>JAWZYV010008110.1:0-403942 GCA_038373885.1 Cheiracanthium punctorium | reverse complement strand
CTTTTTTTTACTGAATGCGATTATCTGTGGTTAAGAACTTTCACTAAAAGTTGTATTGGGCATATAGGTTTATGGTTAATAAATCTGTACAGCATAGTTTGTAAAGAAGCATTATTACTTTTTCCCAGTGTTTAACACCAGTGAACTCCACCAGTGCCTGAGAGGTTCTGCTCATGAATCGGGAAGGCGGCAGTTGCCAGGTTCAAACCCCAGTCGCGCCTGTCGACCTAGCCATGCGGAGTTTTCCGTGTTTTTCTCCGAAACCTCGCGTAAATAAGAGTTAGGATCCCTCAGAAAGTCTCACACGGTGAGCATTCCCCTATAGGCGTATCGCCCTTTTGCAATCAATCGGCCTTAATCCACAAACAAACATTAACATTACTGATTTCATTTTAAAGCTGCCTCAAAATATTCTGACTCTTACAGGTTGTTTTTTTTTTTTTAATATAAGTTATTTTTAATTACTTTCTTCTTTTTTTGCCGTTGATAACCTTTTTAAATAGTTCTAATTCTAAAGTCTACCATTTCGCTTGTCTAGTCTACAGTTGGTAAAAGTCTCAATAGCATTATAAGGTATATTAACCTAATTGAATAACATTCTGCAGCAGGGACGTAGCCAGAAATTTTTCATGGGGGGGGGGGGGTTACGACTACTGCGACTCACATATATGCATACAGGTGTGTGATAAGGGAGTGAAGAATATACATTTTGTATGGCAAAAAATTCCTCATGGGGGGGTTATGACCCCCCTAACCCCACCCCTTGGCTACGCCCCTGTTCTGCAGACACTGAACTGTATCATAACTTTTCATCATAATATTTTTTTAAGCAAGTTACATTAGAAAAACATTATTCACAGTCTGGCAAGAATTAAAATTCATCTGATACGCAGTTCTTGTCATATCAACATATTTTTAAAATCAATGTAGCAGATGGGTTTTTTCCTACAAGTGCAGATGGCTTAATTCATTGGTAGGTTATATAAAAGTGTGATAGTGTACTCTTATCTTCAAAAACTTCAGCATGAAAGCGACAGTGTGTTTATTTCTTTTGGCTTGCCTGGTAAGTTATTTGCATATTGAATATAAAATTTTAGTTTTAGTTTTCATAATACTACGCTCGTTTTAAAAGTGTTCTCCTGTTCAATGTTGGGTGCTCAACAAAGTGGTCATTAAAAACACCACCACAGCTTAACTCAACATTTTTGTTAGGAAAATAAAATAAAGGTTTTACATCTATACAGAACGGTTATTTTTTGTACGATTATAGTGTCGTAGGAATAAATACAGAGAGTATTTACACATTTTTAGAACGATTTCGATAAAGAATTTTAAACAAGTAAATGTTTCAGAATAAAAATTCTTGGCAACAGATTATTATTTGAAATGAGAAATATCATCTGCTACTTTTAAATTTATTCTTCTTTAAAAATGTCATATGTAAACAAGCTGTGGATTGAAAGATATGTTTTTGCGCTTTCCGAAGAGAAATATTCTTATTCCATAATTCAAAAACGTTGTGAAATGCATGGTATTAAAAAAGTGCAAAATAAGCAACATTATTAATCGGCAAGGTAAAAACCGTCAATCATTGTTTCTACATGGTAAGAAGACTCCAAACGAATATCCGAATAAGGTACGTACTGTTTCAAACGTTTCTAAAGTGAAATCGCTGGTAACAAAAGAAAATCCGCCAACACAGAATCAATTGCAAAGTCTTTAGATACATCTGTAGCAACAATAAATAAAATAATAAACCAAGATTTACAACTTAAAAAAGCTAAAAAACATAATGTTCACCAGCTTTTGCCGAGACATGTGGCTCAACACAAGTCATACTTCGAAAACTACCACTGCATTCCTTGAAAAAATGAAGACTGATACAGGTATTGCATATATACCTTTTCAACATATTCCTGCGAAGTCCCCTGACGTTTCACCTATGGACTATTGTGCCTTTGTTCTGTTAAAAAGAGCTCTTTCTAAACGCAAACCCACCACGATAGATGGACTCTGGAAAGTAGTGGAAAAGGAATGGAAAGCAATACCCCTGGAAATTTTACGAAAAGCTCTTTTATCATGGAAATCACGATGCAGACTTATACTCCAGAAAAAAGGCTATCAGATCGAACATTTAAAAAAACAGTCTTTACATTTTAAACATTAATTAAACGGCCCCGAAATCGTTTTAAAAATGTGTAAACACCCTCTGTAGTATGCTCAAACACATCTTATCGTTTGTTTTCATCTCATTTTACAAAGAATGTTATTAAAGTAAGTTTCGTTTCTTGTTTTTTTCTTTCTTTTTTTTTAAGGGAACATGGTACACCAGGTGAAATGCCCCACTTACATTCAGCCTTTCCCACTTCTTCTCTTGTTGCAGCTTTTTTTCCAGGAAATACTTCTGCATCAGCTCCAAAAGCAGTTAGCGTGTGCATTCAGCTATACTCGCCTTCTCCTGTATCTAATTAACTGCCATTTCTCCCGCTCTCTGCCGGGAAAGTGGGCTGAGTGTAAACGAGAGGAAACAGGTAATCGCTATAAGAACCCAAACCATTGCTGGCTCAGCCCCAGAATGTTATACAGTAGATAGGCAACTGCTTTGCTTTCACCCTTACAGAGCTTAGGGGTTGGAAGGTTGCATGGCAGAGTTGATCGGAAGATGGGACTGTGTTTATCGACTCCTCTATGCGTCATTTGACTGACAGTACTGGAACCCACTCAGAACAAGGTTTTCCCCCTAGGAGATAATATCTGATTCATCGGATGGGAAAGATTGGATCACCCGGACTTAATGCCCTGATCTTGTACCACCGGACTTTTACTTTTCCCTGCATTGGAGCCGGAGTCACTTCCAAAAGAATACTGAGGCGATACTGTTTGTGAGAATTTCTTGCATTACAGGGCACCTGTTTTTGCCACAGTGATTTCTTCAAAGTGATTGCACGCTACGAGAAATGTCTCAATCTCGGTGACGACTTTCCCGAAAAATAGTTTGAGGTGTATAAGTTCATGATATTAAGGTGTATTTGTTTTTGGCAGTAAAGTTTCAGTGTGTGGGGAAAAAAAAAAGACGAAAATTATTTTTGGAACGTCCCTTGTATGTGTGAACGTATTTCACTGGCTCATCGGGAAGAACAGAATTTGAAATGTTTTCTGAGAGAGATCAGAGACACGAACTGAGCCCAAGAGGATATTGCTTGGAAAATTATTATCAAAAATTCACGTATCAAAACGCCAGATAGAGGAGCCTAGGACGACTGCCTTTTCCCCCTTTCTAAATTTTGATTTTTGTAAACGAAATGACAGTAAGAGCTCCTTGTGAGAAATTCTGCTTTTTCAACCTTTTGAACCTCCCTTGAAATATCTTTTTCAGCTGCAATCCGAGGCAGTATCTTAGTATACTCATTCACTTTTTACAAATTTTAAATCGTAGAATGACATCCTGGAAATTTTGGAAAAGAAAAATTGTTGTTGTTTCTAATGCCCTTTGGCTAACCACGTAGAAGCACCAGATAATCAATAGGACGTTGATGTGCAAAAGTAAAAGGTTTGTATTTTATTGAGTCCGCGTGGTAGAAACACCGACTTAGCTCGGGGTTTCCTAGTTTCGAAACAATTGCAGATGATCTTCGATATAGGACGGTGATGGGCAAAATTAAACGGCTTCCCTTTTATTGATCCTAGTGGGAGGAAGCTCGACTTAGCTCGGGGTCTTATAATTTTGAACCAATTCCAGATGATTCTCCGTATACGATGACGATAGGTAAAATTAAACTTCTTCTATTTTATTGAGCTCCAGTAGGAGGAAGATAGACTTAGCTTGGGTTCCCCTAATTTTGAACCAATTCCAGATGAGAGAGCATCAACTGGATTGGTACCCTCAGAGATATCGTTTCAACATGGAGGACATTGGAACCCCCCGGGGATTTTACGTGCATCAGCTTCCATTAGCATGTGCGATCTTACAGCATTTCGGACAAAAGAAGTTCTCACCTTCCGAAGTGCTGACCAAGGCCAGCGCTGCTTCACTTTCAGTATTCTTTTGGAATCACATTTAACCGACTGTGGCTTGCAGATTAGTGCCCAAGAAATTTCGAAGCATAACTTAACGAAGGAGGGAGAAGCAAAATTTAGAAAGGGGGGGAGTTGAAATTAACGAAGCAACTGCTGCTTGAGATCGCATATGCTCGTGAATTAACGCTGGCGTATGCACATTATTAGCATTCAAAGACCTATGCCGGGAGGAAGCAACGATGTGCACAGAAGGGATAATCGCTGCCGTCGCGACCTTGTAAAGATTCGAGCGAACAGGTTAAAATCAATAAGACACTAAAATATTTATTTTGAATCTCTATCTTCAAAACGTAGAGTTTTTTCAATTGTATAATTTGAACCCTCATCACAGAAACCAATATAAATGTTCATTGTTCAGAAATGTTAAGAATGACCCTAACCAACGAAGTGATCAGTGTCGCTTTTAACTAAGAGAAGAATGTACCTTTGTTGTCTGCCATGGTCGCTACAGGCACACCGCGTCTGTAGAAATCTTGGGGCTCTACCACGATAGTTTCGAAAAGCTCTCGGTAGCGGATATATCTTCTCTTCTCATGACGTCACAATCCGAGAAATATCTGATGTCTCCTAGCACCAAGGTATCGGAAACGTTCCCATGTCGGGTACACTGTCGGAAATAATGCTGTTTTTTCTTGACACGTCTCATGAAGGTGAAAACTTGCATTGCGATACCGGAGATTAGAAGATGAGTGTGTTTTTATTGTGTGTCTTATGGAGTGTTGAGTATCCCCACAAAAGGACCCCTTTCATTGGCAAGGCTAACTGTCAAAAAGCACACTTCTACCTCGATGGATCTCGACCCCTCGGAAATTCTCAACATAATGCCTTCGTTTAAGAAAAAGGGAAGAGCCGTGTGTTTTGACTGGTTGATCGGTCTCAGTGTCGAGATTGACCTAGCAGGTACAAAAATGCTCACTTCTTTTATTCAACACTCGTCGTGCTAGCACGAAAAGGAGAGTCGCGGCTATTTATCCGAAGTATTTGACTATCCGAGAGTGAGAATCATCCATCACTGATATTCTACGATACCTTCGTGGTAGAGCCCCTGATAAATACTTCTTCTCCTTCCCTTAGGTGGGCGCCGCCCTCGCCAAAGAGTGCAGCGAAAACAGCGAATGCGGAGAAGGGGAATGCTGCGCTGGACCTTTCTACACCCGAATGTGTCGTCGTTTAAGCCCTGACGGTAAGCATGTCTCCATACACAAAGAAGCCGATGCACAAAATTTCAATCTTTCATCATAAAATGTCTCTGAGATATCTTTAAACATAGATGACCAGGTGGCTATACATGAATTTGAATGTACTCGTCTATTAATAGAGTCCAAAAAAAAATTTTTTTTTTTTCAAATTTCTATACGACCTTTGAAACGCAATGATCTGCCGTGATTTTTTCCCTTCTAGAGACATTGAAAAGTAGTTTAAGTCAGCATATCTTTCCAAAGATTTTACATCACCTCATAAGTGTAGGGGCACAGGGCACATTTTGCTGACTGGGTTTTTTTTTTTTTTTATAGGGATTGTGTAGAAATTTAAAAAGTGTCATTTTTTGAAAATTAACAACAGGAAATTTTTCTTAACGTAGTCTTTTTTCCTACCTTATTCTCAAGATTTTTTTCAACTGGCACTGTCCACTTATCTAATATATTAACAATTAAAGAATGTGAACTTGTTTCTGGGATACCCAGGAGATGCAGTCGTGTCGGGAATTATATATATAGTGGTGAGATGACGCTTTCTTAATTTCCTAACAATTCTTTATTTTCTTCACCCATGCAGTTTGGCAACGCCCCTGAACGTTGCCTACGTAATCAGGCCCGGACTGGCCAGGTCGGTTGGTCGGCGATCGCCGAGGGCCCCCGGCCCAAAGGGGCCCCTGTGAGGCATTCAAAACTGGATATACAACTTTATAATAAGAGTAATTTGATTATTTATTTTCCAGAAATCTTACGCAGTGACGCAGCGGAGGATCCCAGAAACCCCGCGGCGCAAGGGAGCCCCCCGAAAAGTCAGGGCCCTCCAAATCTCTAAAATAGTTAAATGTGATTTTTAGGCTCGTAAGCCTATAATTTTCAAATATTACATATTCTAATATTCTATTCTCTCTAAATTCCTCTTTAAGAGGCAGGGCCTGATTTCCGGGAGAGCATTCGGGGCAAGCGCCCGGGGCCCCAAATTGTTCTTTAAAAATTTGTAAATTTTGAAAAACTTTTCCAAAGAGGGGGGAGGGGCAATGAAGCTTTTGACCAGGGCACCCAAATCGACAAATCGGCTCCTGAAGAGGCCCCTTTTAAATCTCTAGCCGAGGGCCCCCAAGAGAGCCAGTCCGGGCCTGTACGTAATGCTACTCAAGGCCGGGAAATGCGGCTTTCAAAACTGGCGAAAATGTAGATGGCGCTTTTTGGTCCTATAAGAACTCATCGTTGCCTTGTTACTCCATGAGAGCTACCTTTATATTCCTCGTATTTTTAGATTAGTACTTATTTAGTAGCCAGACAGACCGCCAAGACGAGCGATTTTTCGCCAAGATAAATGGAGAACATTTCACGAAAAAATAGTTTGGCGGTAATGACCGCTGGGATAATAGTATGGAAGTACATTTAGATTTATTGCAAATTCTAGAAGATTTATTTGGACATCACAGAGACTTGTCCTTATTTCCTTGGCGAGAAATAGCAACCCACCACTTATCTTTTAAAATGGGATGTTTTGGAAAACGATGAAATCTAACCGTTGATCCATTATTTTCTTTTAGAGAGCAATCAGAAAAATTACAATATGGTACACAGCAGTACATTTTCACTTAATTATTTTTGCGTACAATGTAATTATGTATTCGTACGATAAAAAATAATAACAAATATAATAAGGTAAATGTTTAAGCATGTTTAAACGTCCCGAAAACTCAACACATCATTGTTTAAATTCAACAGCTAGAAAACACAATCGTTGAAGGTTCATAAAAGCGCCCTAGCGGTCATTTTAGGGAACTAAGTTTTCGCATGTTATATTGCTGAAAAACACGATATTTTCCCGGCTTTGAGTAGTATTACGTAGGCAACGATAGTTGACGGCGAGATATGTTGACGAGATATGTTGATGAGATATGTTGACGGCGTAGATTTTCCTCCACTCTACTAAATTATAGAAACTATATCAACTCAAAAAAAGTACCTCTTCCGCGAGTTTTCGAATATACATCACAGTTTCTCTCAGTAGCGTAGTCAGAAGATGGACCACAAGAATCTGGGCCCACTTAAAAATTTAGATTTGTGTTAATTGTCAATAATCAAGTTTTTTTTTTTTGTGAGACCTTCTTACACAACTTTTAGGCCCTCCTCGAATTCCCCCCCCCACATATGTGGTTTTTGTTGTTTACCGCTAGAGAGTCAAGGGAGGTACAGCTGCGGAAAAAAAATGTCCCACTTGCTCTTTGTTTCGCCGTCGTTTGTCATACAGTAAAGTTTATACCATTCGTTTGCAAATAATGCGTACTTTAATTTGCGATTAATTTAATTTGCATAAGCAGCCGTCTTCATATTTAATTCTGCATCAACTTCGTTTTTCGCAATGGCAGCACTGTATTTTGACTTTATTAAACGAAAGAAAACCTTCAAGTTACCCTGAATATAAGTTTTCACCAATTTTCTGCGATAATTTTCGGAGATATTGCACATTCTTTTTTGCGCGATTTTAAGGGAGCTTCTGCAAATTGAAAAACGATATTTGTACGAACTTTTCGCCTTTCATTCACTTCGCTCAGGCGCGTAGCCAGGAAAATTTTTTTGGGGGGAGGGGGTGATATGAACTTATATGTGTATAAATAGACGGAATTTCATCAATAATCCAAAAATTTTCGGGGGGGGGGATATAGCCCCATACACCCCCTGGCTACGTCCCTGATTTCGCTCAAGAGAGTTAAAAGAAATAAACATTATTTTCAAGTAAAATATTTTTTACATCTCTCTTAAAGTTTTTTGTAGCAAGAATATCAAGGGTAGAAATTAGAATATTTAGTCAGTGGTCCAAATGACCCGTGAGTTCATAGTTCCTTTGTTCGTACACATCATTTAAAGGAAAAATGCAAAACGACTGCTCACGATTTTGAAAATCTTTCTAATTTTGAAATTGTTATTGAGCATTTCCCTTGATGGTTCTCTTAGACAGGTGAAATGTTGGCAGGAGTGAGAGGCTGCTCTCTGCTCCTCTGACTACAAGCATGAATGTTACTCAGCTAAGGTCGAACTTGAAGAATGGTTTCATGATTGAAAATTTGTTTGTTTGAATTTCGTGTAAAAAAAGCAATTACTTTCTTTCACCGACCCAATATTATCACTGTGTTTGTTATTTCATATTCTTCATTTAATATTATCTTCATTTAATATGATTATTATATATGATCATTTAATATGATTATCTTCATTTAATATTATATTCTTCATTTAATATGCAAAGTGCAATATTCTTATAAGACTTTTGGCGGAATTTTAATTTATATTCAGATGAAAATTTAGACAGAAAAACGTGATTTTGAATGTTTGATAAAGTATGGGGAGTTCCAAAGACCCAATGTTTCCAATATCTACTTTCATGTTGTTCCAAAGGTCAAATTCATGCCTCGATTATTGAGGATGTTAGTTTTTCAGAAATAAGACGTTGTATTAGAAGACATACATCTACTGCATCTAATTCTATACCTGGAAAATATTTTATTTGAGGGAATATGGTATCGGACGCAACAATAGACGCTTTATAGAATCACTATCAAACTAAAAACCTCTAATTTATTTGCTCCAAAATTTGATGTTTTCTAATACCACTATCTTTTACTGTGTGTAAATTTAATTTACTTTTATTTTAAGCAATTTTCAAAAAATTGTCACTAAATAAATTTATATATGGTCCCTTAACTCATAAAAATAACACATTTTAATTAATATAAATTAAACTACTGAACATAAAAATTTGAAATTTTGCACAGCCATGTAATATTGTTTTCTGCATCCATTTCCATCAAAATTTGGCTAGGTTGCTATTCATAATTTTTTTTAATATTAATTTAATAATTCATAATTCATATTAATATTTTATTAAAAATTATAATAATAGTAAATTATGTTTGGGTCGTTTAGTTCTAATAGTACGAATAAAAGTCAGCTTCTTATTATCAATATTATATGAGATATGAATTAAAGTATGAAAAAATAGTTTAACATATGGGGAGGGGGATTTTGGGTGCTCATAACTCACAAATTTTCAGTTCAAATTTATTGAAAATGGCTATCCGGGGTTAAAATGAGCTAAATTTTTGAAATATGAAGTGAAATCTAGGGGTTGCTATTGGGAAAAAAAAGTTGGTGTGAATTTTAATATGTAGATGTCCCCTTATGCAATTTTTATGCATAGCAAATTAAAGTGTACGTCAATCGAAAACGATTGGTATCGGTAACTTTGGAAGCCGATTTGGAAGCTTCTTTTTTTGGAAGCCGATTAAAAAAAAAAATGGGATTCCCAAAAAGATGTCCTTTGTTGCTACGGCAATCAGAAACCCCGTAGCTGTGAGGACCTGCCCACTACGAGGCTCTGCGCACCTCTCGCTGCCGGCCGCAATGCGAATGGTGTGGTCTCGGGTTCAAATCCCGTTCGTTAGCCGATAGATGTGTGTGTTTATCCCGTTGATATATATGCTAAACTGGATTGCTGTCTGACCGGTTTTTTCCTGCCGAGATTTCGAGCCATCGCGTATCATAAACAAAACCACGTGCAAACAGAAAAAAGTGGCAAAATACTGTCCTGTGAGTATACTTTTATATGAAGTTCAAATTTGCAACGTTTGTATAAGCAATACAATAACAATGGCGAAGTCTTGTTGCTCCTATAATTGCTCCAATAGGTTTGGAGCAAATGATGCATCTGGAAGGAAAATAAAATTTCACAGGTAAGTACTTTTATTTCGTGTATTTTCGAACATAATTCTCAATACTGCATTTCGCTTGTTGTGTTACTTTATTACAATTTTTATTCTGCTACATAAACCAAATCTGTCGTTATTAACCCTTTGAGGCGCAACCCTTTCTCAATGCTGGAAAAAGGGCAGCCGTTGCCATCGCTCGACTTAACTACCAGCAAGATGGCGGACGATCGAAACGTTCATCGCGTGCCACAGATCTAGAGACCCTTTTTTGACACAGCGGCTGTGTGCTGGTAGTTAAGTCGAGCAATGGCAACGGCTGCCCTTTTTCCAGCATTGGGCAATCTTTCCAGCTGTTCTCGCGTTCTTCCATTTTTCAGATGTCAGTGCTGTTAAAAAGAATCGTGACCATTTTTTAGGGGAAATGAACGTGCTAAAAAGTAAAGAATTCTCGTGGAGCTATGTCACCCGCAACTATTTTTATAGAAATCCAATCTATTCTTCGTGACTGGCAACAGTCAAAACGTTAGAGTTGGGTGTTCCCAGCGGGATCACTGCCAGAGGCGCAGAGAGCCAAGTCGGGGCCCCGGGGATAATCTTTGGGGTCCCTTTGCTATCCAGAAATCCTTTTGATGTCGTATTCGATCCATCATTGATTCCTTATTAAAATTATGAATCATTTAAAGAAACTTGAAATTAATAATAATTGGAAAATAATTAATAGAATTAAAATTATTAATTAAAAAGATTATTATGCTTTAATAAACATCCATGCTCTAAAAAATACCAACATTTTGTTTTGAAGGTTTCGTCACCTCCATAGAGAAACTGTATTTGAAACGTTCACATTTTTGCATGGCATGATTCCTCAGTATTGAAAAAATTAATATTTTTATTCATACTTCCATGCAAGCAGGCAGCCAAAAAAATTTCAGAAGGCCAATAAAGTGGAAATTTCAAAATTTCTCATAGAAAGTCTTGATCTTTAACATTTTTGTAAGGAAAATTCAAAATTCCGGAGGTTGGGTGGGCCCATAGTCTCTTCTCTGGCTATACCCTTTCTTCCACTATTTAACAATGTGTCTCGGAAAAAAAAATGATTTCTTGTTCAATAAATCTTTTCTACTTTGAGTCATGGCAAACCGTTGAATAACACCGTCAATGTCTACTTTTCTTGCAAAAGAAGACTCAATCAGAAACACTCCTCGTTTTTGTCAAGTGGGTGGTTTATGCTCTAGCTGGCTTTTTGTAATTTCATTCAAAAATTAATTTGAAACATCCGGGGACATAATCTGAATTTGGACTTTTTTTTTTTTTTTACAAAATTGACAACACACAATTAAGTATCATATAAACAGCAAAAGCGGGGCCCCTTCACAAGCTGAGGCCCTGGGGATTTTTCCCCTGCTTCCCCTCCCTCTCTGCGCAACTGATCACTGCGCCTTAAAGGGTTAATTAAAGCTTACATGACTAAATTTAAAATATATACTTTTATTTTGTATATTTTCGAGCATAACTCTTAACACTGCATTTCGCACGTTGCGTTACTTTATTAATATTTTATTCTGCTTTATAAACCAAATCGTTTTTAATTAAGGCTTACATGATTAATTTGAAATTACGTGTGAAAAACTGCCATACATCTATGCAAAATAGTGAGATTTGATCATCAGAATTTCTTGTGTAAAAACAGTTCTGATAAAATCAGAATCTTATTATCAGAGAATGCTTTTTATTTGTAACATTTGAAAACGATAGCGAAAATAGAAGAAACTACTGAAATTTGGGGTAAACTAAAATTATTATTAATGTTATTATTACTATTATTATCTATATATTATTTTGAAACATGTTTTTCTTTCGGCAACTAAATTGAGAGAACGGCTGGGTGTAAAAACTCAGTTGAGTTGTCTGAAGAAAGGTCCCGGCCCGTAGATGTGCCATCAAAAGAGAAAACCATTATAAATCGAACGATTTAAGCGTGGCGGAACGCAAAGGTGCATATACCATTGCCACCTTAACTTTCGCCATAGAAATAACATTGTGGTTTATTAACCCCATTGCCGGCAGACGATTGATATGCGTCCCAGTAGCACAATAGTCAAGAACGTTTAAACACGTTTTTAACGTCAAAAACGTGTTCCACGTAATTAACGTTTTTGACTATTGTGCTACTAGGGTAAGCTCCGTAAGGTTTGATTTATTTGGAAAAATATTTGTTAGAAATTGCATCCGTTTGTAAATGTTGTGTGGCAAATGTGGCAACAGTGTGTAGTGATAATAAATGTGTTGCTCTAAATTCTGATTAGAATAAGAGCAAGTATGATTTTAAATAAAGAAATGAAAACCGACTTCGAATTACTTTACCATAAAGAAAAATTAATCTCATTCTAAATTAAAAGGCTTTGGCCAAATTCTCACGATGTATGGCAGATATTGCCAAATTGAGTTCAGTCTTGGAGACTTCTTTTTTGACGAAAAACTGGGCGATAACTCGCCAAAACTGGTAATATTTCGCCATAGAAATAACATTGTGGTTTATTAAAACTCATTGTTGGCAGCTAAAAACGCCTTCTTTATTTTGACGCTTTATCGCTTATCTGTTAATCTGGAACGTGTTTTTACTGTATCCACTAATTGAGAGAACGGCTAGGTGTAACAGAATTTTTAAAGTGTCTAAAAAAGGCCTTAGCCTGTAGATGTGTGATCAAAAGAGAAAAATAGAAAAGGTCGAACAAATCAAACATGGCGGAACGGCAAATGTGCAATTTTTCGCCATAGAAATAACATTGTGGTTTATTAAATTCATCTGGAAATCATAAAAGCTTTCTTATTTTGGCGCTTTATCGCTTATTTCCTTAATTTTTTCTATATATTAATTTGAAACATGTTTTTCCGGTATCCACTAAATTGAAGGAACAGCTATGTGTAAAAATTTGGTTGAGAGGTCTAAAAAAAGGTCCTGGTCCGTAGATGTGTCATCTAAAGAGAAAAATTTTTAAGTCGAAGGGATCAGGCATAGCGGAACTTCAAATGTGCAAATTTTCGCCATAGAAATAACATTGTGGTTTATTAAATACATTTTGCTGTCATAAGAAGCCTTCTTTATTTTAGCGCTTTATCGCTTATTAGCACTAGGGTGCTATTTCATTCACGCCCAGACTTTGTCTACTCGATTCTGTGATATGATTTGTAGACAGGTTTTGTAGAGATGAACTGTCACGGTGGAAATCTTTTTAAATGTGTTTGCCACATAACGCGGAGGGGGGGGAGAATAAGTCTGACAAGGTTTGCGATTTTTGATAATTGATCGCCAAGTTTGCGGAAAAAAAAAACCCTTAAAAACCGAACCATGCCTGGCGATGGTTGTAAAATAGCTTTAGTAGGCAAATTTAATATAGATATTAATTCGAAATATGTGTTTTATGCAACGAGAAAGACAAATATAGCACACTCATGGATTATGATGCTCATTCCGAACAGTATTTAAAATGGTGAAGTGTAGTTGGAATATGCTTGGCGAAGATTGTAAAACAGTTTTAGCAGCTATAGATTTCGATTCCAAAGAAGTGTTTTGTGGAACAAGGAAGAAAAATACGGCACGGCCATGAATAATGATACACTTTTCAATTTAATGAAACAAGGAAGAAAAATAGGGACGGCGCATGGATTATGATACGCTTTTAACATACAGCACTTTAGTGAGTATTTAAAATATGAAAGTGTTTCAGATTTTTTTCAAACTTTTCTCCATACAAATACATTGTGGTTTGTTAACGACATTGACGGCAGTTATAAACTCCTTCTTTCGTTAGCGATTTATCTTTTATTTCTTTAATTTTTCAGTTTTCTGTCTGATACTGTTTCTTTACCATCGATGGTAGCTTGAGAAAAGGCAAATAAAGCAGGGAGCGCGCGATCGCCATTTGGCGGATTAGATTTTTTTGTCCCTTGCAGAATTCCGAAATTTTTCACTACTTTCGCTTCATACTTTTGGCGTTTACCTTTTTGCGCCCGTATTTTCTCATGGAATGTTGTATGTCACTCTTTCAATGGTTAGATCAAAGAATGCTGTGGCAGTCAAGATCATTTAAGAGAATTCACCTGGACGTTTCGTGGTCGATGACTTTACCCAAAATATCGTCTTCGACGAAATGCTCAATTAGAATTTGTAACTGTATTTGCTCATTCGTCATTTAATATCTACTCTTCTTTTTTTTACTTAATAAAGATAGTTATAAACAAATTTTAAAGATTTTAATCATTTCATCGTCATTGTACAGTTGCTAAGAACTGGCGTGAAACCTTTTGTTTACTTTCTGTCACAAGTCATGTTCCGCCCGCGTCGCTCTTTGATTTTTCCTGTTAGTTTTGTTCAAGACCTTGGTGACATTCTTGATCGTTCCTATTTATTTTTGAATATTACAGTCAATAAAGTGACCGTCGAATTCGACGGGTTCCAGCTAGTTATTATTAATTGTTTTTTCTGAGAGAACCCTTTTCTTGTATATCAGAACTTATATTTAAGAATACCTTTATTTTTTTTAATGTGATCCAATTATTAACAAACTTAATTTAAGTATTTCGATTATGAAAATTGCCAATGAATAGTATTTATCAACCAATGGTGTTAGATTTAATCACCCAATTGAAAATGAAATTGGCTGCGAAAGTCTGCATGAATCACAAATGATCAGGAAAATTATGGAATTGTATCTGAAAATAAGATTAAATGCGTATGCGAAAAGTTTAACACTAAAGACAGTGATAAAAATTCTACAACAATGAGACAGAAACTATCAAAGATAATTTTACTTAGTAATGTATGAGAATAAAAGCATGAAATTTTCAGAAATTAAAAATGCTTTTATCAGTTTTTCAACACTAATAGCATGACATTTTATGCATTACATATAATCGGGGTTCAGTGATTTAAATCAGTTTTAAAACAATCACGATTTTTATAAAAAATGTTCATTTTTTTGTAAAATTTATGAAATTTTGTAATCTGTTATAAATTATTAAAATATTTGTTATAAACAAGAATTAATTAGTATAATTATTATATTTATAAAAGTACTGAATTTAACTAGTTATTTATTTTTATTTTTCCTCAGTTTATCCTCTGAATAATTTTTATATGCTATATTTTGTGAATTGCTCAACAGTTTGTCTTTAAAAATATCAAACTATATTCCAATCTACAGTAAGATGAAAATAAATAAGAATCTTTAGTTAAATATTTTTACATAGCTTTGTTTATTTGAGTTAACCACAAATTACTAAGTTTATTTGTATGAGTGCATATAGTGCTGTTCATGAATAAACGTTATGAATTTTTCAGTTGTCTGATATATTGCTATTTTTATATTGTGGTTAAGGAATATATAAAAATGTTTTTTTTTTTTTTTTTCAAATTGACTTTTTAAAAATCAGTGTACAAGACATGCCCTTGACAGGATTACTCTGCACTGCATGCTGATGACATTTTATCATTATTTTCATAATTATGAAGCACATTCAGTACTTAAATAATGCACAAAATCTCAGAGTTTATATAAGATTTTTTAGATCCCTACAGTATCATCAGATGCAGGTTTCACCATATTTGTTAAATTTATTGAACGAACAAACGGAAAAGGTATTGAGAAAAAAAAAATTTTTTTTTTTTTTTAGTTGACATAAATTACAAAGCATTATTTGAAATGTTTTTAGCGGGAAAATAAATTATCAGTTCATTTCTAATGAACTTTTTTTAACATGATGTTAATAAAAAAGTATTTGATTTTTTTTTTTTAATATCAATGGTGTTAACCTTCTCTAGATTGTGGTTATTAAACTATACATTTCTTTTGAATACGATATAGAACTTTAACTTTTTTAAAGTTTTATTAATTATAAAGCTTTGAAACTAGTTGCTTTTCACGTATAACCATGTGAATATCCCTCTTAGAATATCTTACATAATTTTCAAAATAAAGGTAAGGAGCTTGCTTTTTATGCCTGCCTAAATAAGAATTAATCTTCTTTTAAAATTTTGCAAATGCATATTATTTCTTTACTGAAAAATGTAACATTGGTGAGATTATCACTAGGGGTTTTATGTATTAGTTTCCGTTTAAGATAATTCAAAATGCAATCTATATATTTTTACAACTCTTTTTGCGATACTACGATAAAATGTCTAAATAAGTCCTATCGTTTTCTGAAATAATTAGTTTATTATATATAAAGCCAACGGAAATATTAACTTATAAACTTACAAACACATAGCATTACTACGGGCGGAAAGATCTTTTTGCCACTTTTTTCACCAGCTGGTCATTTAAAGAGCCAGGCGGACGGCTCGCAAAAACCGGTCCGACACCGGTCCTCGCAAAAACCGACACAGCAATCCAGCTTAGCATATATATCAATGGTTTATCCAAATACTGTGATGCAAAATTGCACTTCACTTTTCAATAAAGATGATCTTGTCTTGGAGAACTGAGATAAAGACCTGCAGGAGCCATGAGATCCCCCAAAACCCCGTAGCTGACATTTCTGACAATTTGTTCCCCCTGGAATAAACCGCCTTTTATTTAAACCAAACAGAAATATCCAACAGACGCAAAAAAAATCCAACAATTTTTTTAAATTCATTTAACTTATTTATAAAAGGATTCAGCATCTTTCAAACTGCATGTACGTATATGAAAGATAGTGAATCCTTTCATAGTAAATTAAATTAGAAACATTCTGTTTTAAAAAGTAGCTACGAAAAGAAATTGTAGCTACGGAGTCTCTAGTTCCCGGATAACCCTTTGAGGCTCAACCTTTTCCCAACAGCCAGCTGTCGTCAAAAAAGGGTCTCTAGATCTGTGGTACGCGATGAACGTTTCGATCGTCCTCCATCTTGCTGGTAGTTAAGTCGAGTGGGGGCAACGGCTGCCCTTTTTTCAGCATTGGGCCATCTATGCAGCTGTTCTCGCATTCTTCCATTTTTCAGCAGATGTGAGTGCTGTTAAAAAGAATCGTGACAATTTTTTTTACGGAAAATGACGTGCTAAAAAGCAAAGGATTCTCGCGGAGCTATGTCACCCGTAACTATTTTTATAGAAATAAAATCTATTCTTCGTGACTGACAACAGTCAAAACGTCAGAGTTTGGTGTTCCCAGAACGGGAACACTGAGCGTTAAAGGGATAATCAACGCACCAACTTCCCACCAGAACTTTTAAAAACTAACTGCTACTGATTTTTTTATTTTATTTTTTAACCAAAATGTGTGATGTCACATTTCTTTGTTACCCCCTTCTTTTCCTTTTGTCACAATTTCACGAATCAACTCCTCACTCGAATCATGACATCATTTGTGGATCAGTCCCTTATTTATTACACTCTGCGTTTTCTCGAGCTATTTTTCCAGATTTCTATATTTTTTGAACTATTTTTTATCTTACTGTTAGGTTGAGCCTGTAGGTAATATGCAGAAATTTGTATACAGCCCCAAGCAGATAGAAAGCCTTTATTAAGAAAGTGCGATTCCGGAAAATCTGCAGGTGTTAAAAACCGTTCATAGTGACCACCTGAAGGTCGGCTAAAACATGCGGTATTCTCAAAAGAATAATCAAAAGAATCCTTCGTTTAGCGCAAAAGTTGCGTCAGGAGTTTAATAAAAGCAAGTCTGAAAAATAAATGGAACTGTGCAGAATAAGGGATAGTGTTGGAAGGAATGGAATTCATATGCACGGGCAAAAGTCATTGATTTCATAGAAAAGTGGTCTTCAGCTAAATGTCAGGAAAGGAAATTTATTAATAATTTTAAGCGTTGCACTCGGAAGAGTTGAAAGAAATCTTGGTGAAAGTCGGACATATAAATTTCATCTTTTGGCGTTCGTTGAAAAGAGTGGGAAAAACGAATGTTCGTTAAGTGAGAAGAAATAATTTTTGAGTATCGCGGGACGCCTTGCAGTTTTTACAAAAGATTCAACCGCTAAGAGGGGATCATTGAATGCCCTCACCCTTGTCAGGGTCACCTCGTGGTCAGGACGAAGCGGTCAATTTGCGGGCAGCCTTTGATGTTGGCCGGTGAGAGTTCGTAGGCAAAGCTTCAGAAAAGAAAAAATATAATAAACATCAAGGGGAAGAAAATTGAAAATAAAATTTAAGAAAAACATGGAGGTGTTGACGATAAGGCCGTAGAAATCCAATGAGGAAGTATGAATTGAGGAATGACCAATTGCGAGTTAGAGAGAGGGAAATTTCGGGCAAAAGAGTTGGTAACGGATCGGTTTAGGAGAATTAGGAGCCACAGAGTGGCTAAACTAATTATTTACGAGTTTAGGGGTAAAATGGGGGACGAAGGATTGAGCAAAACTGGATTGCTCAGACAGAGAGAACAGATTTTCATTTTCTGATTTTTGTAGAGTAGATTTGTGATGTTAGATTTTTATGAGAGTTAAGTGTACATCTTCTGGATAAATTTTAGTGATTATTTATAAGTGTGAGTGTTATAAAAAAAATGAACATCCCTTCTCTGCACCGGATTACAGGTAAATCCAATTGCCATCACTTACCTTTGAGTGACGTGTTTTTAGTAGTTAATAATATTGTTTATAATTGCTAAAGTATTTATAGTATTCTAGTAAATAAAAATAATAATTTAATTGTTCTAAATTAAGCCAATTTCGAGACCAGTTTATATTTTTTTATAAATGTAAATGTAAATATTGTTTTTTACGTTAAATAAATGTTTTATTATGTTTATTTTTAAATCCATTTATTTCATGTTTTATTTCTTTGGGATCGCCCATCAGTATTTCGGTAAATACCACAACGCATTAATACTTATATTTTACACTTAATAAAAACATTTTAAATACCTTTTATGAGTTAAGAACAAATTACTGATGGGTATTCATAACAATGAATCCAATTATTTCATACCTTATTTCACGGCATAACAAAGGTTTTATTTTCAAAACCATTTATTTCATGTTTTCATTTCTTGCGGTTTAACATTAGGTATGCCCTGTGAGCCTAGGAAGGAGGGTAATTACTACAGAACCGCTTGTCCTTGCGAAGATGGACTAGTCTGCAGTGTAAGTATAATAATGGATCAACACTGTTATGAATTTTATTGTAAATATACTTGCATATATATGTAAACATGTATATTGTTTGTAAATAATAATTATATGTGATAAAATATCCCCAATCACAAGGATCGCGAAAATTCCTGAAAATTATAAATTACTAGCAGAATTTCGTCGGAATTAACCCATTCGTGCCTGGATATTTTTGCGACTTTCTTCGATTTTTGCTAACACCAGAAGTAATTGATAAATTTCTGATGTCAACTTTTTGAACAAGGGATGATTTCATTTAAAATCGTTATGTATAAAAATTGAAATGTCAACATCCTACTTGCCATATTAAAATATTTTGTGGAATTGAGGTTCAATACTCGCGAATAAAGGCTAGGAAAAATAAATAACGTTTTCGAATGAAAGCAATAATGCCGTCCCAAAAAAGGGACGCTAGGCATAAATGGGTTAATTAATTTGGTGAGCTGGGTGTGTTGGCCGCATGGTAAGATCACCAAGGTGCCAGCTGCTATTAAAAATCTGCTCTAGAAGCCTAGAAATCAGCACAGAAAGCAGACGAATGTTCCAGAATGATCACCCGTTTATAAAAAGGGATGCGAAGCTGGGAGTGAGGATTCATTCGGTCAGAGGTTTTCGGAAGACCGGGCGAAAAGTGATTGTTACCTAGCTTGTGCGCTGTTCTAGCAGGCTGTAACTATTGCTTGATTCAATTTATACAAGGGAGAATAATAAAGCTTGTTGTCCATTTCCCTCCCCCCAAATTGTTAAGCTCTTGACAGAATTTTGCAACAATACATAAGTATGGGAATCATTTACCGATCAAAATAAAAATCCGACACTAACCAGAGGACACTGATCCAAACAGGAGGCAAATGCAAAGGCGCATGCGCGGCTGTACTTTGGGATTTTTGAATGCAAAAACCAGACTTCTGACAGCAAAATAATTCTTGTATTAGTCACGGACTTGGATATAGGACGATCATCGACTGTCGACAGACGGGCAAAATCGCGTCAGCCTCTTCAAGGAAAATACTCGACGTCTGCAGCTGATTATTAAATGTTCTAGCTGCATAAGCTCCTTCTAGCGATGCATAGCGACAAATTATGACGCAATCTACTAATCACGCACAGATTTCGGGACAAGAGCACGAGCCACCAACAAAAAGAGCCCCCCCCCACTATCGTTTAAATATAAGAATCAGCAAATTTTAATTTTAATTCGAAATAAGAGACAGAAACTAATTTTAAGAAAATTAATAGCATAATAATTAGTCTGTTATTATTTCATAGCTCTGGCATTATATCCACACCTTTTTCTGATTTAATCATACTTAATTGTTTAGACTGCTTTTTATAATTAACCTTTATGTCATTTTAGCCTATCAGGAGATGTCAACCTGTATACTGAAAATGTTTGCAAATTAACTACTGTAAGAAGTCTGACTGTATTAAACTTTTTGTAATAACAAGTTTGACTAACAAGTTAGTATTTAATAAATAAATATTTTATATTTTGATGTGAGCATTATTTTACTTCATTTAGCACTAAAACTGTGCTTTGCACATGTAACTATACAAACATAACGGATTATGTCAATCTCAGAAAATATTTGCAGATTTATTTATTTATTTACTGTACTGTGAATTCTTATTAGGAATAAACATGTGTGTCGTGTTCAACTTTCAGATTAAAAAAATTAACATTGTAAAATTCGGCAAGACGCCAATATTTAAGCAGAGCCACCGACAGGATTTTCCGGCATCGGGGCAAGTATTTACGACGACGCCCTCCCCTCTTCTCCAAAGGAAAAACCTTCCATTTTTTTTTTTTTTTTAAATCCAGAAAAGTTTTTTAAACACCTTAGAATTAGTACACTTTAATTTACCGTAGGCCATATATACAAAACCTTGCAAATAATAAAACTTCCATCAAAAAATTGAAAGTATTTTATCAGAATTATTTTAACATCATGTATATATAATTCTGAAATTCTCTTTCATGTATACGCAGAATCACTTGATAGATTAAATTTAAGACTTTTTAAAATGTTGTGTACTTGCTATATGCTAAAGACAAATTATTATAAATTCGTATCTAAATGAATAACGCAAAAAAGAAAAATGTCAGCAGACACCCATGAGAGTTAATGCCGCAGACCTATTTCGGTAAGTATGACTTACCAACATCAGTGCGAGAATATATTCTCGCACTGATGATGGTAATTCATTTTTACTGAAACGGGTTGCAACATTGTCTCATGGGTGTTTGCTAACGTTATTTTTTCTGTGTTAAAGCAGAGTTACCTTCTTTATCAAATTAGTTATTAGTTTACGAAACTCTAATATATAAGAAAATGTGAAAAATAGGATATAATAAACACTCCAATCGCGGCAAATTTGGTTGCTTACAAATGTTTCTATGAAATATTCCTTCTGGCTCTTTTAGATGCAAAATCGACAATCACATCATCAAAGTTCAAAGAACGAGCAATATCTGTCTCCATGGCAAGCGTGGTCCGAGGCCCTGGCCCCGGAACAATCGTCCCCACTCTCGGCGGGTCTGATTTAGGATAATGTCGCAAAATGATGAATGTTTTAAGTTTTTTCCTGGATGCCTAAGTTTTTATAGAATATAGATTTACCATTTCTAGCGAGTTATTTACCACTTCTAATGAGACATTTTTAATTTTTCGATATTCTAAAGCAATCAGATTCTTTTTAAAAAATCTTTAAAAAGTTTCATTTTATCATAATAGAAAAGCCTCTGAAGAAGGAACTACGTAATTAAAGCTATTTTTAAATCTGGAATTTATATTAGAAGTTGTATACAGGGTGTCCCAAAAAACTGGTAACGGGCATGTTGACGCCTAGCAACGTTCATCTGTGACGTTGTGATTGCCAATTAATAATGCTGTTGTGGCAACACTTGTTTTCAGAACTCTAAAAATTTAATATCGACACAATTCGGTGTAGTTTAATGGACCTCTCATTTCGGAGCGTAACATTGGTAAAAATTTCGTCGATGTTTTAATAGTTCAGTTATTTAATAGTACAGTCCACACTTCGATCACAAAACATGGCATTAATTCTTTATGCATTAGAGATAAATGGACAATGTAAATTGAAAAAATGTGCACACACACACAAAAAAAAAGAAAGGCCGGAAATAAAACTCCGTTAAGAAAAAATTCCTCTCTCTTTTATTTACAAAAATTTTACACTTTTTAAATTTGCATACGATCCATTTACGAAAAAAAAAAAAAACTTAGTAAAATATGCCCCATACACTAATGAGATAATATACAAAATTTGATTATAATATCTCTCGCTCCTTTCTATTCAGAGTAACTCACTACTCAGACTTGAGCGCTGATTCTCTCGTGTGTTCATACAGTTTACTTAGATCGAACGTTTCAAATAAAAATGAGTGTAATTTGGGCAATATTTTATAGGTAAAAATAACCAGGAAGTGTACAAAAAATTTTAAAATGCAATAAGTCGGCCTCAGCCATTTCTTAGAGCCATCCGTAAATATAAATCCAGGCTGTCGTTGGATAAAGGGGCTTATGTATAAAAATTTCAATATGTCGGCCTGAGCCTTTTACTAGAGAAAATCCGGAAATATAAATCTAGGCTGTCGTTGGATAGAGGGGCTTATGGAACACGCACAGGTACCCCTGTGTCCGGCGCCGAGCGATGGAGGCGGTTTCGGTAGACTCGCAAAGCTGCCAATGCACGCTCAGTAAACGACGCCGACCCCTCGAGTGACTCGCTGATACAGACGTTTCACGTTAAACGGCCGTGTGCCCGACACAGACCCACCCGCTATTTTTTTCACTTAATTTTTGGGAAACAGTGAATTTTTAAGAACAACAGCAAACAAAGAAATGTAAGCAAAATTCTCAAAACAACTTTTTTTTTTTGTCAAAAAAAATCGTGCAACTGCTTTCGAATATTAGCACCTGTTCTACAACGATGGTACACGCTTAAATCTATTGATTAAAACTAACACTCCTTTATTGATTAAATTTCTTATCGGCTGATTTAAATCCTTTTACGCTAAAAAATACTCATTAAAGACAATAATTTGTTATCTCCTCAATTCGCCTCAATCCTCCCGATTCACTAGATTCTACTTAGCTCAATTCTCACAAAAATATTCTCTATTTGAGTATTCTGTCTTTCTCCCCCACGACCCATATCCTATTACTATCACGTGACCAATGCTCTTAACGGATAACGGTTCATAGTAACAAATGCGGGCATAGTTGTGTGTGTATTCGCTGGTGATAATTTTATGTTATATCCGAATACCAAAGGCATCTTTTTCATATTCAGAGTTGTGAAATAAATTCCGCCTAGATATGGAAGAGATGCTTTAGGTAAAGATTTCGCTTTAATGACTGTTTCTTATGATTCGATTATAAAAAAGCTGTTGTAAAAACAAATGAAGTTATGATATCTCCACCCAAAGTGAGTAAGTAATTTTTTTGCCTTTTTTCATGTCAATAAATTGGGTTGCTGCTTTAATTAAATCTCACAGCTGGTTTAACCATGATTGCATTTCTGTATTCTGACTGTACTGTGAATTCGTTTTATAACTAGAGACTATAGTAAAATTATATTCTATTTATTAAAAAAAAATACTTTTTTATAGTGTATTAAGATATATGTAATGTATTTGCCTTGATTTAAAATTTATTTTCTCGGCCTTATAATCATAGATTACAGCTCTAATGAAAAAAAAATGAAGAAAACGAATCATTCAATATATTAATCAAAAACAGCAAATTTTAATGAAACAACCTTTTTCTAGCTTAAAATAATAATCTTAATTGAGCACAAATTTGTTAATTAAAAAAGGGCTGATTTTGCAGAAACGCTCATTCTATAGCTTAAATAATAATCATAATTGAGTACAGTTATATTAATCAAAAACGGACAGACACTCCTCATTTTTGATTATTATTTAGCCTAAATGGAACTGTTGTATAATGCTCAAAAATTGAGAATTTGTCGCTCCATTGATTTTTGTTGATGAATTGAGCAAATTTTACTCAATCGGGAGAATGGCTGTTTGAAGTAAAAAATTGAGTAAAAATATAATCCGTTTGATTGTTATTTTGCTCAATAGATTTAAACGTGTACAGCTGTTGAATGCCCGCGTTCAGAACAAAACAAAAGATTATTTTCTTAGGAAATATACATATATCTATAAATTCATATCGGGTATAAGACACAGTCGGGGGTTTTAACCCTTTGACACACGGTGGTTGTGCCGTGAAACCACCTAATTTCAGCGCTTTCACACTGCCAGTCTCAAGAAAATATGGTTAAATGGTCCCAAAGCTGAAAGAGTGCAGCCGTTGCCATCGATCCATATAACTACCAACAACATGGCGGTGGATCGAATTGCCCATATGGCGCCACAGAGCTAAAAAAGTTTTCTGACACAGCCGCGCAGCCAGCTGGCGCCAGAAAGACGATTCGATCGACCGCCATGTTGCTGATAGTTAAATGAAGCGAGGGCAATGGCTGCAGTTTTTCAATGTTGAGCACTCTATCCAGTTGGTCTTCTTTATTAATGTGAAATTGCTTTCGCTTCAAAGGGTTAAGTTGATCATTTCCACAATTCATTTCTCGGATGTGATTATCTTAGTCGTGAGAAAACTTTCAGAATATAGAGATAACAGTTCATTTCTAACAGTCTATTCGAGTTTCCACTTGCGATAACGACGTGAATATCACAGTATCCTCTAACATTTGTATCTTCACAGCTGCTGGTGCGCATATTTACAAACTATCCTAACGTTCAGTTTTAAGATTTGATAGCCATTTTTGTTCGGTATATCACATTCTCAAGGCACCGTTGTTGTCAACAAAACTTGGGATTCAAAAGTTCAGAATCAATAGTATTAAAAAATATTTTGATACAACCAAAAAGTCTTAAGATTTATTGGCATAAAAAAGACACGATACAATGTAATCTATCACAGAAAAGACACCGCTCAAGCTGCTTAGAAATGTGCAATGCACTCGACAAAATGGCGGCATTTTCACGAAAAGTAATTTTAATTTATTAAGATATTTTCAGCATGTGGGTACCATATTTATGCAAATAAGTGCTTTACACATGAGAATGTTTTAAATAAGAATCTTAAAATTGCATTGCATTCTATAGATATTTACAATTTCAAATAATTGTTTATACACACTCACTCTTTTTTTTTTTTTTTTTTTTTTTTTTTTAATAAAATGTTTAAAAGTACTCAAAACACAATGATAAAGAATTTCTCACAAATTTCATTAAAGTATAGGGAAAAAAAACGAAATTTCAAAACTTTAAAAAACATAAATTCATTTTATTGATTATTCTGAAAAATCTAAATATAAAAGTTAATATTTCAATTAGCGTATCTTTCCGTTTAATTACATCTAAATAAAATCATTTATTTAAGAACACATTCGTAAAAAAAGTAAATATTTTTTCTGATTACGAAATTTTTCGTTAAGAAGTCTTCAAAAAAATTTAAACACTAATTTTACGGGCAAATTTTAAAGCTACATCCTAAACCACAATTCATTTCTTTTTAAAATTAACGTGATTTTAGAAAAAAAAATTCAGTTTCATTTTAAAGTTAAGAAAACCCCTACAGGTATATATTTAACAGAACTTCTCAAAATTTAAAATTAATAAATATTTCCTAAAAAGAATACTCTTTAAAAAATCCCCCCCCCCCTATCCCTAGTAGTTAGTAGTATATGTCCAACAGGACAAGACCATAAGATACACCTATTGTTATGTGTCCTATGAAACAAATTTTCGATGCAACTTTTAAAAAATTGCCACGATTAAAGCAAATTAAAACTACTTCATGAAGGTGAATTAAGTATAATAAAATTACGTCATTATATAACAATTTCTGTTTCCTTGAGTGCGTGACCATGACTGCCGGTGCTTGCATTTTTAACAGCTTCCGCGGACGGGGGGAAAAAGAGCAGCGTTACAATGCAACGGACTTCCATAGAAAAGAAAAAAAAAGTCCTCAACAAGTTCTAAACGTTTACATCTTTACGAAATTAAAGACAGTTTTCACAGGAACAGACTCCTGTGGATGATGAAGGCTATGGTGAGGCATATGCCGCTCAGGTCTCCCAGAGCAGTCAGCAAGGGAATGGCAGAGTTGTCGGGATCGATTTTAAAACGCCACAGAAGTTGGATCATGACGTGGGCGATGTACAAAAGTAGCAAGATCTGCAATAGAAGAAAGAGGATGTGAAAAACAATGCATTACTTACATGGAAAAAATACATTTAACCCTTTAACGCGCAGTGTGTGTTCCCGCTCTGGGAACACCAGACTCTGACGTTTTGACTGTTGCCAGTCACGAAGAATAGATTTGATTTCTATAAAAATATTTAAAAAGTTGCTGGTGACATAGCTCCACGAGAATCCTTTACCTTTTAGCACGTCATTTCCCGTATAAAAAATTGTCACGATTATTTTTAACAGCACTGACATCTGCTGAAAAATGAAAGAATGCGAGAACAGCTGGATAGATTGCCCAATGCTGAAAAAAGGGCAGCCGTTGCCATCGCTCAACTTAACTCCCAGCAAGATGGTGGACGATCAAAACATTCATCGCGTGCCACAGATCTAGAGACCCTTTTTTGACGCAGCTGGCTCTGCCGGCACAGCCAGCTGCGTGAAATAAATACAAAAATTAATTTCTTATACGGTCCCAGTACAAAAAATTCCTAAGTAGTAAAATACGTCCCTGCGCAATTATTTAGTGATTTATACAAATTTCAGCCGTTCATTATAAAAAGGCTCATAGATATGAAAATAAAAATATTTTGACTTAAACCACATTTCAAAGGATCTAGAAGAGGAAAAATCATTCCTGAAGATTGCGTTTCAGGGATGTATAGAAATTTCGAAAGGAAGCAATCCTTGCATAAATATCAAATACTTTTGCTATTAGACCCTCACCAACTTTGATTAAACAGACATGTGAGCCTTTTTAATGACGAAACGCCAGGATTTAGAATATCATGTAACTAATGCATGTTGCACATTTTATTAATTGAAAACCTTTTTGTACGTGGGACGTCTAAAAATTTACATTTTGTATTTACTTAAATTCCGTTTCTGGAAAATTTTAATCGATACCATAAAATTCTGTCCTTTTTCCCCTACAAAATTTTGTAGTTAATAGTATATGCCTGATCAATATTTAACCCTTCAAGGCGCGATGTCCTAGCTGTGAGGACACCACTGTGACATTTTGGCTGTTTTGATTCACGAAGAATAAATTTGATTTCAATTAAATACTCAAGGAGGACATCCAGATAAACTGCCAGATGTCGAAAAAGGCCACACAGCCGGCTGGTCAAAAATGTTTTTGACCTCTGTGTCACGCACTGGGCAATTCGGTCGACTGCCATCTTGCTGGTAGTTAAATCTTGAGATGGAAAATCTTGAGATCACTCTGTATTTTTCGCGATTGTGATACTTCATCTACTTTGTACAAGAAAATAAACAATTTAGTACAGCAAATGTGCAAGATACTTACAACTCCCGAAGAACGCTGCGATAGGAGAAATGCAGAGGGAGGAACCATCTGGAGGCAGAGAACCCAGTTTTTCACTGTTTTTGTGGAAGTAAGTAGAGATGCGGCTTGCTTGAACTGCCACTAGATTGCCTGCAACGCCTGCAGAAGAAAGAAGAAAAAAAAAAAAAAAGACATAATGAGCATACCATTAACATTTTACAGACCGAATTCAGATCCAGGCATATTATGAATTAGTTTTTTGTATATTTTGTCTTCTAATGCTTTAGTTAACCCTTTAACGTGCGGTGTCCCCGACGTGAGGACACAAAACTCTAACGTTTTGACTGTTGTCAGTCACGAAGAATAAATTTGATTTCTATAGAAATACTTGATGGTGACATAGCTACACGTGAATCCTTTTTACTTTTCAGCACATGATTTCTCGTAAAAACTGTCGATTATTTGTAAAATTGTCAGGAGTGTTTTTAACAGAACCGGCATCTGCTGAGAATTGGAAGAATACGACGGAAGTGCATTCGCATAAAAGAACAACTGTATAGACTGCTTAATGCTGAAAAAAGGGTAGCCGTTCCCATCGCTCAATTTAACTACCAGCAAGATGGAGGTCGATCGCAGTTTCGATCGATCGCAATCTTGCTGGCAGTTAAATCGAGTGATGGCAACTGCTGCCCTTTTTTTCAGCATTGAGAAAGGATTGCGCTTCAAAGGGTTAAACCGGTCTGGTTCTTAAAAAGAGTAACGGAATGCCCGAATGGCAAATTACAATATTGTATTCTTTCATGACAGAACTATATTATATTAAAATGACAGATATGGTTCGAAATTTTTCATTTTTGAACTACGGAAAGTAGGTATGGCGCAATGTTAGCAACAGCAGAACCGTCTGGCAAATACAAATTTATAATGCTGAAAAGACACAGAAAATTATATGAAAAGAATCAAGTCTCTTAAAATGACTCCAAAATTTCAAATTTTTCCAGACATACTGCATCCTTATCTAATTTCAATAAGGAGCGAAATATCTAAAAACCAGCAGTACTGAAATATTTTCTCGAAAACGTTGCTAGCTCTTATACTAGATACTCCCATAAAAGATGGCGCTCTGTTTTATCTCTAACCCGACAGAATTGATGTGTGGCATTACACAAAAGGTACTGTTTGCAGCCCAATTAAATCAATAAACCCATAAAAAATTTCCTGCTATCACGAATGGCAACAAGTGATTGTTTCATCTTTATTGAAAACGTGTTTGTAATGCAAAGAGAAAACTTTATTTTGTTCTTCCTCTATTCAATAAATTTTTGAACACAAGATTGCTCTTGAAACACTATTTTTGATTCTATTCAGTGAAATAGTGTCTTGCGTGGTGTGGTACTGTGGTGATTAAAAATTCAGTGCAACAACTACAGAGATGAAATGTGTTCAATTTCAGTGAGGACGCTCATAATTTTTATGATAATGTTTATATTTTTTCCCTTAAATAACTTCTTATGGGTTCATGATATTTATTTTCATAAACATTCGAATTAAATTATTCTTTTTGCCGAAAAAAAATGTAATTTAGGAAAAACTTCTTTAAAGTAAATCCCTTGAAAATTGAAATGCGCTGATTTATTAAATGTGAGAGTGTGTAAAATCTGTGAAACCATTGAATGTATATCTCTATACAGGGTGTCCTAAAAAGGAGGTACAGTTTTTTTCTTTAGAGATAAGGGAGCAATGTAAATTGAAGAAATGTTCAAAATAAGGTAGGGAATAAAGGACTATGTGAAGCAAAACTTCCTCTCGAAAATTTTCAAAAATTTGCACTAGCTAAACACTGAGTGGTGTTCATTAAACCATTCTGGCATTTTCTAGTGAAGAAATCGTCAAAAAAATCTTTTTAACAGTAACTTGAATGCTGAATGACTTACTATTACGTGTATTCTGGCTGATTCCTAGTTTAAGGTGCTCCTTCGCCAACGAGGCGATAACAAGTATAATGTGGTAACCTTGGCGATTTTAGTTTACGTTCTGGGAACCATGTGAAAATCCGCCATTTTGTTTCTGTAGCGCGCGTTTTTGCCTCTGACGGAACTCTTATTTGTTTACATTATTAAATTTATTCTACTAAAAAGAGAAAGGGGAGTTGAGGTGGGGCACAGCCCCCTCTCACGTAAAAAATAATTAAATTTTACTAAACCGAATCTATATATACATGTAAGCATCATGCGTTAAGTCGTTTCTTCGATTTAACGCGTGCGCAGGTGTGTGTGTTTGGATGGGAGCAGAACCATATATGGTATACTTGTGTTACCGGAGCGAATGCGCGGCGGTTGGTTTGAATATTCTATTGGTTTCCAAAAGCCATTTCTTATGGAAACTCTGAGGGGTTAACGAGAAACATTTTCAGCTTCTTGTAATCGTATTTTTCGAATCCGTTTTTTTTTTGATAAACTAATTCTTGTACGTTAATTGTGTTTGTGGATTTAATCCCCCATTTCTCACTGTCGATTAGATGCTTTTTGAGAGAAGGTAAGCGTGCTTTTCTAAATTGGGTGGTGTATGGTTGTGGCTAAACGAAAAATTTTAGCATTAGATTTTAGAAAATTCATTTTAGATTTCAAAAAATCTCTTTTCTTGAATGGGTTACGAAAGAACGACTGACTGCGGCTAAAAGAAAATGCTAGTGTTCAGAAAATCGTTTTTAGATTTCAGAAAATTGCTTTACTTGAATGGTTTATGATTAGTGTTTCGATTTTAGGTTTATGGTTTAGTGTTTAGATTTTAGAAAATTCGTTTTAGATTACAGAAAATCCCTTCTAAAATAGTATCCACAAACATATACTTAAAAAAAAAAAAAAAAACACTACGACTTGTGAGACATCGATTATGATTATTTAAATAAAATAAAAAATCAGTTGTTCAACAAGTTATGTAACTACAGTAATTTTTGTTGTTTAAAGCTTTAATATTTATGCTTTTCAATTTGCTTATTTTGTGTATTTATCGCTAATTTGGGTGCGTTCTCCCGTAGTGTCTTTGGGAGCGTTTCAGCTTCCAGAGACAAGACGGGATAACGCCCTAAATTGGCGATTTTTGAAAACGCGCCAAGAAGCACCCTAAACGCAGGAATTAACCTGTATTCTTTGATTGCCAAAAAGCCTGGCAGACATCAAGTGGAAAAACACATAATAATAGATAAAGAAATTCGGCCATTATTTCGGATGCTACGGATTGAATTTCAATTTCCACTGGTTTACCATTATTTCAACTTGGATTACCAAATTAACGTAAGTTAATGAGGGACATTTGTTTCAAATCCATCATAACAATGGCATTTGGGCAACAATAATTTAAAACCAACCAACTGACAATACACATTAAATACGTTACAAAGCTATTGTTATATAAGCATTGTAGCAAACAATACAAACTTTTCATTGTTTTTCAACAGTTCATTTTGAGTTTACTGAAAAGTTGCTTTAAAACTGAACCTTTCTGACGAATTCCTTTGAATTGATTGAAATTTTGCTGATTTTTTAATTCTTGATTTTCTGCTAAAGCCTTTGCTCTGCGATGGGCCTGTGGAAAAAGTTTCGCGCAGCTGTGTAAGTTATTTCTAGGTTTAAAGTGCTTGTTTCAATTCTGTTAACTTTAATTAGTATTGTAAATAAAATTTAGTGAAATTGCTTTCTAATCCCTCGGATCATGGTTCCTTAAAAAACGCACTTACCCAGACTACTCCTTTGCTGTTAGTTTAAGAAATGCCCTCCGTATGATAGCTGCCATAAATTGAAATATCTTCAAGTAATAGCAATTAAAGCTGCAACAGCAAAAATCTCCAAATCACACTAAAAATAAGGAACTCAAATAACAGTTCCAGAAAAAGGAAGAGCTTTTCATATTTATCTATACTCTCTATAAACATGGAATCAAAGAACGCCATTTCTACCTCCTTATAAAAGGATAGGAAACGCTACAAAAAAAGGAAAAATTAAAATGAACATTTGTGTGGTTAGTCATTAGGAAGAGATGAAATTTGTTTCCGATTTGATCACAACTGCTTTACCATTTTTAAGCAGTGCGACATGAAATGTTAACAAAAACTCTTTACCTAAGGACAATTTTGCCAAATTATTAAGAAAACAACTTTCAGCTAACAAATTCGAATTAGCAATTTCTATACGCAGTCACACGCTGTAAATATTAAGCAACTGTCAAATTTTGGGGATTTTCAAATGGCGTTTTTTTGTGGAATGCATAAGGCGGTCCAATTAATTCTTTTTAAGGTGCAACCTAATTAAAATACGCACAATGTTCTAGACTTTTCTTCTATGGCAGATCATGAACAACAACAGCAGCTTATTGAGAGACTCATTAAAGTCTGGCTATATGATTCAGAAATTCAAGAAGTACATTGCCGCGTGTTTTGCCTTTATCCAAGCAAAAAGGGCACTTACGAAATACTAAAATGACCAAATGACAGTGAAACCCTTAACAGTTTTTTTAGTCTACTGTAAAATAACTGAGAAAGAAAATCTTTATAATAGCCTGCTCCTTTCATCCCTTGGAAGCACGGCGTACAGCTCGCATACAGATGGGCTTAGACAGGCCAGTTTTAAGAGTTTGTTCCCTAACTTAAGGTTTTTTTTCTACTTTTCAAGTTCATACTTTCAAATTGCTGCGTTACAGAGTTGCATTCGAAGAGTAGGTTACAATTCCGTGTGATCTGTTTCTTTACAGTCGCTGCTCTCCTCGAAAAACTGACAAAGACGAAAAATTTGACTTTGATGCTTTTCCTGATGAAAATATACTGCTTAGAATGGAAACTGTGAATGAGTGAGTATTGGAAGAAGCTGCCATCTTATTCTTGACACAGCATAACGCTTACACACATGCACACACTCATTCAACTGAATGTAGACAACGAAAATTCAAAATATACTTTTATTCCGCTCACACAAAAAAGACAGTACACTGTTAATAGAAATTGTTCAATGTTTTACCATACAATAGAGCTAAATAGAACCTTTCAATGGTAAACGTTGAACCATAAATTGGTTTTTTCATCAGTTTAATCACCAAATCATGGTTCAACGTTTTTCCATAGAAAGTTTCCAGCTAGTTCACATGTAAATTTTACGTGTAGAAAGTCAATGTTTAGAGTCAAGAGTTAAGATGGTCTCATGTTTCATATTACTCTAGACTCGTGACAGATAGTGGACTTTGGTGCACTAAATATTTTTAGATGCTCCTTAAACACTGAGATTGATAAGCATAGTGATGTAGGTTTTAAAACACATACATATTGATGTATCTTCAGTTCAGCTCTCAGTAAGTCGTATCTTTAGTTAAGAACAGCATTAAATTTTCACTTCCATTTTACGCTTACCGCAATAAAAAATGGGACATTTTTTTTTGTCTCTAAAAACAACTGGAAATTACATAAGAGCTACTTTAAAACCTACCCATACCATTTTATTCAGGTGATATACTAAACAACTACAGTATAGTATAATTTTGTCAACTCTGACATTTCTCGCAGTGTTTAAAGACAAGCAAAGAAGGAAACTGAAATATTAGACTTCTCCCTCTGTGCAAGTCCAATATTTTAGATATGGGGATAAAACAAAGAAATCGATTCAATCTGCTTTCTCACCTTTCATTGAAAAATACGGACCAACCGCACACTCATATCAATAAATAAATAAATAACGTACGAGTTTGAGGTGTAAACCTACTTTCGAACCACTTTTTTAAAAGTAAAAACCATTATTTTCAGTAATATGGTGGTATATAAATAAACTATTTAATGCATTTTTAAGGAAAATTATAAAGCTCTGAAATATCGTCAAATTAAAGTGTCATTTTGGTTAGAAATTACATTTACGACACTCTCATCTTGTAAGTATTTATATTTATTTCTTTTACGATATTTTACAGTACATAAATATATACTATCTATATTTATCTGTGTTAAATCAAATTATTGGAAAAAGTTTTTTTTATGAAGATATATCAGTCTTTGTATGAAAGTGCATTATTTTTTCTGAAAACAACATATTGTTTTCCGAAGAAAAAAAATGGCCATAAAATATTCTTCTTCAGTTTAGAATTAATAATGATTAAGTATCCTGACAATATTTTAAGTCAATATTTTAAAAACTTTATGGGATATGACAATTATCGCTAAGAAAATTCAAGGAAAACACACTTTCAGAAAATGCGTAATAGAATGAGTAAGATGAGTAAAGATTTTAATACTGTAAAAAATACTTCATTTCCAGTCTTCTATAACTTAGCTTCTAGCTATCGCAGAAACAAAAATAAAGCAGTTTTATAATACTAATCGCGTGACATAAAATAAGCAAATAAAATATTCGAAAATTTTGACACAACATAAAGTTTTAGAGCATTCTTATACTTTAGGAAAACTACCAAAAAAAAAAAGCTTTATTTATTTACTTACACTGTAAATGAAATACTTGTTATTTTTCCCTAGGTTTCGTCCATGTTTCTTGCAGTTAGAAAGTAAACTTGTAGAAACCTTGAAGGAAGGTATTAGAAATGATCCGACAATTTACATGAAAACTTACTACGAATTTCTTCAAGCCAAAAAGGAATTTGTAAACAATTTGGACAAGATTTTGCTTAATGAATTTGACTCTCCGGATGACTTTTTGTTGGATATTTCTCAAATTTTTGACTTGTTCTTCTTGGATAAAAAATCAAAAAACGCTCTTGTGAAATGGATGAACGTTGCTAATATTATAATGAAAGCTATTTACCGGCTTCAGAAGGACTTGTAAGTATTAATAATTGTAAGGAAACTATACATGCGTTTAATTTTTTTGGCATTTTGACCCCATACATTTAGAAACTGTATTTAAAAAAGTTGCTTATAGTATTTTTTAATATCAAAACAATTCGATGTTTTTCTGTTGCAATGATTTATTGTCTTTTAACGTTCCTTATTCACCTTTGCTATTGAATGAAATTTTTACGCCATTACTCCTATTTATGTTACATTTAAGAGCATTACGCATCGACACATTACAGTATATAATTCTGATCAGCCGTTTTGCTTAAACTTTCGGTTGATATTTTTTTTCGGGGGGAGGGGGAGGAGGGGGAGACTTGAAATGAGCTTGAAAATCAGCAGGTATTTTATGTCTGTGTACACTGTATTGTGCCACATGTGCATTGAGATTTAAATGCGTCTTGTTACATGGTGATGATGTTAAAAATTCATTTTGTGGTATACGACACATAAGAGACATTTCCGTAGCCCATATACCTTCAAGTCTTACAGACATTGCTTTGTTAACTATCGTACATCTGATCCTATTATTAAAATCAGCTGGCTTTAAAAATTTAGTTTATTATAAATAGAAATAAATGCTCCCTAACACCTAGATGCGTACGAATGAACCTCGGAGATGCTACCCAACAGAGAATTTTGAAATTAAGAAGGCCTTAATTGATCTTACAAAAGACCTCATAGAACTCTTAATGTGTTCTATTTTAACGAATTTTCAATTTTTAGTTTGAGATTTCTTTTACGTAAATATTTTGAGCTTGTATAAATTTATCATGCATAAGTTTGCTTTGTATTTTGTAAAACAACTACAATTTTTTCGATTGTGCGAATTACTTTATTCATTATCCGTAGCTTCCATTAACTATCAAAATGCTACACTTACTCTATGTTTGAGTAATCTAAATTTAAAATTGTGGTCTTCCAAATTCACGTGAGTCTAAACTACTACTAAAAAGCAAATCATTGATATGATTACTAAAAATATTTATGATGTTCGTTTTCTCTTACAGATTTGCAAAATTTCCAATGTATACCTTTTTGCTTCCACTGTTCCTGACTTATGAAACTGAATAGAGCAATTTACATCAAAAAGAGCCCAAGGACAATAGACAATAGAAGGTTTCAGAATCTCAAGATCTAAACTCGATCAGTCATTCTAATTGCTATTCAAATCCATCAGTCCGCATCAAGTTCAACCTGCTTAAGACAATACAACAGTCAAAAACCTCAACCAATCAGCTCCGTCCTTCTTCTCTACCAAATATCATCTCCTTCTAATAGCCATTCAAGTTCATCAGTTTCAAATAGAGATCAACTTGCTTTAGACAACAGAACAGTTTACTGTCTCAACTTGTCAGTTCCGTCCGTCAACTTTATATAGTCTTCCAAGTAGACAGCCAAGTCTAACAGCTCCAAATCAAGACAACCATACTTGAGACAATAGAACAATTTAGATCCGCAACCTTCCAATTCAAATAGCCAACGATCATAATTCATCGGTTTCAAATCGAGATCGACCTGCTTTAAACAATAGAACAATTTATAGTTTCAACCCGTGAGCTCCAGTCAGGTCCTTCTTTACAAGTCTTTCAAATAGTCAGCCAAGTCCAACAATTACCAATCAAGATAAGCATGCTTCAGACAATAAAACAATTTAGATCCGGAACCTTCCATATCCGTCTTCTCTATCAAGTATCATCAGTCTTTCCCACAGTCAATGAAGTCCAGTACCTTCAAATCCAAATCAAACGGGTTTACAGAATAGGCAAAGTTAGTCCTTGTGGAGTTTTTCGAATAGCCAGTCAAGCTCATCAATTCCAAGTTAAGACCAACCTGTTTTAGACAATAGAACACTTTGAAAATCACTCTCTGAACTCCATGCGTCTTCCCTCCCAAATATCATCGTTCTTTCTAAATAGCCAGCCAGGTTCATCAGTTCCAAATTGAGATCAATCTGCTTTCGACAAGAACATTTTAGAACCTCAACTGTGACCTACAGTAGCCAATCAAGTGTCGCCAGTTCTAAATTCAGATCAACTTGCTTCAAACGACAGAACTTTTAAAGCTTTAACCCGTGCAGTTTTTAGACTAGAGAAAGCAGATAAGTGTCTCATGTAGAATAAAATCCAGCCGCACTCATGAAAACGAATATGAAACATCATGCGCTGAAAGAACAGAGATTCGAATTTCTCAAAGACTACCTTATTAACATCTAAAGAACATTCGAGGTAGTTAAGACAGTTTTTCCCTAGGCCAAGATTGCTTGTAACATCAGTAATTGAAGACAATCGGCCATAATGACGTTTTAACCGAAGAGGCCACCCCACATTCGTTTTCAATAATACCACCTGGAAATTAAAGAACTTCTACTCGCATGTGGAGGTGGTCCAAAAGTGACTATAATTACCCGAGGGCCTCTGCTAAAGCCATCCAGTAGGGGCCCACCTGTGACTTTGACCAGTTCCAATCGTTGCCTGCTCCCTCCGCTGGCATGCCACCAGAAAAGGTTTCCGCTAGGTCTTAGTTGGTTCCTGGACTAACGACCTAGTTGGTACCTGGCTACCGCCAGTCCTCTCAACAATATCGAGAGTTGAAGTGCGGGAGCGGGATGCCGAAAGGGGAGTTTTGGTAGAGTATTTCGAAGAGCCGAAAATTTAAAAGCAAATATCAAAACGCTGTTTTGCGCATGTTTTGTAACTTCTTAAACGAACTCTATCATTGTGCTTTATCGATATAGTTTTGAACACAAAGGAATTAACTAAAATTATGTTTCAACCAAGGCTGAACAATAACGAAAGAAAAAATATCAAAACTTCCGGTTAAGAAATGCAATAAATAAACACTTAACAAATGATAATAATAATAATAATAATAATAATAACATCGGCCACTGCTGTTTAAAATATTTAAGATAGAAATGGAAAAATGGTTTTGCTTTTCAGACTTCGTATTTAGGATGCTTCCTAGGTTGTTCGAAATACTCTACTAGGTAGCCCACCTCCACGTGGTACTCCCTGGGCAACATTTCAAGAGACCGTGAAGATCTATTTTACGGTTCGAAATGGCAAAGAGGCTACCCAAACTTTAAAAATGAGAGACACGGAAGTCATTCTTATTAATTAGTTACCACTATTTTTTACAGATAAGAAATTCACGTTATTTAAAAGGTGATTGAGTTTCTTAAAAGGAAATTGAAAGCTACAGTACTATTGCAGTCAGTGGTAGTATGTTCCACACAATAGAGTGTGTTCCATACGTAAGCTTCATGTTCGTATTTTATACGAACATGAAGCTTACGTTCTTATAAAATACGAAGCTTTTTATTAAAACCACCTGCAGAGCCATTCTTCGCACGATAGCAAAGTAATATTTTTATTACACATTTAATTCAAGTTAATTTCAGTGATGTGGGGTTTCTACAAATGCAAAATAATTTTTCTCGTGCGATAAAGGTGGCATTATGGATACTAAACTGATATGATTTATTGCTCAAATGCAAAACACATAAAAACTGTGTCAATAAGAATTTCAGTATATAAATGAGCTAAAACTAAAGCAAAATAACTAAATAATCATAAAATCAGCCTGATAACTCAGCCGCGTCGTATTATCGCCTCGCAACAGTCGCATCATCTAACAGTCGCAAAATGTGACTGCCAGGATGTGAATTTTTCAAGAAAAACTTGATTAACGCACTTTTCGAAAATTCTGTGAAGCTTAAAATTTAGGCCTTATGTACTCTCACTTAAGTTAAAACTTCGCGCTGTGAAATAGGGTATATATACAGTATATACGATTTTTCGAAACACCTACGCAATTATTTTGGATACTTATAAACACCCCTAAAAGAGTTTTAAGCCATTCCCTAACTGTACATTACCATTAGCCGCATAAAATAATGAGTGAACAATGTAAGTACAAAAAAAAATCAGTGTTACTCACAAATCCGATATACATGTTCACAACAACAACAACAACAACATCAGTGTTATTCAACATAATAATCCACAGTACTGTACAGAAATACTAATTCATAAAATTTATGATTAGTAGGAAAGAAAGAGACATAAAGTACGGTACTGTACGTATAATATGAGGTAATAATAATAAAGTGTAGTACTTCAATAATAATACATCATTGTACAGTAATTTTTATTGTACTGTACCGTAACAATAATAATTGCTGTAAAGTACGACACAGTACTGTTGTAATAATTATAACATGTGCTGTACTGTATAAAATACTATTGTACTTCGCGCTTCTGTTGGCGCTTTTTACTGGTTGAGAAGATTCTCAGATATGTTGCTTATGAGAAACTCCCATAAGACAAATCCAAATTTTCGTAACGTAAGTCCACTGTATTAGCTTTAAACACAAAAGTGGTCTAATACTAAAACAATAATAAATAACAATAATAGCAATAATAATGAAATATTAAATTTTCATAAAAATTCCTTTCACTGACTTATAGCTTTCATTGCAGCATATATATGCTTTCTCTGTTTCTGAGTGTGAATGGGCTAATTAAATCACACAAAACACGCACGTATCATACACTATTCTTTAACTTTTTACTTGAAAGAAGTTTTAGAGTTTACTAGCTGAAGTACCCGTCCTTGACGGGTTAGTGAATGCAAATTTCCAAAAAGCAAGAACTTTCGTCAGCATTGTAGGAGTACACAGAATGGATGTGGTATGTTGCCAAAGTAAAGAAAGCGAAGTTATAATTTTTATGTTTTGTTAAAATATTACAGGTTAGAGAGTCAAGTCAAACATTGGCGTAACAGCCCCTCTGCGGGGCCAAGGCCTGCGCTGCCCAACCGCGCCTTCGCGACCATAGGCTCTGGGGTGCGGATGCATATGCCTCGGCCAGGTGGTCAGCCTGACGCGAAGCCCCCAGTGTTTGACCCCAAGCAAGCTTGGTTCTCATTTTATCGACCCACTCAAGGGATGAAAGGCTCAACAGGTTAGAGAGTAACTAAGTAATATCATTTCATTCGCTTTAGTCGTAATTATGTGATGCGCGAACGAATATTTACGCATATTGAAATAATTTTCGCAAAATCTCAAAATCTAATCAATATTTTTTTAAAAATGGAAGACTAGAATTTCAGTTGAGTGACAACCTATCATGTAACCAAATTTCGTTTCAATCCCTGCAGTCTTTATTTCGTGATGCTGGGACAAAATTTCAGCATTTTAAAACGATTTTCACAAAATCTCAAAATGTAATCAAAATATTTTTAAAATTCAACGCCTATAAATTAAGATTAGCAACTAACTATCATATCACCAAATTTCCTATCATTCGTATTAGTCGTTATTACGCGATGCCTGAAGAAATATAAACGTATTTTGAAAGAATTTTCACAAAATCTCAAAATCTAATAAAAATGTTTAAAAAATTGGACACCTATAGTTTATGTTGAGCAACCATCTATCATGTGACCAAATTTCATATCATTCGCTGTAGTCGTTATTGCGTAATGCGTGAACAAAGATTCACTCAGTTTTAAACGATTTTCGCAAAATCTCGAAATCTGATCGATTTATTTTTAATTAGATGCTTATAGTTTAAGGTGAGTGACCACCTATCATTTCACCAAATATCATTTTTTCACCTTTGCAGTTATTACGTGATGTGCGAACACAAATTTACGCAGTTTGAAACGATTTTCGCAAAATCTCAAAATCCAATCAAGATTTTTTAAAACTTGGACGCCTATGTTTTAAGTTGAGTGACCACCTACCATGACACCCAATTTCCTATCATTCGCTTCAGTCGTTTTTATGTGATGCTTGAACACAATTTTAAGCAGTTTGAAACGATTTTCGCAAAATCTTAAAATCTAATGAAATTTTTTTAAAAATTCGAAGCCTATGTTTTAAGTTGAGTGACCACCTATCATGACGCCCAATTTCATAGCATTCGCTTCAGTCGTTTTTACGTGATGCTTGAACACAAATTTACGCAGTTTGAAACGATTTTCGCAAAATCATAAAATCTAATGAATTTTTTTTTTTAATTCGAAGCCTATGTTTTAAGTTGAGTGACCACCTATCATGACGTCCAATTTCATAGCATTCGCTTCAGTCGTTTTTACGTGATGCTTGAACACAAATTTACGCAGTTTGAAACGATTTTCGCAAAATCATAAAATCTAATGAAATTTTTTTAAAAATTCGAAGCCTATGTTTTAAGTTGAGTGACCACCTATCATGACGCCCAATTTCATAGCATTCGCTTCAGTCGTTTTTACGTGATGCTTAAACACAAAAAGCGTCACGGACAGAACGACAGAATGACAGACAGACAAACTTTTTTTTTAGGGTCGCATTTGATTCCCGAATACTTGAAACGGATTGAAAACTCAAAATTTTTGAATTCCAAGAAATGTACAGACAAAAGTATAATTTTATTTATAAAGATTTTCGCTTAATTATTGATATTTTCATCCAAACATATTGCTTTCCGTATTATTGAAATTGCTTGAACTCCTATAGCGTGATCGAAATATTGCCAAGGATGTGGACCATTTTTTGAAATTTCACTTTAACTTTCAAATTTGAATCCAGGTTTAACTTTTCGACCTAAATACTGATAAATATAAGATATAAAAAAAAAGCTTTTAAAATCAAGTTTTATTCAAAGATGGAATAAAAGCTGTAAACAAATTTTTGAGAAATTTTTCAAGCTCATACACTTACAGCACACAAATTCACCCTAGATAATCGATCTTCGGCTGAGGTATTTAGAAAAATTATTAAATAGTGTTTTTAGTGTGAAATAATATATAGTTTTTAAAAAATTGCTCTGCGTTGCTATTTATTTCTAAATGAAGTCAAACGAAGTAGTAACGCTTCAAACATGTTGTACTTATATGTTGTTCCAAACCGCCATTTTTATTTTAAATTAAAGCAATATTCTTCTGCTATGGTTTCCACATAAATACAAAAAATTTTCATGGTAACTGCATACGCATAGTTATCGACACATGGCGAGAGTTAAAGTAGCATTCAATCCCAAAAGATATATTAAACAACCATCACGCACTTATCACTTACTTCACTAAAATAATTTTTAGACGGTTTCAGAAATAGAAAATAACCAGACTAAGTATGTATATTCGCCTAATTTCAATAAGATTAACACAATCATATAGCGACTCTGATTCAGACTAAACGTAAATTTTTATCTTCAGTTTACAATAAACACTTCAAAATGTAAGATTCAGTTTGGGACTATAAAAATTAAACACCTACTTTCTTTTAAATTTAATTTACACATCAAAAGAAGGTTCCATACTTCAAAATTCATTTATTTATTAGTTGATAACCTTTTTCTCATATTATTTCTTCGATTTGGATCCTTATCAAAATTTTGTTTCCTTCTTTCTTTACATGAAATGAACTCAGAACTATGAAAACTTACGGAACAGATAAAATGACCTATAATACTTCAAAATATTGTTCTTGAACATTATTTATGCTGTATAAATTGTAAAAAATTAAAAAGAATGCCCGTGATTTGGCCGAGCCTGTTGCCGGGTTGGTGGAGTAGCTGGAGTGGTGAAACCGTTTCCTTATTATATTGTAGTGGTAACCCCATAATATATAAATTTCAAGAATAAAATTAATATTTCAAGAAATAATGTGTTTCTCCATGACCTATAATGCGAATCTAAGAACGTGAAACGGAACGGGAACCCTGAAGTGGTTTTGTTGTTCTAATTTCAGGTTTGAAGATGATATTACGAGATTAATAAATAATGTGCCTAACAGATGGCAGCACTACAGAATTAAAGAGATTTACAGTAGTAATTTCCATTTAAACTCAACTAGCTGGAACCCGTCGAATTCGACGGTCACTTTATTGACTGTAATATTCAAAAATAAATGGGAACGATCAAGAATGTCACCAAGGTCTTGAACAAAACTAACAGGAAAAATCAAAGAGCGACGCGGACGGAACATGACTTGTGACAGAAAGTAAACAAAAGGTTTCACGCCAGTTCTTAGCAGCTGTTGCTAAGAACTGGCGTGAAACTGGCTTCTTAGCTTGAAATCTTTAAAATTTGTTTTTAACTATCTTTATTAAGTAAAAAAAAAGAAGAGTAGATATTAAAGGACGAATGAACAAATACAGTTACAAATTCTAATTGAGCATTTCGTTGAAGACGATATTTTGGGTAAAGTCATCGACCACGAAACGTCCAGACTGCGACAGCATTCTTTGATCAAACCACTGAAAGAGTGACATACAACATTCCATGAGAAAATACGGGCGCAGAAAGGTAAACGCCAAAAGTATGAAGCGAAAATAGTGAAAATTTTCGGAATTCTGCAAGAGACAAAAAAATCTAATCCGCCAAATGGCGATCGCCCGCTCCCTACTTTATTTGCCTTTTCTCAAGCTACCCTCGATTAGTGCTGTAAAAGTAACGACAAAATGAGTATCCGTATGTATTTGTTACTTAGATGTTCGCTATTCGTTACTAAGTATTCGTTACTCGTTACTTTCGTTACTACTAATAGAATCGGTAATAGGGTGTTATATAGTGCCCCATAACAACACATCCTGGGCAGTGTTGTTATGGGTATATGCCGCCCATACATAAACCCATAGCAAAACCTAACCAAAAAGAATTTTTTTTAGCGAAGTTGTACAAAGTTGTATTTAGAGCTTATTTTCTCTGATTTACAGATTGTTTTTATACACATTTATGGTTTTATACAATGCTAAATTATCCGAATTACTGAGTGCACATAGAAATCTTCCAAAGACATATGCCATTCTTTTCTTTTCTCAACCCCCCCCCCTTTTTTTAATTCTGAACGCTGGTTTAACCTGTTCATTCTTATCATAAAAAGTGTAAAGGAAAGCTTGTGACTCGTGTTTTTTCTGGGTTGCGGGTTCTCGAATACTGAGATCCAGGGATTGGGCCACATATATAAAATTCACAGGGTAGGGGATCTCAGTATGATATCAACTACGTTGCGTTTCTACAAGCATAATATCTTTATTATTTGTGAGTTCTTATTTCATATCAAAAACTTCTTTTGCTGGATCATTTTTCGAAGTAAATTAAAAATTACCATATTTTAATTTAAAATTGTTTAATTCAGTGAGAATTATCTATTTTTAAGATATTTCCAGTTCTATTTCTGCACTTTTGGGATGAAAGGGGTTAGCCCCTTCTGTGGGTGTATATATGAGAGCATTCTTTAAACAAAAATTATCACTCCTTTCATACAGAAAGAATGGTTGCACCGGATTATGCGTATTCCATGAGTTCATGGAATAAAATGTACCATAAAATAGGGCAGATGGCCCCCTAAACACCGACATTTTAGAAACATACTGAACTTTATTGAAATATTTTAATACCAGTGGCTTACGCAGGAGTGGGCATAGAAATCCCGGGTCGCTCCCAATTTTTTATATATTTTTTAAACAATTACTTAAAAAATGTGTTTAGGTTTCCATGCTAAATATTTTTTTTAGTTCCAAATAATATTTTAAATAATAAAAATGTGTGAATTCGTTTACTTTATAAAAATATTTTTTTAAAAGGTGTATTTAAATAATTTGTTATTTATTACTCATTTCGATTCTAGCTAAAAAAAAAGAAAAAGTTAAGTTCGCAATCCTGCTTCGGAACCACCCTGAAAGAAAGAATTCTGATTGCACCACTATTTAGTACTAAAATGTTAGAAAGCCCGAAATTAGCACCCCTTACTAACATGCTTCTCTTATATGTATTGCTCCTCTACAATTATAAGAACACCCCCTTCCCCCCCCCCCGCAAAAAAAGAGTTCAACTGCGCATAATAACATACTATACACCGGATCGTATCCCCCCATTGTTCGACCCATATCAATAGAGCAGCAAATACTATTCCATCTCCATAACTGTAACGAAACATACGGATTCTTCCAAACCTCATCAAAACGATACCATTCGGCGCGGCACAAACGAATTGCAACCAGAACATACTACTACTCAAATACCGAAACTGATTTTTCCCTCCCAACAGCGAGAATCCATAATACTTCCGGTATCTAGTAACGGAAAGGAACATACTATTACTCAAATACCGAAATTCATTTTCTCCCTCCCGCAGTCTTGTATTCGAAGTTCGAACCTGGTCGATCCGAAATGCAAACTCGAAAGTCATTTTCCCCCTTGAAACCGCGATCCGATATCCAGTAACCCCAGTAACAAATAACAGAAGATATTAGTACTCGATTACTGGAACCCGTTTCCCTTCTAGTTCGCCTCGCCTGGCAGTCTGTATTCGAAGTTGGAAGCTGCTCGATCCGAAACATCTTCGGATCGAGTAGTAACGATATCAACCGAAAAGTAACAATTCGTTACTTCGAGTCTGAGTGATTATCCGTATCTTAGTACCGAATACATGCGGTTTGCTTCAGCTCTACCCTCGATGGTAAAGATCCAGTAAGTATCAGACAGAAAACTCAAAAATTAAAGAAATAAAAGATAAATCGCTAAATAAAGAAGGAGTTTATAACTGCCGTCAATGTCGTTAACAAACCACAATGTATTTGTATGGAGAAAAATTTGAAAAAAATCTGAAATACTTTCATATTTTAAATACTCACTAAAGTGCTGTATATTAAAAGCGTATCATAATCCATGCGCCGTCCCTATTTTTCTTCCTTGTTTCATTAAATTGAAAAATGTATCATTATTCATGGCCGTGTCGTATTTTCCTTCCTTTTCCACAAAACACTTCTTTGGAATCGAAATCTATAGCTGCTAAAACTGTTTTACAATCTTCGCCAAGCATATTCCAACTATACTTCATTTTAAATACTGTTCGGAATGAGCATCATAATCCATGAGTGTGCTATATTTGTCTTTCTCGTTGCATAAAACATCTTTGGAATTAATATCTATATTAAATTTGCCTACTAAAGCTATTTTAGAACCGTCGCTAGGCATGGTTCGGTTTTTAGTTTTTTTTTTTTTGCCGCAAACTTGGCGATCAATTATCAAAAATCGCAAACCTTGACAGATTTATTCTCCCCCTCCCCCTTCCGCGTTATGTGGCAAACAAATTTAAGATTTCCACCGTGACAGTTCATCTCTACAGAACCTGTCTACAAATCATATCGACAGAATCGAGTAGGCAAAGTCTGGAAGCGATAAAGCGCTAAAATAAAGAAGGTTTTTCATGACAGCAAACTGTATTTAATAAACCACAATGTTATTTCTATGGCAAAAATGTGCACATTTGCCGTTCCGCCATGTTTGATCTGTTCGACTTTTTCTATTTTTCTCTTTTGATCACACATCTACAGGCTAAGGCATTTTTTTTAGACACTTTAAAAATTCTCTTACACCTAGCCGTTCTCTAAATTAGTGGATACAGTAAAAACACGTTCCAGATTAACAGATAAGCGATAAAGCGTCAAAATAAAGAAGGCGTTTTTAGCTGCCAACAACAATGTTATTTCTATGGCGAAATATTACCAGTTTTGGCGAGTTATTGCCAAGTTTGTCGTCAAAAAATAAGTCTCCAAGACTGTACTCAATTTGGCAATATCTGCTATACTTCGTGAGAATTTAACCAAAGCCTTTTAATTTAGAATGCGATTAATTTTTATTTACGGTGAAGTAATTCGAAGCCCTCCTTTTTATGCTTTTTTCTTCAAGCTTTTGAGTTCGAAATGGCGCCCTTACGAAGACGGTGCCCCGATGCAATGCTTACCTTACGGAAAAAAAAACACTCAAAATACTAGTGCTAAATTATAAAATAAATAAAAACTTTGTGAAAAAGCACACGTAAGATGCAAGGAAATTTTCTACCAAAAAATTCTTTCGGTCTTCGTCATCAGACCAGACAAGCCCTTCGATCCGTTGAGCAGAGAGAACTCAACTCAGTTCCCTCTGCTCACGAATCGAAGGGCTTTTCTGATGAAGATCGAAAGAATTTTTTTGTCGAAACGATCGTAATATCTTATAAGTAACATTTTATGTGTGCTTTTTTCACAAAGTTTTTTTTTTATATTTTACAATGCTTACCTTGTTGGGCCGCCCCTGAGTGTATTGATAAATTAAACGTTCAAAAATTATTTTTGTATAAAAATGGATTTATATAAAAATATTATAAAAAATAAAAATTGAATTGAATAACGTAATGAATCATGAAAGTATCCTACCTTTTGAATCGCGAGTAATTAATCCTACTTTTTCGAAGCTAATGGGAGTTAATAGTTAGTTTCTATACCTGTTAATGTTTTTTTTTTTTTCAAATATGAATAGGATATGATTTATATACGTTGTGGACATAATGGCAAAGCTACGCAAGGGCTGCCTACCGCAGAGCCTTATTATCGCATGGGTAAATCGGTACTTTGCCCAGGGCCCCCGGTTCGAAAGAGCCCCAATTTCAAATGTTGTTCGGAAATATTCTTTTATTTGTCAAATTTTATGAAAAGGAAAGCAAATTTCATAGATGGGGGGGGGCAAATTCATCAATGATCGGGGCCCCTGCTGGTCATAATCGGGCCCTGCCTACCAAGGATGAGGGTGCCTTGGTCGGGGATATTTTAAGGGTTTCTGACACGTACTCACGTTACTTTTGGACGAAACAAGCCTTGCATACAATCAGTGAACCATCAATTAGAACTGAATTTACACTTTAGATAGACCCCACTATGGCCGAGTGGAAGAGACACTCAAAATGATAGACGGCTGAAGTGTGAAGGTTCAGAGTTCTAGCATTATCGCGCAGCTAGAGCTTTGGTTGTCCCCCCCCCCCCCTGTATAACGTGAATATGTATTAGAACCCCTTAAAATGTTTTTCGACCAAAGCACCCCCTTCCCAAATCTTCGGCAGATAATCCTTGCGTGACTTTGCCATAACGCAACAGCACAATACTAGATACGATCCTACAAAAAAAAAAAAATCTGCAAACCGAAACAGTGTTAAATTAGATGCAAAATTAATAAAAATAATACAAAAATAGGATGTTTAAAGGTTAAAATGAAGGAAGAACAAATCCAAAATTTATGTATAAGTTTTTAATAGTGCAGTGATATTTTTAATGAAATTAATAAACGGATGTCTCTTCCCTAGAGGGTTGAATAGCCGTAAGCCCGTTTGAGTCGGTTTCCTCCAAAAGCTATCCTACCAGGCACGTAGCCAAGGGGTGCAGGGTGACCAGAGGGCTTGGGAACTGGGGGTAGCCGAAATTTTGGATTTTTGTTAATTGGACGTCAGTAAATTAGGCATTTTAGTGAAAAATTCAACCTTTTTCATCTTTTGAGTCCCCGCGAAAATTTTTTTCTCGGTATGTCCCTGTACCTTGCCCTACCCGACCCTACACCCTGAGCTTTTTTTACTGAATGCGATTATCTGTGGTTAAGAACTTTCACTAAAAGTTGTATCAGGCATACAGGTTTACGGTTAATAAATCTGCACGGCATAGTTTGTGAAGAAGCATTATTACTTTTTCCCAGTGTTTAACACCAGTGAACTCCACCAGTGGCTGAGAGGTTCTGCTCATGAATCGGGAAGGCGGCAGGAACCAGGTTCAAACCCCAGTCGCGCCTGTCGACCTAGCCATGCGGAGTTTTTTTCTCCGAAACCTCGCGTAAATAAGAGTTAGGATCCCTCAGAAAGTCTCACACGGTGAGCATTCCCCCTATAGGCGTATCGCCCTTTTGCAGTCAATCGGCCTTAATCCACAAACAAACATTAACATTACTGATTTCATTTTAAAGCTGCCTCAAAATATTCTGACTCTTACAGGTTGTTTTTTTTTTTAATATAAGTAATTTTTAATGACTTGCTTCTTATTTTGCCGTTGACAACCTTTTTAAATAGTTCTAATTCTAAAGTCTACCATTTCGCTTGTCTAGTCTACAGTTGGTAAAAGTCTCAATAGCATTATAAGGTATATTAACCTAATTGAATAACATTCTGCAGCAGGGACGTAGCCAGAAATTTTTCATGGGGGGGGTTACGACTACTGCGACTCACATATATGCATACAGGTGTGTGATAAGGGAGTGAAGAATATACATTTTGTATGGCAAAAAATTCCTCATGGGGGGGTTATGACCCCCCTAACCCCACCCCTTGGCTACGCCCCTGTTCTGCAGACACTGAACTGTATCATAACTTTTCATCATAATATTTTTTTTAAGCAAGTTACATTAGAAAAACATTATTCACAGTCTGGCAAGAATTAAAATTCATCTGATACGCAGTTCTTGTCATATCAACATATTTTAAAATCAATGTAGCAGATGGGTTTTTTCCTACAAGTGCAGGTGGCTTAATTCATTGGTAGGTTATATAAAAGTGTGATAGTGTACTCTTATCTTCAAAAACTTCAACATGAAAGCGACAGTGTGTTTATTTCTTTTGGCTTGCCTGGTAAGTTATTTGCATATTGAATATAAAATTTTATTTTTAGTTTTCATAATACTACGCTCGTTTTAAAAGTGTTCTCCTGTTCAATGTTGGGTGCTCAACAAAGTGGTCATTAAAAACACCACCGCAGCTTAACTCAGCATTTTTGTTAGGAAAATAATATAAAGAAAGGTTTTGCATTTCTACCGACCGGTTGTTTTTTGTGCGATTATAGTGCTGCTAGGAATAAATAGTATGTTCAAACGCGTCTGGCCATTTGCTTTCATCTCATTTTACAAAGGATGTTCTAAAAGTAAGATTCGCTTTTCTTTTTCTTTTTTTAAGGGAGCGTGCTACACCAGATGAAATGCCCACTTACATCCAGCCCTTCCCACTTCTTCTCTCGTTGATGCTTTTTTTTTTCAGGAAGTACTTCTGCGTCAGCTCCAAAAGCAGTTAGCGTTTACATTCAGCTGTAGTCGCCTTCACCTGTATGTAGTTTTCTATTGTACTTCCCTCCCTCCTCCCTTAAAAATCCCTCGAAGGGGGATCGCGCCGGGCAGAGAGGTCAGCAAGAAAGGTCATGGCACGAGCAGGACCAGAGAGGTGTATACACTCCTGTTACTGCTATTTCTCCCGCTCTCCGCCGTGAAAGTGAGCTGAGTGTAAACGAGGGGAAACGGGTAATCGCCATAAGAACCCAAACCCATTGCTGGCTCAGCACCAGAATGTTATACAGTAAATAGGCAACTGCTATGCTTTAACCCGTACAGAGCTTAGGGGTTTTAAGGTTGCATGGTGGAGTTGATGGGACTGTGTTTATCGACACGTCTATGTGTTATTTGACTGACAGTACTGGAAGCCACTCAGAACAAGGTTTTCCCCCCTAGGAGATAATATCTGATTCGTCGGATGGGAAAGATTGGATCACCCGGATTAAAGCCCTGATCTTCTACCACTGGACTTTTACTTTTCTCTGCATCGAAGCTGGAGTCCTTCCAAAAGAATACGGATATGATGCTGTTTGTGAGAATTTCTTGCATTACAGGGCACCTGTTTTTATCACAGTGGCTTCTTTAAACAGATTGCACGCTACGAGAAATGTCTCAATCTCGGCGGCGACTTTCCCGAAAAATAGTTTTAGGTGTGTAAGTCATGATGTCACGGTGTATTTGTTTTTGGCAGTAAAGTTTCAGTGTGTGGAAAAAAAAGAAGACGAAAATTATTTTTGGAACGTCCCTTGTATGTCTGAAAGTATTAATGCTTTCCGAGAGAGATCAGAGAAACGAACTGAGCCCAAAAGGATATTGCTAGAAAGATTATTACCAAAAATTCATACATCAAAACACCAGATATTGGAGCCTCGGAGGATTGCTTCTTCCCCCTTTCTAAAGTTTGATTTTTGTAAACGAAATCACAGTAAGTGCTCCTTGTGAGAAATTCTGCTTTTTACACATTTTGAACCTCCCTTGAAAAGAATTTTCAGCTGCAATCCGAGGCTGCATCTTAGTATACTCTTCGCTTTTTACAAATTTTACATCGTGGAATGACATCCTGGAAATTTTGGAAAAGAAAAATTGTCGTTGTTGTTTCTGATGCCCTTTACCTAACCGCGTAGAGGCACCAGATAATCCATAGGACCAGAGGCGCCGACTTTACAAAATTTCTGTGGGTGCCCTAAAAGTCCGTGGGGGGGGGGGTAACAAAATGTTGAAAGTCGCACAAGGTGGTTTGTAATTTTTGATAAAGGATCGCTAAGTTTGGTGCCAAAACGTGACAATTTATTTTAAAGGGGGAGTACAGTTGGAATGTACTTGGCTAGGTAATTTTAAGATAGATTTCGATTCCGAAGATGGGTTTTTATGGAACAAAGAAGAAAAATACGGCACACTCATGAATAACGATACACTTTCCAACCTTATGGAATCTTTTCCAACTACCCTTCAATCTTTTCCTATAATTATTTGCTTCCTTGCTTGTAACAACTCAATCATTTGACTTTTCGTGCACATTTTTACCAGTGGGAAATGGGTAATACAAATAGTCATTTTAGCTCCACATAAAATATCCAATATCTGAGGGTATAGATCGAAGAAACGATATCTGTCTCACGGTTTTGGTACACAAATTAAAATAAACTAACTGCACCGAGGATTCGAAAAAATTCAGGATAATTCTTTACAAGCTGCACTACACACTGCAATAAATGCGAAAACTTTCATGAAACTTTCAGAAAAAAATCTTAAATGTGGAACTGCACAGCAAAATATTTCTAAGAGTGGCCATTCTGCAAAAAATTTTCGTTTATTCGGGTGTCTAGTAGAGCTTGTGAACCTACATCCTAAAAATTGTGAAGTGCTTGAGATAATTAGTTTTCTTTTTTGTATTTATATACCAAAATTGCGTGTTTTTCCCGAGCGCTGAAGGTGACATTCAAAGTTTAATTTAAATGAATAGTGTGAATTTTGGCATCCGATTATCTGTACTACGGTGAAGCAACGCTGGGCATAGAATGAAAGTCTCCACCGTTTTGTGTCTCAGTAACGATAACAGCAAAGCAGTTAAAATCAAGATTCTTTTTAAAGTAATGAAGTATTTCTGATGAAATACCCTTCTTTTAGAAAAATCTGCTTGTGCTGGAGTCACCTTCAATTTGTTTGCCTTACGCAAATTCTCTGTCAAAATTCGAGAATTCCTGGGCGCACACCCCCTTTGCCCTTGTAATAAATCAGACCCGAAAGAGGTGTATTACACTATTTCACTTTTTTTTTTTTTTTTTTACTTTTAGCTATAGAATTTTGATTGGTTTTAACTAATCATTATAAATTTCAAAGCAAAAGAAAAGTGTATTGGGGGGGAGGGGGGAAACATGCAACAATAATATCACAATCGGTCAAATTTCTTGTCATGCAAATGGAAATTTTGTATAAAAAGTGATTCAGTTTTCGAATGTAACAATTCACGATCAATGTTATTCTTGTTTAATCTATCTCATCCCTGTGTGAAATCCCCAGTTTTCAAAAAATGTTATTCATAGTATTGTTTCTCAGCTCATTCATTTCCTGCACTTTTTTTTTTTTTTTTTTTTTACATTTTTGTACCCCTGTAAACAGCTGCAGCTAACCCTTGACTATTTTCTTTTCTTTTTTTCCCCAACAAATTAAAAAAATTACAAACATTATACCTTTAAAATTAAACTAGATAATTTCCTCAGAATGAATTAATGCAACGTTTTCTATGTTGAAATGTGTGTAGGACCACATAAAAAAGATTGGTAACTATTTAAATGCAAACAGAAAAATAAAGCAGAACAAAAAAAGTTGTTTATCTTAGAGTTAATAATTATTCAAAAAGTATTTTTAATTGTAGATCATATAAATTCCAGGCATGATTTTGAGCATCCTCCTGAAGTAGAGCTATTTTACCCTCTACCCTTATGTGTTCAAATTTGCAAAATTACGAGAGACATACATTTCAGTAATATGTGTTCATGCGCCCATGATTTCAGTATAATTTTACAAAAACAGCATTGGGCTAGATCAAAGCAAATAGTACCTAATTCCGCTTTGTTAAACAAGAACGAAAATTGAACAAAATATTCGCAGAAAATGAAACAGAAGGCATCTCGAAATGTTAGTGTGGACGGCAGTCTGTTCCATCCTTTTCAATAAATAACTGAGCACTAAAAATCATTCAAAAATAAGAAAAGGAAATTGAGACTTTAGAAGAAAGTGACAAACCTTTATACCTTAGAAGCCTCGCCTCAGTCTCATTCAATTAACACCAAAGCGCCGACACTTTTTGATGAATGGGCATCTTTTTTTGTTCCAGAGACATACAAAGTGTTGTATATTAGGTGCTTGTAAACAGACAGATCTTGATGTTCTCTATTTACAATAAAAACAATTAAACCTACTCACTTCGGAATCCTGAAGTAATATTATTAGAACTATCTCAAAACATTTCCATAATGGGAATGTCTTTCACCTAACGCCTGTGTTATCTTTCCCGCGTGAACTTCTGATTGTAGCCAGCGGCTTTGTCTCAAATTCTCCGTTTTCCGGTACTCTTGGGCTAACATAGTAACATAGTATCATTGTATTCATGCATTTTCCTATGGAAAATGAGGATTCTGGGATGAGGTCTGTTTGTGTGGGTCAGAAAGGGGGGGGGGGCACAGTGGGCAAAGGCATTGCCTGTGGGGCTGTAGGGAGTCGCATTGTGAAAAAGCTTTGAATTTTAGAAAGACATTGTTTCCGTGGGCGCCAGATAGGAAGGCAAGTGGCAGTGGGGGATTGAGATTTGAGCCCTCCTAGTATAGTAAACATTTTTACAGCATACTGAACTTCTAAGTATTATTTTCGTGCTAAAATGTCTGAAAGTTAAGATGACCCCCATACACCTCTAAATTAGTACTCTTATGAGAAACTATTATAATAATTATTATTATTTTAAGTAGACAAAAATATTACCTGTTTGGATTCCTTTTTTTTTTCCATGCACTTTTTAAAATTTTAGAGTATGTGCTAAGTTACTACTTATTGGAATTTTATTATAATTACTCCAGTTCCGAGGCACATAAGGGTGTATGCCGTAGAAACAAAATCTGCATAACGGTCTTAATACACAAATTAAAGTAGACTATCGCACCAAGGATTCTAAAAATTTAGGATGATTCTTTATAAGCTGCACTACATACCGAAATAAAGAATAACACTTCTTTAAAATTTTCGATTTTTAAGAATTTTTTCTAAAAGTTTCGTAAATGATACAGGTTTATTGTTTATTTCAGTGTATAGTGCAGTTTCTAAAACATACATCCTAAAATTTTGAAATATTTGACATAATTAATTTTTTTGAATCTATGTACCAAAATTTCATGGGTTTTTTTTTTTCCCGAACTACAGCGATAATCTGAAAGTAGCTGTCATTCAGTTGCCTTTAAACAGGGTTTAATTTCTATCCAAAAAAGTGCAAGAGCCCTGATTTTTTGTATTGCAATTTACAATATTAATTACCTAATTTAAGGTATTATTAAGTTAATTTTTGTTACCTCTGTATTAGTTTGCGATGTAATAAAATTAATATCAACAGAAACAATTACGATGGTAATTAAAAATTTAAATTTAGTGTAAAATTTCCCCGAGAAAAAAGAAGTAGTGGAGCCGTGCTCCCTCCCATGCAAATTAAGCACTTCCTTTAAATACATGCAAGTATTTAGCAACCACGAAAACTTTTCTGTGGGTGCTTGAGATCTGACATACTACATAAAAAAAAACAACTGTCCCTCACTAAAATTTTATTTTCGAATTATGCAGTAGCAAAGCACTCGTCGTCATCAGTGGCGTGACTATACCGTTAGGGCCAGTAATGAATTCATTGGATAGGGTCCTTCATCATTGTACAGAATCTCAACCAACATGTTGCAGTTCACTTTTTCTAGCTTTCTATTTGGGAAAGGCTCCCCCTCCGTCCGGGGGAACCGTGGCTTTTGCCTGTTCTACCGCCCTATAGTTACGCCAGTGATTGTCTCATCGAAGTTTCTCATGCGCATCTAAATTATAAAGGACATGGGTGCTCATATAGGGAAGTAGGTGGGGGCTCGGGTCCCTCCCTCTAGCCGTCGGTATAGTGAACATTTTTATATTAGCTAACCTTTTTTTCACTATTTCAGTACTAAAATGTTTGAAAGCGCGATTGCCGATGACCTTACAAATGCCAGAAATAACCCCTCCCCCCCTCGTCTTAAAGTACTCATATGGACGTCCATGCCGAAGCACCCACATACATTTGGCCTCATTAAAGATTTTCTTTTAAACTTTTAAAATATCACACAAATAATAAGCAAATAAAACATTTTAGTACTGAAATAATGCAAAAAGTTCCGTATGCTTTACAAATATTCATATTACGTAATGGCATAATTGGGGCGGGGGAGGTGAAACCCTCCTTGAGTGTACATCACTGTGTTGGGGTTATCAGACGATTGCTGGTGCTCAGCATTCAACGTAATTTTTTTTACAAGCCCGAAGCACCCACATAAACGCCTTTTCCTAGCTCTTTCTGGGAAATTCAAATTATGACTTGGCACTAAAATTTCTGTGGGTGCTTGAGCCCCGGAGCACCCACGTAGTCGGCGCCACTGCATAGGACGTTGATGTGCAAAAGTAAAAGGTTTGTATTTTATTGAGTCCGCGTGGTAGAAACACCGACTTAGCTCGGGGTTTCCTAGTCTCGAAACATTTCCAGATGATCTTCGATATAGGACGGTGATGGGCAAAATTAAACGGCTTCCATTTTATTGATCCCAGAGGGAGGAAGCACGACTTAGCTCGGTGTCTTCTAATTTTGAACCAATTCCAGATGATCCTCCATATGCGACGACGATAGGTAAAATTAAACTTCTATTTTATTGAATTCCAGTAGGAGGGAGATCGACTTAGCTTGGGTTCTCCTAATTTTGAACCAATTCCAGATGGGAGAGCAACACCTGGAATGGTACCCTCAGAGATATCGTTTCAACATGAAAGACATTGGAACCCCGAGGAGATTTTACGTGCATCAGCTCCTATTAGCGTACGCAATCTTACAGCATTTCAGACGAAAGAGGTTGTCACCTTCCGAAGTGCTGACCAAGGCCGGCGCTGCTTCACTTTCGGTATTCTTTTGGAATCACATTTAACCGACTGTGGCTTGCAGATTTCTATCCAAGAAATTTCGAAAGCATAACTTCTGCTGCTTGAGATCGCATATGCTCGTGCGCTAACGCTGGCCCACATTATTAGCATTCAAAGACCTATGCCGGGAAGCAACGATGTGCACAGAAGGGATAATCGCTGCCGTCGCGTCCTTGTAAAGATTCCAGCGAACAGGTTAAAATCGATAAGACGGTAAAATATTTATTTTGAATCACTATATTTAAAACGTAGAGTTTTTTTCATTTGTATAATTTGAACCCTCATCACAGAAACCAATATAAATGTTCATTGTGCAGAAATGTTTAGAATGACACTAACCAACAAAGTGATCAGTGTCGCTTTAAAATAAGAGAAGAGTGCACCTTTGTTATCTGCCATGGTCACTACAGGCACACCACTGCGTCTGTAGCAATCCTGGGGCTCTACCACGATAGTATCGAAAAGCTCTCGGTAGCAGATATATCTTCTCTTCTCATGACGTCACAATCCCAGAAATATCCCATGTGTCCTTGCACCAAGCTGTCGGCCGATACGTCAGATGAAGGCGAAAACTTTCATTCCGATGCCGGAGATTAGAAGATGGATGTGTTTTTATTGTGTGTATTATGGGGCTCTACCACCATAATATCGGAAAGCTTTCACTAGCGAATATATCGATCCTTCTCTTCTCATGACGTCACAATCCGAGAAATATCCGACATGCCCTAGCACGATCCTATCGTGATTGTTTGACTGTCGTATTCACTATCGGAAATAATGCTGTTTTTTCCCAACACGTTGGACAAAGGCGAAAACTTGCATTCCGGTACCGAATAGTACGAGATGGATGGGTTTTTATTGTGTGTATCTTGGAGTGTCAAGTACTTCCACAAAAGGACCCCCCTCTATCTAGCATGTTGGGTCTGCCAAAAACGGACTTCCACTCGTGATGGATGTCTCTGGAATCTTCGAAAAGTCTGAAGACAATGCCTTCGTTTAAAGAAAAAGGGGAGAAATCCTAGTGTTTTGATTGGTTGGCCTAGTAGCACAAATAGTTCAAAAAACGTTCAAATTACGTTGGAAACACTTTTTTTGACGTTAAAAAACGTGTTTTGAACGTCTTTTTGACTAATTGTGCTACTAGGGTGATTGCTCTGAGTGTCGGATAGACCTGTAGCAAGCACAAAAATACTCGCTTGTTTTATTCGACACTCATCGTGCTAGCACCACAAGGAGTGTTACGGCTATTTATCCGAAGTATCTGACTATCCGAGAGCGAGAAATATCCGTCGCTGATATTCTACGACACCATGGTGGTAGAGCCCCTGAACACAATGCCTTCGTTCAAGAAAAGGGAAGAACCGCGTGTTTTGATTGGTTGATCGTTCTCAGTGTCGAGATTGACTTAGCAGGCACAAAAATACTCACTTGTTTTATTCGACGCTCGTCGTGCTAGCACCAAAAGGAGAGTCGCGGCTATTTATCCGAAGTATTTGAGCGAGAATTATCCGTCACTGATATTCTACGATATCTTCGTGGTAGAGCCCCTGATAAATACTTCTCCTTCCCTTAGGTGTGCGCCACTCTCGCTTGCAACGACAACAGCGATTGCGGAGAAGGGCAATGCTGCGCTGGTCCTTCCTACACCCGGACTTGCCGTCGTTTAAGCCCTGACGGTAAGCATGTCTCTTTTGTTACGATTAGGATGACAAGTATGGTAGTTTCTTAACAACCATACGAGAAAACGTACTGACACTGGCGTAATCTTGCATAGAAATCTCTTAACCCTTTAACGCGCAGTGTTCCCGCTCTGGGAACACCAAACACTGACGTTTTGACTGTTGCTCGTCACGAAGAATAGATTTGTTTTTCTATAAAAATAGTTCCGGGTGGCATAGCTCCACGAGCATCTTTACTTTTTGGCACGTCATTTACCGTAAAAAAATTGTCCCGATTATTTTTAACAGCACTGACATCTGCTGGAAAATAGAAGAATGCGAGAACAGCTGGATAGATTGCCCAATTCTGAAAAAAGGGCAGCCCTTGCCATCGCTCGACTTAACTACCAGCAAGATGGCGGACGATCGAAACGTTCATCGCGTGCCACAGATCCAGAGACCCTTTTTTTGACGCAGTTTGTTTTTTGTTGTGTTGAAAAGTTTTGTTGTTGAAAAGTGTTTTGTTGAAAAGTTTGTTTTTTGAACGTTTCGATCGTCCGCTATCTTGCTGGTAGTTAAGTCGAGCGATGGCAACGGCTGCCCTTTTTTCAGCATTGGGAAAGGGTTGCGCCTCAAAGGGTTAATAACCTCTAAAATATATACAGGGTGACCGAAATTAAACGATCCTATTTTAAAGATGTCTGCAGACGAAACTATTGTTGATAATGAAATTTTGTGTAGGACATAATGAAAGTATGGGGAATTTGTTTGAACGAATAAAAGAATTAGTTCAGATGTTCGCCACCAAGCGGCGTTTTTTAATGAATTGTACATTTAGCATACATTTATGATAGCTTACAAATACTATTACAGCAAAACATGTTCAACATGACTACCATCATTGTCAGTTACTATCTGGAAATCGTAAGAAAATACGTTCCACAGCTGACCGCAATGCGTTCGGAGAAATGTTACGAACATATTGTGAAATACTGTCTTTAAGATGAGGCAAAGTTTTTGGATTATCAGAATTTACCAAATGTTCCAAACTCCCCCAAAGCCAAAAGTCGGGCGGATTGAGGTCTGGGTACTGCGGAGGCCATGTGATGCCCCCTGTTTAACATTTAAAAAAATGTTAAACGTTTTAAATTTATATGCGATGCCCGTAAGAAAAAAATTCTCAATTAGTAAAATGTGCCCCATACACAAAGAAGCCGATACACAAAATTTCAATCTTTCATCACAAAATATCTCAGAGATATCTTTAAACATAGATGACCAGGGGGTCTATACATGAATTTGAATGTACACGTTTATTAATAGAGAAAAAGAAAATTATTTTTTTCCTAATTTTTATACGACCTTTGAAACGCAATGTTCTGCCATGGTTTTTTTCCTTTCTAGAGACTTGAAAAGTAGTTTAAGTCAGCATATCTTCTCAAATATTGTACATCACCTCATAAGTGTATGGGCACATTTTGTTAACTGCATTTTTTTTTCTTTTTTTTTTTTTTGTACGGGGATCGTGTAGAAACTTAAAAAGTGTCACTTTTTGAAGATTAACAATAGGAAATTTTTCTTAACGTAGTCTTTTTTCCTACCTTATTCTAAAGATTTTTTTTCAACTGACACTGCCCGCGGGATGCAGTCGTGTCAGGAATTATATACAATGATGACGCTTTCTTAATTTCAAAAGAATTCTTTATTTTTCTTCACCAATACAGTTCGGTAAAGCCCGAGATATGTTGACGGCGTAGATTTTCCTACGCTCTACTAAATTATAGAAACTATATCAACTCAAAAAAGGTAACTCTTCCACGAGTTTTCGATTATACATAACAGTTTCTCTCAGAAACTTAGTCAGAAGATGGACCACAAGAACCTGGTCCCACTTTAAAATTTAGATTTGTGTTAATTGAATGTCAATAATATTGTTATTTTTTTTTGTGTGTGAGACGCAACTTTTTTCACAAATTTTAGGCCCTCCTCGAATTTTCCCCCCCAGCGTATGTGATTTATGTTCTTTACCGCTAGAGAGTCAAGGAAGGTACATTGTTTTTGGCTTAGAACTTTTTCACCAGTCCATTAACTAAACAGAATATATGTAAAGAATCTGAATCCATGTCAAAAATGTGACTTTTTTAAAAGAAAAACAGACTTTACATAACATTAAATAATTAATATTCACTTTGAATAACATTAGGGTTTGGTAATCGCTCGCCAAATACAAATATCGCCAAGCAGGGCTTAGTTCTGGGAATTTGTTTTGGTGCCAAACATAGCGATACACCTCCAAAAGTGGCCAACTTTGGCGACTTTTGACACACTGCTGCTACCAGCCAATCTTTTAGGCAATGGTGCAAGAACATGTTTTTTTCGATTGTCTCAATGATATCATCATCAGAACGTGACCAAATTAATATAGGACCATGCCTAAGCTATTCTCTTAGTACCTCCACCTATTTTTTTGGAAGTCCATAAATAAAAGGGATTCGGAAAAGAGGTCCTTACTTTGTTGCTACGGCAACCAGAAACCCCGTAGCTGTGAGGATCTGGCGACTCTTCGCACCTCTCGCCGAGTCTCAGGTTCAAATCCCGTTCGTTCGTTAGCCGATGGATGTGTGTTTATCCAAATATTGTGATGCAAAATTGCATTCCACTTTTCATTAAAGATGATCTTGTACTTGAACAACTAAGATAAAGACCTACAGGAGCCACGGGAGATCCCCAAAACCCCGTAGCTCTTATTTCTGAGACAAACAAAATCCAATGAATTTTTAAATTCATTTAACTTATTATGAAAGGATTCACCGTCTTTCAAACTGCATGTACGTATATGAAAGGTAGTGAATCCTTTGATAGTAAATTAAATAAAAACATTTTGTTTTAAAAAGAGCAAATTCTGAGAAATTGTAGCTACGGAGTCTCTAGTTGCCCTTTCAACAATGCACGAACTTCCCACCAGAACTTTTCAAAACTAACTGCTGCTGATTTTTTTATTTTATTTTTTAACCAAAATGTGTGATGTCATATTTCTTCTTACCCCCTTCTTCACTTTAGTCGCAATTTCACGAATTCCCTCCCCACTCCAATCATGACATCATCTGTGGATCAGTCCCTTATGTATTACAACTACGTTTTCTCGATCTATTCTTCCAGAATTCTATATTTTTTCTTTATTTTTTACCTTAGGTATGCCCTGCGAGTCTAGGAACGAGGCCAATTACTACAGAACCGCTTGTCCTTGCGAGGATGGACTAGTGTGCAGTGTAAGTATAATAATGGATCAACACTGTTATGAATTTTACTCTAAATACTTGCATATACAGTGAAACCTCTCCGAGCGGCCACCCCACCGTACCGAGAATATTTGACCGTTCTGAAAAGTTCTATTTACTATTATTAGATAACTGTTTATGATGCGTAATATACACAAGTCTGACACATTTAAAATGAAATTTAAAACTTACTTATTTAAAATCCTTATTATAATACTAACTTATCCTAACTAATCCTTATTATAATACTTACTTACTTAAAATCCTATTTAAATTCCTTATTTAAAAAACTTATCTAAAGAGAAACTAGTACTTTATTTGATGCTTTCTTACATTTTTTGAAAAAAAAGATACAATTTGTGCCTGCTTTAAGTTTTTACTTTTCTGGAAAGCAACCATTTTTTCAAGTACGCTTTTTACTTCAATAAGGAGATCTCATACGTTCAACACCACGAAATTTGAAGTCTTCGCGTTCTTTCAAACTAAAATCCTTTTCTTTAATGACTTTGTTGATTTGCGTTTTTACGCAGTTAAATAATTCAGCCGCTATACAGGGGTGGCCGCTCGGAGAGGTTTCACTGTATATGTAAATATGTATATTGCATGTAAATAATATTAGTTATATGTGATAAAATCAGCACCAATCACCAGGATCGCGAAAGTTCATAAAATTACAAATTACTAGCAGAATTTCGTCGGAATTAATTAATTTGGTGAGCTGGGTGTGTTGGCCGCATGGGAAGGTCACCAACAGTGCCAGCTGCCAGTAAAAATCTGAGCTAGAAGCCTAGAAATCGTAAAATTCCTAGCGTAAAAAGCATACGAATGTTCCAGAATGATCACCCGTTTATAAAAAAGGGATGCGAAGCTGGGAGTGAGGATTCATTCGGTCAGAGGTGTTCGGGAGACCGGGCGAAAAGTGATAGTTATCTAGCTTGTGCGCTGTTCTATCAGGCTGTAACTATTGCTTGATTCAATTTGTACAAAGGAGAATAATAAAGCTTGTTGTCCACCCCACCCCCCAATCGTATCGCTCTTGAGGGAATTTTGCAACAATACATATGGGAATCATTTACCGATCAAAAGCTCTCATTAAAATCCAACACTAACCAGGGGACACTGATCCAAACAGGACGTAAATGCAAAGAGGCGCATGTGCGGCTGTACTTTGTGATTTTAGAATGCAAAAACCAGACTTCTGAGAGCAAAATAATTCTTGTATTAGTCACGGACTTGGATATAGGACGATCATCGACTGTCGACAGCCGGGAGAAATCGTGTCGCCTCTCCAAGGAAAATACTCCACGTCTGCAGCTGATTATTAAATGTTCTAGCTGCATAAGCTCCCTCTAGCGATGCATAGCAGCAAATCATGACACAGTCTACTAATGCACGCACTGAGATTTCGGGACAAGAGCCCGGGCCACCAACAAAAAGAGCCCCCCACTATCTTTTAAATATAAGAATCTGCAAGTTTTGATTTTAATTTGAAATAAGAGACAGAAACTAATTTTAAGAAAATAATAGCATAATTATTAGTCTGTTATTATTTCACAGCTCTAGCATTATATTCACACCTTTTTTTTATTTAATCATACTTAATTTTTTAGACTGTTTTTTATAATTAACCTTTATGTCATTTTAGCCTATCAGGAGATGTCAACCTGTATACTGAAAATGTTTGCAAATTAACTACTGTAAGAAGTCTGACTGTAAACTTTTTGTAATAATAAGTTTGACTAACAAATTAGTACTTAATAAATAAATATTTTATATTTTGATGTGAGCATTATTTTACTTCATTTAGCAATAAAACTGTGCTTTGCACATGTCACTAGACAAACATAACGAATTATGTCAATCTCAGAAAATATTTGCATATTTATTTATTTATTTACTGTAGTGTGAATTCTTATTAGGAATAAACATGTGTGTCGTGTTCAACTTTCAGATAAAAAAAAATGAACACTGTAAAATTCGGCAAGACGCCAATATTTAAGCAGAGCCACCAACAGGATTTTCGGGCCTCAGGGCAAGAATTTACGACGACGCCCACCCCTCTCCTCCAAAAAAAAAAAACCTTCCTTTTTTTTTTTTTTTTTTTTTTTTTTAAATCCAGAAAAGTTTTTTAAACACTTTAAATTTACCGTAGGCCATATACACAAAACCTTGCACATAATAAAACTCCCATCAAAAATTGAAAGTATTTTATCAGAATTATTGTATAGTAACATATATATAATTCTGAAATTCTCTAGAATGTATTCTCGCACAGATGATGGTAATTCATATTTACTGAAACGGGTTGCAGCATTAAGTCTCATGGGTGTTTGCTAACGTTATTTTTTCTGTGTTAAAGCAGAGTTACCTTCTTTATCAAATTAGTCATTAGTTTATGAAACTGCAATTTATAAGGAAATGTGAAAAACAGGATATAATAAACACCTCAATAGGCAAATTTGGTTGCTTATATATCTTTCTATGAAATATCCCTTCTGGCTCTTTTAGATGCAAAGTCGTCAATCACATCATCAAAGTTCAAAGAAGGAGCAAGATCTGTCTCCATGGCAGGACTAGCCCTGGACCCAGGACAATCGTCCCCCTCTATCAGCGGGTCCGATTTAGGACAATATCGCAAAATGAGGAATGTTTTAAGTTTTTTCCTGGATGCCTCAGTTTTTATAGAATATAAATTTACCATTTCTAGCTAGTTAAGAGACATTTTTAATTTTCCGATATTCTCTATAGCAATCCGATTCTTTTAAAAAAATCTTTAAAAAGTTTCATTTTATCATAATAGAAGAAGAAACTATTTAATCTAATTTAAGCCTCTGAAGAAGAAACTATTTAATGAAAGCTATTTTATTTGAAATTTATGTTAGCCGTTTTATAGCAATATTGCTAGCAGTTGGTGTCGCAAAAACTGGTAACGGGCATTAATTCTTCTTTATTAGAGATAAATGGGCAATGTAAATTGAAAAAATGCGCACAAAAAAAAAAAAAAAAAAAAAGGTCGGAAATAAAACTGTTGGGAAAAAAATCCTCTCTTTCATTTACGAAAAGTTTACATTTTTTAAATTTGTATATGACCTCTGTACGAAAAAATTAAAAAACTTAGTAAAATGTGCACCATACATTATTGAGGTAATATACAAAATTTGAGAATAATATCTCTCGTTCCTTTCTATTCACAGTAACTCACGACTCAGACTTGAGCGCTGATTCTTTCGTGTGTTCATAGAGTTTACTTAAACCGAACGATTCAAATAAAAATAAGTGTAACTTGGACAATATTTATAGGTAAAAATAAGCAGGAAGTGTATAAAAATTTCAATATGTCGGCCAGAGCCTTTTACTAGAGAAATCCGGAAATATAAATCTAGGCTGTCGTTGGATAGAGGGGCTTATGGAACACGCACAGATACCTCTATGTCCGGCGCAGAGCGATAGAGGCGGTTTCGGGAGAGTCTCAAAGCTGCCAATGCACGCTCAGTAAACGACACCGACCCCTCGAGTGACTCGCTGATACAGACGTTTCACGTTAAACGGCCGTGCGCCCGACACAGACCCACCAGATATTTTTTTCACTTAATTTTTGGAAACCAGTGAATTTTTTAGAACAACAGCAAACAAAGAAATGTAAGCAAAATTCTCAAAACAACTTTTATTTTTTGTAAAAAAAAAAAAATCGTGCAACTGCTTTCGAACATTAGCACCTGTTCTACAACGATGGTACAGTTTTTGAATGTCCGTGTTCAGAACAAAACAAAAGATTATTTCCTTAGGAAATATACATATATATAAAGTAAATTCATATCGGGTATAAGACACAGTCGGGGTTTTAACCTTTTGACGCACGGTGGTTGCGCCGTGAAACCACCTAATTTCAGCGCTTTCACACTGCCAGTCTCAAGAAAATATGATTAAATTGTCACTTAGCTGAAAGAGTGCAGTTGTTGCCATCGAACCATTTAACTACCAACAACATGGCGGTGGATCGAATTGCCCACCTGGCGCCACAGAGCTAAAAAAGTTTTCTGACACAGCTGATTGTGCAGACAGCTGGCGCCAGATGGGCAATTTGATCGACCGCCATGTTGCTGATAGTTAAATGAAGCGATGGCAATGGCTGTAGTTTTTCAATGTTGGGCAGTCTATCCAAGTGGTCTTCTTTATTAATGTGAAATTGCTTTCGCTTCAAAGGGTTAAGTAGATCATTTCCACAATTCATTTCTTAGATGTGATTATCTTAGTCGTGAGAAAACTTTCAGAATATAGAGATAACAGTTCATTTCTAACAGTCTATTCCAGTTTCCACTTGCGATAACGACGTGAATATCACAGCATCCTCTAACTTTTGTATCTTCACAGCTGCTGGTGCGCATATTTACAAACTATCGTAACGTTCAGTTTTAAGATAGGATAGCCATTTTTGTTCTGTATATCACATTCTCAAGGCACCGTTGTTGTCAACAAAACTTGGGATTCAAAAGTTCTGAATCAATAGTATTACAAAATATTTTGATACAACCAAAAAGTCTTAAGATTTACTGGCATAAAAAAGACACGATACAATGTAATCTATCACAGAAAAGACACCGCTCAAGCTGCTTTGAAATGAGCAATGCACTCGACAAAATGGCGGCATTTTCACAAAAAGTAATTTTAATTTATTAAGATTATATTTTCAGCATGTGGGTACCATATTTATGCAAACAAAGTACATTACACATGGGAATGTTTTAAATAAGAATCTTAAAATTGCATTACATTCTATAGATATTTACAATTTCAAATGATTGTTTATACACACTCAGTTTTTTTTATAAAATGTTTAAAAGTACTCAAAACACAATGATAAAGAATTTCGCAGAAATTTCATTAAAGTATAGAAAAAAATGAATTTTCAAAACTTTAAAAAACATAAATTCATTTTATTGATTGTTCTGAAAAATCTAAATATAAAAGTTAATATTTCAATTAGCGTATCTTTCCGTTTAATTACACCTATGAAAAATCATTTATTTCAGAACACACTGGTAAAAAAAGTTAATATTTTTTCTGATTATGAATGATTTCGTTAAGAAGTCCTTAAAAAAATTTAAACACTAATTTTACGGGCAAATTTTAAAGCTACAACCTGAATCACAATTCATTTCTTTTTTAAATTAACGTGATTTTAGAAAAAAATTCAGTTTTATTTTAAAATTAAGAAAAACCCTGCAGGTATATATTTAACAGAACTTTTCTAAATTTAAAATTAATAAATATTTCTTAAAAAGAATACACTTCGAATCATTAAAAAAAATCCCCCCCTACCCCTAGTAGTTAGTAGTATATGTCCCACAGGACAAGACCATAAGACACATTTATTGTTATGTGTCCTATGAAAAGAATTTCCGATGCAACTTTTAAAAAACTGCCACAATTAAAACAAATTAAAACTACTTCATGAAGGTGAATTAAATATAATAAAATTACGTCATTAAATAACAATTTTTTTTTCCTTGAGTGCGTGACCATGACTGCCGGTGCTTGCATTTTTAACAGCTTCCGCGGACGGGGGGAAAAAAGAGCAGCGTTACAATGCAACGGACTTCCATAGAAAAGAAAAAAAAGTCCTCAACAAGTTCTAAACGTTTTCATCTTTACGAAATTAAAGACAGTTTTCACAGGAACAGACTCCTGTGGATGATGAAGGCTATGGTGAGGCATATCATGCCGCTCAGGTCTCCCAGAGCAGTCAGCAAGGGAATGGCAGAGTTGTCGGGATCGATTTTGAAACGCCACAGAAGTTGGATCATGACGTGGGCGATGTACAAAAGTAGCAAGATCTGCAATAGAAGAAAGAGGATGTGAAAAACATTGTATTACTTACATGGAAAAAATACATTTAACCGTTTAACGCGCAGTGTGTATTCCCGCTCTGGGAACACCAAACTCTGACGTTTTGACTGTTGCCAGTCACGAAGAATAGATTTGGTTTCTATAAAAATAGTTGCGGGTGACAGAGCTCCACGAGAATCCTTTACTTTTTAGCACGTCATTTCCCGTAAAAAAATTGTCACGATTATTTTTAACAGCATTGACATCTGCTGAAAAATGGAAGAATGCAAGAACAGCCGGATAGATAGCCCAATGCTGAAAAAAGGGCATCCGTTGCGCACAGCCAGCTGTCGTCAAAAAAGGGTCTCTAGATCTGTGGCACGCGGAAAACGTTTCGATCGTCCGCCATCTTGCTGGTAGTTAAGTCGAGCGATGACAACGGCTGCCCTTTTTTCAGCATTGGGAAAGGATTGCGCCTCAAAGGGTTAATGTCGACAAGAAACATGAATCATGTGGACACGTGGCCAAGGTATTCAATGGGGTCAATTTCTTTAGCCTGTGAGCATAAAAAAAACTTTAAGGGCCCTGCGGCAGACGAAAAACAACAACAACAACAAAAAAAAAGATTAAAAAAAAAGAAAAAGGAAAAAAAAGATAAATCATGCCCAACGCATCGATTATAAAATACTTTCCAACACAACAGTATTTTTCAGCCAAATTTGACGATTTACTGTCCTTAAATCTGGCGAGATTTTTGAGATACTGTTATAAACATTTTTATACCTATTGAACTGGGCTTAGAATAGATTAAAGGTCCCTCAACTGCTATTCTTTTGAGTGTCCCTGTAAAATAACTATTTATGACACAGACACTATCTTCAATGGGTAACATTATTTTATGAGCCCTAACATATAAGTCAACTTTGCTTTCGTTGAAAAAAGACCAAATATATCTAAAATACATTTTAAATTATGACTGACCATAGAGCGCGATGTATTGGATTTGTTTTTCTTTCGGCTCCAGTACAAGATCTACAAAATGTTGCATACACCATTTTCAAAAGCGTACATGGCACAGCACCTAGGAACATATATGGATTTCATAAAATTCTATGCATATTTACGAGAGTTAGAGCACGGACGGACGGACAGACAGTTCACGAATACTTTTCAACTTTGTTGGAAAGTGTTAAAAAGTCTGAAACACTTTCATATTTTAAATAGACGTTAAAGTGTTACAGTAGAGTCTCCATAATTCAAAGTGGACGGGACCAGGCTTGTCTCGAACTATCGAAAACTCGTATTATCGAAATCATAAAATTTAATAAGCAAATGTCAGTTTTTGTAACTTAGTGCAGATTTAAATGAAAAATGTATTTACATATTATTATTACATTACTGATGATTAGAACAGGTTAATTATATCGGGAAATATACTAGTCAATACAATAGTCGGGAAATAAATTATTCTTCCTGATTTCATTAAGTTGGAAAGTGTATCATTATGCATGATTGTCCTGTATTTTTTTTTCTTGTTCCGTAAATCACTTCTTTGGAATCGAAATCTCGGAACTGTTTTACAATCTTTGCCACGCATATTCTAACTATACTTCACCTTTATAAATACTGTTTGTAATACGCATCATAATCCATGAGTGTTCCATGTATGTCTTTCTTTTTCCATAAAATACACTTCTCCAGAATCGAAATCGATATTAAAATTGCCTACTATGTAACAATCTTCGTCCGGCATATTCTGCTGACTATACTTCTCCTCTGCAATAGACAGCAGGGTTTACCAGTTTCAATCCAAATATGGAAGATATGGACAAGATAGGTTCACTTTCGGGGAATTATTTTATTATGCTAAACTTGGGGATAAATCTAATCATCGAAAATTTCAAACCTTGGCGATTCATTCCACCCCCTACCCCACTTTCGGGTAACACTTTTGAAAAATGCAACGAAAAAGTGTCGACATCCACAAATAATGTCGTCAGAACATACTGGCGTTAACGAAATAGCACTCTATTGCTAAAGAAAACTTCTGAATCTAGACACAAAGCCATTGTTTGTTGAAGTTCTAATCGATATGGATTGGGAAATTTGAAGATTATAAAGCGCGAGTACATGCGTACTTTTTGATATCCATTTACAAGCCTAGGCATTATGATTTATTTTCAGATAATTCAATAAAGTAATCATGTTTATCACAATATCTACACGAGTATCTATTGTGACAGTTAAAAGTCGCCAAGCTTGGCGACTTTTGGCGTGGTTCTTGAGAGAGGCACGTGGCCGTGGTCGGACCATTACCTAACTTATATGGTAGGACGGTATTGTGCTTGAAATGGATGAATGCCCCTAAAATTGCCATTGACTCTAATGTATTGGAAATCTTTTGAGTGTTCATGTAGCAGAACTATAAATGATAAAGACACTTCTTTTAATGGAGAAGTTCATTTTGCAACTCTTAACAGCATATATCACTTCTGAGCCGTTTGAAATAGCCCAATACCTGTAAAATATGCTTTAATGAATTTCTGCCCATACAGCATAATGTATTTCGAATCTTTTGGGCGGTCCTGTAAATAAACTATGCAGTCTAATGGAACCGAAAGCGGAGCTGCACAAGTAGATGTTACGACAATCGTAAATATAAAGTTTCAACATTCTACGACCAATAGTTTTTGAGATATGCGAGTTTAATGAATTTCGGCCCATACAGCGTAATGTATTTCGAATCTTTTGGGCGGTCCTGTGTATAAACTATCCAGTCGATCAGACCGAAAGGGGAGGTGCACAACTAGATCATAGAACAATCCTAAATATAAAACTTCAACATTCACGACCAAAAGTTTTTGAGACATGCGAGTTACATACATACATACGTACGTACACACATACGTACAGACGACATGGAAAAACTGGCCAAAATAGACTCGACGCTGGTCAAAATGAGTTGCAGACGCGTTTATAGGATCGTGCATGCTAGCTTACAATGAGATGCATCGAAAAAAATTCTTAAAAGTAAATTTAGAGGTAGACAAAATCGTTTTTTTTCGTCGAAATTCGGCCCCCGAAATTTTTCGGGATTACATTACTTCCTTATACTCCGTACAAGGAAGTAAAAGTTAAACCTTTTTACCCATTGCAATGGCAAAACTGGATAGTTAAGGTTTAAGCACTTTTAACATTCATGCATAATAAATCAGTGCAGCATAAGCTTTATTCTTTTCTAAATGTTACATGCTCATTCTTACTCAAGGACTACAAGGAATTTTAATAATAGTCACGAGTGTAAAATGCAAAGAAGTAAAGGTTGTCCGAAATTAAACGACCCCCCCATTTTAAAGTTGTCTACAGACGAAACTATTGCTGATATAATTATGAAATTTTATGCAAGGTATAGGAATTTGTTTGAGCGAAAAAAAAATAGTTCACATATTCCGCACTAGGTGGCGTTCCATGGCCTCAGCCGTTCCCAGATCTCAATCCATGGGACTTTTGGCTTTGGAGGAGTTCGAAACATATGGTAAGTAGTGATAATCCAAGAACCGTACCTTATCTTAAAAACGCCCCCTGCTGGCGAACATTTGAACTAATTTCATTTTATTCACTCAAACAATTTCCCAAAACTTCATTATGTCCTATACAAAATTTCATAATTTTATGAACAATAATTTCGTCTGCAGACAACTTTAAATTTTGGTCGTTTAATTTCGCACAACCTGTATATTCCAATTTTCAAAGGATATAAACCAGCATTGATTGGAAAAATATTAGAGAATAATAAGAAATTAGCAAAGTTTGTACAAAGTTATATATAAACTTTCCTAGTACAAATACTTTGTGAAGGTTCTAGAACCTCCCCCCCGCCCCACTTGTACTCTTGTCATTGTGTGTGCACTACTGACACTGGACAAAATGAATGACTGGAAGAGCATTCATATCAAATAAAATGCAGCGGTGATTTGCAACCGATATATATACAAGTGTGTACCAGAATTATAAAGTCCATACAGCAACGCAGAAGATGCAACCGTTTACTTTTTCTAATAGAACATTGCGCTCACTTCAACATACAAATGAATTTCACATTCGTAATTAAGTCCTCATTATTACACTAGCACTTGGGACCCGTAGCCGGGACATTACATGCAAATATAGACTAAAAAAATTGAGTTTAGATCATTACATCCGAATTGTACTCGTGATTCTGCTGTCTAATTAGGGTCAGAAAATTTGAAAAGTGTCTTGGGAGTAAAAGTATAACAAACAACACTCAAAAAACTGGTGTTAAAAAATGTGATATAAATAATATTTTGTATAATAACACACATCACGAGGTACTTATCTATCAATACGATCGTTTAGGCCGAAAAAATTTTCAGCCTTCTTCAGCTGTCACCACGCAGTTTCGTAGAATAAGTTGGGAACGAAAGATAAAGCGAAAGCGAACAGCAAGTTGCCAATTGGAAAGAAGAAAAATTAAAAAACAACGGAGAATAAAAGAATGGGAAAAAAGCAGGGTAGATAAAAGTGGAAGAAAGATAAAAGTCAAATAAAATATATTAAAAATCTTTCTTAAACCTTCATTTCTTTTATATCTAACCTTTTCTTCCATTCTTTTATTCTCCGTGGGTTTTTTATTTTTCTTTTTTACAACTGGCAACTTGCTGTTCGCTTTCGTTTTGTTTATCTTTCAGTCCCCACTATTCTGTGAGACTGTGTGCTGACAGCTGAAGAAGGCTGAAAATTTTTTCGGCCGAAAAGATCGTAGTGATAACACCTTGTTAGTGTTATTACATAAAGTATTATTTATATCAAAAATATTAAAGTCAGGCCCTGTTCCTAATGAATTGTTTTGTATTCATTTCACTTCAGCTTAACAGGACTTTAATTTACAGCAACGGGTACCAAGCCCTCTGCGTTCATGGAATGCTCAATATTTTTAAACAAAGTAATGTTCGATTTCCTCACCTGTATGAATGCGGAAACGAGGTAGATGGGCAGGAATTCTTTCGTAAGAACAGTGTTTCCACCTTTGATGCCCGTGATTGCGTATCCGAATAGAAGGTGGCCTGGAATCACCATCACCATGAGTATACGGGCAGTACGGGCGTGTATAGCTGAAAAAGAAAAACCGGAATTAGTTCGTGAGGACACAAAACTACGACGACAGCAACACAACTTGACTGTTGCGATTCACGAAGATCTCAACAGTCAAGTTTGATCTCAATCAAATACTCCAGGGTGATATAATTACACGATAATACTTTATTTCTTAGCACATAATTTCCAGTAAAAATTATCAATTATTTGTAAAATGGATATCGGTATTATTTCAGTGTACGATTTTTATCAGTACTGGTACCTGCTGAAAAGCTGGAGAATGTGATGAAAATGCATCGACATAGAAGAACAACGCTGAAAAAGTGTTGCCACTGCCATCGCTCGATTTAACTGCCAGGAAGATGGCCGTCGATCGAATCGCCAATTGCGTTACACAGAACTAAAAATCTTTTTTGACACAGCTGACTGTGCGAGCTGAAAAAGTGATTCGATCGACTGGCTGCTATATTGCTGGTAGTTAAATCGAGCGATGGCAACAGTTAAATTTTTTTTCAGCGTTGGGCAAGGGAATGCTTGCGTTTCAAAGGGTTAAGTACAGCGGTTCTCAACCTTTTAACGTTGCGCCCCCCCCTCACATTTTTCAGCATACATTCAGTGTTCTAATCTTTAACGATGAACCTTTAGTCAAATTTTCTACAAAATAATGTTATCAGTAAAGTTTGAATGACATTTTAAGCGAATATGGATATATTTTTGAGTTAAAATGAGAATAAATAAGATGATTTTTTTTTAAACATGCATCACTACTTGCTCTTTGGTTTTTCTAGCGCCCCCCTTGGGGGTCGCGCCCCACAGGTTGAGAAACGTTGGATTAAGAGAAGACGTTCATTATGGATTTGACCATTAGAGAAACTCCGAAATTTTTATGAAAGGATACTTTTCGTAAATATATCGCATAGTACTAGGTGCGACACATTATAAGTCTGTATAAGAATACTTTTTCAAAAACAACAGTATTCTATCAGAAAATTCATGCCTCTATACTTTATTATATAAAGTGACCTACTTGGTAATCATTAATGAGGTATATTTTTTCTTTATCATCTTGATTTATGTGTTCTATAATTTCCTTTAAATGGGAATTTAAAATAGAACAAAAATTTGAATTATATATAATTGAATTCGGATCCAAACTTGTAAGTTTTTTTTTTTCCACAGGAAAAAAAATCTCCCCTTTGTAAATAATTTTTCCTTAGAATATTTTTTAAAATGAAAAATCAATTAGGTATTGCTATAATATGCTAAATTCTTCCGACTTTTGGTACAATTTCGGTTGCCAAGCTTGCTTTTTCATCGTTAAAAAATGGCAACGGGAATCACGAATCTTATTGGATAAATGGGTACTTTAAACCTCGTGATGTTCAGAGCAGCATCTGGGCCATTCTCCAAGCCAATTTTATGATTTGACATTTTTCTCTTTGGCCGCCAAATATCGGATCTTTGATCAATATCTTTGATCTTTGATCAATATCTTTGATCATATTCATTTCTCTAATATTAGATTATTTTTTAATTTGCAGATGAAACATCGTTTTTCACCAACTCATATCTCCATTCAATCAATTTTGCGGGTGGGTATTTTTTAATTTCGAAACACTGCAAATACTTTTGAGTCTCATTAATATGCTAAAACCACCATTTTCCACCTACTAATATATTTCTATCAAATTAATTAATTCAGCGGTTTTACATTTCCAAAAGACTTCTATTTGGAAGGGTATTTTTTTAAACAAGAATTCGATTACAGGTGTTGAATGATTTTTAAGCTGTTTAAACCCAATAATAGTACATCAGCCCATTGTTGTAACTAGCATTAAGTTGTAACTAAACTTTTTAAGTGATGAGAGATATAATATGTGAGATATCCATAAGTACTTATAGACATCGAGGCACTACGACATTGATCAAAATGGATTGGTTGTACGTGAATACTGACGTACAGACGTCACACAAAAAGTAGTCAGTATTCAGGAATATTTAAAAGATACAGGGCATCGTTCCCACGCCCCCGAAAAAAGACTTAGACTTATACCTTTTAATTATTTACGATAAACCTTTTTACGATATTTACCTTTAAAATATTTACAATAAATTACAAAGATACATAAAGAGAGTGCAGAATTGTATGGTACCGACTAAAATTTTCCGGGATTAAATCGAAATAAATACAAAATTTAATTTCTTATACGGTCCCAGTACAAAAAATTCCTAAGTAGTAAAATACGTCCCTACACATTCATTTAGTGATTTATACAAATTTCAGCCGTTCATCCTAAAAAGGCTCATAGATATGAAAATAAAAATATATTGACTTAAACCACATTTCAAAGGATCTCGAAGAGGAAAAATCATGCCGGAAGATTGCGTTTCAGGGGTGTATACAAATTTCGAAAGGAAACAATGATTGCATAAATACAAAATACTTTTGCTATTACTTCCTCACCAACTTTGTTTAAACACATCTGTGACTCTTTTAACCCTTTACTGCACAGTGTTCCCGCTCTGGGAGCACCAAACTCTGACGTTTTGACTGTTGCCAGTCACGAAGAATAGATTTAATTTCTATAAAAATAGTTGCGGGTGACATAGCTCCACGAGAATCCTTTACTTTTTAGCACGTCATTTCCCGTAAAAAAATTGTCACGATTATTTTTAACAGCACCGACATCTGCTGAAAAATGGAAGAATGCGAGAACAGCTGGAAAGATTGCCCAACGCTGAAAAAAGGGCAGCCGTTGCCATCGCTCGACTTAACTACCAGAAAGATGGCGGACGATCGAAACGCTCATCACGTGCCACAGATCTAGAGACCCTTTTTTGAAAGGGTCTCTAGAGCTGGCTGTGCCAGCTGCGTCAATAAAGGGTCTCTAGATCTGTGGCACGCGATGAAAGTTTCGATCGTCCGCCATCGTGCTGGTATTTAAGGCGAGCGGTGGCAACGGCTGCCCTTTTTTTCAGCATTTGGAAAGGGTTACGTCTCAAAGGGTTAAACACATCTGTGATTCTTTTAATGACGAAACGCTAGAATATCATGTAACTATAACGCATGGTTCAAATTCCATTAATTGAAAATCTTTTTGTACGTGGACCGTCTAAAAATTTACATTTTACATTTATTTAGATTCAGTTTCTGGAAAATGTTAATCGATACCACAAAATTCTGTACTTTTTTTCTACAAAACTTTCGAGTTTATTGAATATGCCTGATCAACATTTATCTCTTTAACACGCGGTGTCCTCGCTGCAAGGACACAACTCATATTTTGTTGTTTTGAATAATTTGATTTCAATTAAATACTCAAGGAGGACATCCAGATAAACTGCCCGATGTCGAAAAAGGCCGCACAGCTGGCTGTGTAAAAAATGTTCTTGAACTCTGTGGCAAGTACTGGGCGATTCGGTCGACCGCCATCTTGCTGATAGTTAAATCGTGAGATAGCAACGGCTGCATTTTTTCAACATCGGAAATGGTTGCGCTGGGGCTTCTGGGCACTCTGTATTTTTCGCGATTGTGATACTTTATCTGCTTTGTACAAGAAAGTAAAAAATCTGGAGCGACTCCACTCGACTTTCCAAACACTTAAGATTAAGATCATTACCAAGCGTTTAAATAAATTTTAATCTATGAATAATTGAAGCTCAATCGAATGCGCCGTTTAAACGCTAGCGAACTTTCAAGAATTTCCCCCCATATGCCATGATGTACAAAAAAATCTTTGCCGTAGCCCTGTAGAAAAACTGTAAGTCCTATACACACCAAAATCAATACCGGTCTTGCGACGGTGGTTTATAGCATGTATACCCAATTTGAGCTCAATTGAATGCCCGTTTAGGAGCTATCGTGTTCACTCACACACACACATATATACATACATCTCGTAAAAATAGCATAAATGAATTCAGAAGACCTCAAAACGTGTAATATCCCAAAAATCTAGAAGTCGAATTTTTTCATGATTATAATATATGTTCGGAAAGTAAAAAAATTTAGTGCAGCAAATGTGCAAGACACTTACAACTCCCGAAGAAAGCTGCGATAGGAGAAATGCAGAGCGAGGAACCATCTGGAGGCAGAGAACCCAGTTTTTCACTGTTTTTGTGGAAGTAAGTAGAGATGCGGCTTGCTTGAACTGCCACTAGATTGCCTGCAACGCCTGCAGAAGGAAGAAAAAGACATAATGAATGAGCATACCATTAACCTTTTACAGACCGAATTCAGGATCCAGGCATAATTTAAATTAGGTTTTTGTGTATTTTGTCTTCTAATTGCCCTTTAATCCTTAGAGGCGCAGCGCAGCAAAAAAAAAAGGGTCTCTAAATCGGTGGCACGCGATGATCGTTTCGATCGTCCGCCATCTTGCTGGTAGTTAAGTCTAGCGATGGCAACGACTGCCCTTTTTTCAGCATTGGGAAGTGGTGTGGTTGCTCTTCAAAAGGTTAAAAGATATTAGTCATTTAAATATAATTTTTAAATTTAAGTAAAGATAAGAATTAAGTTTGAAGGAGGAGGGGATGATGTATTAAGATAGATCTGTAAAAATTTATGAGAATGGTTATTTACATAATTTTTTTTCAATTTCCCAATAATGATAAAAATGTAACTTCTATGTTTCCAAAAAAATGAAGTCATCTATGTCTTGCCAATTTTTCAAGCCAATACATAAAATTTAATTTTTGACTAGGGGGACAATTTTAATTTGAAGTTCCCAATTGGGAAAATTGCCCTGTAAAAGGTTAAAGTGATAATATGGATGTTGTAGTGATATGTGAACAAAACCTTAAAATATTAAAAATAAATAAAAAATCAATGACTGTTTTGCTTGTCATTTCATTCCTTAAGAGTGACTATTTTCTATATCATTTTAAAATGAGGCCAAAATGAAAAAAAAAACTTACCATTGATCACCGGTTGGAAAATAGAAATTCCTTTGAAATTCTTGACAGAAGTTTCAAAAATGTAACCACCGACACTGCAAGAAATATTCAATTAGTTCACTATGTTTCTGAAAACAAACAATTAACGAAAATAATTGATATAAGATAATTCGAAAATTTCCAGAGAGTCTCTTCAAAACGTACTAAGAGGTCTTTACAAGACGTTCAAATTATAAAACCTCCGGGAAAAAAATTCCTGTACATGCAGTATATTACGCATTAGCGTTTGCCCATGGGTGTAGCTATAGCTATGAGGTACAGCTAATTGGGGAAATGGGGTTCCTTTTTTAATATAAAATTTGATTGGCAGTAAATTATCAATATTTTGTGAAAACACTACAATTCCATTAGAAATTTATAGAATATTCTTTGCAGTAAGTTTTCTTTATTACTCATAAAATTGTACGCTTTACAAAAAATTAATATATAATTTTCAAAATTTATATTAAATTTTAAAATATTTTTGCCATATACTATTTTGAGGTCAGGATACAAAGGCTGGATATGCTGCCGAAATTAACTTTTTTTGCGCAGACTAAGGGGGGTTTCGAGACCCTCTAAAAACAGGACTTCTGAACAGCTTTAAAAACAAATTATTGATGATAAACACTCGATATAACGAACTCGAAACCACACCGAACTCGAAAAAATTAATAATGCCTCTTCACTCGGTGCATTATGGACTGACACTAACAGTAAAGCTGCATGTCTCGCGCAACTTTCAGAAAAAATTCATAAGCACAAAAATTGCCTTCAAAAATTGGCCAAGGATTTACGAGTTATTGGAAATATCGCGAAATTCCATATGTTTAGCTTTTTTTTTTTTTTTTTTCTGACAGTGACACCGACGCCGCCAGGATTTTCGGGCCCCAGGGCAGGTGTTTATGACGCGCCCCTCCCTCCTTCAAATTTATAATTATTATTTCTTTTTAATTCAGAAAAGTTTTATTAACACTTTAGGATTGGTACACTTTAAATTTACCGTAGGTCATATATAAAAAACCTTACATATGCTAAAACTTCTATCAAAAATTGCAAGTATTTTATCAAAATCATTTTAATGTACGTATAATTCTGAAATTCTTTCTTCACGTACACGGAGGATAATTTGATACAATATATTCTAAGGCTTTTTTAAATGTTGAATACTAGCTATTTGAAAACTAAAGCAGGGTTATTATAAAATTCGTAGCCAAATGAATAACGCAAAAAGACCGATTTCGGTATGTATGACTTACCAACATCAGTGCGAAAATATATTCTCGCAAGTGATATTTCCACCAAGTTCCTACGAGTGCAGCTGCGTGAGCCAAAAAATTATTCGGGAGACAGAAATATTTTATACGCTAAAAATTAGTAACATACGTCCTTCAGGCCCGGACCCCCTCTAAGGCTCGAACTCCCGGGCTATTGTCCCACCTCTCGGCGGGCCTGCATATACTTTCGTTCTCAATGTCAGTTGACAGTGCAACTTGTAAAGAGACATTCTAATATTTTTCGAGTCTCTAGCTCAATTAAATTTTTTAAAAAGCTGTTCAAAAGTTCCATGATTTTAAAGTGAAACAGCCTTAACCCTTTAACGCGCAGTGTTCCCGCTCTGAGAACACCAAACTCTGATTTTTTGACTGTTGCCAGTCACGAAGAATAGATTTGATTTCTATAAAAATAGTTGCTGATGACATAGCTCCACGAGAATCCTTTTCAGCCCGTCATTTCCCGTAAAAAAATTGTCAAGATTATTTTTAACATCTGCTGAAAAATGGAAGAATGAGAGAACAGCTGGATAGATTGCCCAATGCTGAAAAAAGGGCAGCCGTTGTCATCGCTCGACTTAACTACCAGCAAGATGGCGGACGATCGAAACGTTCATCGCGTGCCACAGATCTAGAGACCCTTTTTTGACGACAGCTGTCTGTGAGCACAGGGGCTGTCGTCAAAAAAGTGTCTCTAGATCTGTGGCACGAGATGAACGTTTCGATCGTCCGCCATCTTGCTGGTATTTAAGTCGAGCGATGGCAACGGCTGCCCTTTCTTCAGCATTGGGAAAGGCTTGCGCCTCAAAGGGTTAAAAGTCCGCGTCTAACATATTTTTTGTACCTAATTAAAAATCTTGTGTCAACTGTAAATTTTTTAAATATTTTTTCCAAGAATCATCTTAGTTCAACAAACGCTGAGAGGTGACTGACTGACAAGTTACCTGGTAATAACAACAGCCATTATCACAGGAATCCATCCGGAATACAAGACTTGCTTCACGTAGGGGTTTTTGTAGGACATGTAACCCCACACAGGAACAAGCAACAGAAAAATTCCCACGGTCAAACTCGAGGGTACATAGTTATCTACAGGGAGACAAATCACATGTAAAGAACATTCATTTCACATATATTATACAGAAGACAAGAGTTTAATAGTGTGTAATCCAACAAAATAGTTTTAACAGCACTGACATCTGCTGAAAAATGGAAGAATGCAAGAACAGCTAGATAGATTGCCCAATGCTAAAAAAAGGGCAGCCGTTGCCATCGCTCGACTTAACTACCAGCAAGATGGCACGCGATGAACGTTTCGATCGTCCGCCATCTTGCTGGTAGTTAAGTCGAGCGATGGCAACGGCTACCCTTTTTTCAGCATTGGGAAAGGGTTGCGCCGCAAAGGGTTAAATTACCGTTCATTTTGATGATATTCTTAAGTGGGTGTACAAAATTTGAGAATTATATCCTAAAAACTGTTATAAGTATGAAGATGACAAAAATTTGCTGACTTAAACGACATTTCAATGGCTCTCGAAGGGGAAAAAAAAGAACGAAGAGAATATCAGATGATTGCATTTCAGGGGTTATAGAAAAATTACGAAAGAAAGTATTTTTTTCCACTCTAGCAATAAACGTTTACGTACAAATTCATGTATAGCCCCGATCATCTTCGTTTCAAGATATCGCGAAGACGTTTTATGATGAAAGGTTGAATATCACATCTTTAGTGTATGGGGCACATTTTACTAAATGGGATTTTCTTAGTACGGGGGTTATGTGAAAATTAATGAGAGTATTTTTTAATTATTTTTTTTAACGGGGGCCTTATTTCTGACCCTATTTTGAACTAAAAGTCAAAGCCCGGGGTGGTGGCAATTACAGCGGGCGCTACAAAAAACATTTGCCGAAAATATGTCAAATCTCAATACAGTTCATCTTCGTCCACCTAAAAAAAAAGACCTTATTTTTTATTATATACCCAAATCAAATTTCATGCTCTTCTGGAAACGCACGGAAGCTTTTCGAATTCGAACGATTTCGTTTTGTGTACACGGCTCTTCTTATATCAATGCTTCAAGCAGACAATCATTTTTATGAAAAAAAAAAAATTAAACTAGATGTTATCTTGAAAAACTGTTTAGAACGAACTGAAATCGCAACTTTCCCTTCAAATCCTGATGACCGTGACTTAAAAATGACGTCATTGGCACTTGCAGAGCCTAATTTTGTCACTCAAATAATTCAGTTTTTTGACTCTCGGAAATAAAATGGAGCTGAAAATAGCAAAAAATCGCTAAAAAATGAGGGAACGGATGGATTTTCAGATTTTTTTAAGTAGCGCAAATTGTTTTCTATATTTTTGTACATGATTATGAAAAATTTCACGCGAATCGTACAAACGGTGTAGATGTTATTACGCTTTATGTACTTTCTTTTTGAACCTTTTCAATCTTCTTAGAGTAATGGCGGTAAAACTTTTATCCTGGAGCAGGCTGCTCGGAGAGTCAGTGAGCCAGGGATCAGCATAACTATATAGTAGGATTTTTTCACTTACATTGCCCACTTATCTCTAACAGATAAAACATTAAACCACCTTTTGGGGACAACCTGTATAAATGCACGATGTTTAAAAATTGAGAGAGACTTGCACAATTGTTTCTTTCTTTATATCTTTATAGTCATTAGCCACTTACCTTTCAAGCTGTAGAGATAGCTGCTGATGCCGGCCAATAAAGCGAGTGTTGTCACATCACCCAGGGAAGCTGCGATGGGGGTAGCGACGTTATCTGGGTTTATGTGGCATTTGCGAGCGAACACGACCACAAGCAACGTGATGGCACCTGCAAAGATACCGAAATAAAAACACATTACAAATAAATGGTGTAAAATACATTCCCAGCATTTTACAGCCGAGCTGAATTATTTTTTTAGAACGTCCGAAAAAACATGGCAGATCACACAGTAGCGTAGCCAGGAATTTTGTTCGGAGGTGGCTGAGAGCTCCAAAATTAGAATAAAATGTAACTCATCGATATAACACATCTCTTTTGGGAGCTCTGGAGAAGGGAATCCCCCCCCCCTATTTTGCCTAAAAGTGTTCGCATATGAAAATAAAGTAAAGGAAAGAAAGAAAACTTTTTAAAAAATCATAAATTGAGTTTAAAATCTTTGCAGTTGTGAAAACATACATTAGAAAAGCGAAACAAAAAATGTGGCTTAGATCCGTACTGAACCTCAAATTCCTTAAATCAAGGGAACTTTCATATATACCCATGGGCATAAAAAGGGGAACTATCAAATTCATCCACGAATATGTAATTTTCTCCATATCCTAAGTTTACAGAGCGTGTCCACTCGCGACTAAAAAGGCGACTTTTGCTACTAATTTTAAGATAAAGCGACTTAGGCGACTCTTGAATAAAAATCTTCATCATATTTTGAAGGTTCTGGCTACTCCGGGCGACTAATTTGAAAATCAGATTTCAATTTTTGTCAACTCTCTTTTCTTTACGAAGTTGCGGTAGATCGTTCATCTAAAAGTCTTATTTGGTTTCTAATCGTACTAGAAGAATTAATGTATTACATGCTCTTATGAAACGCGCATGAAGTTTTTAATTTCTCATTCTATTAATTTTTTCTTAAACGAAGTTATGTGAGTTTATTTTTTAATAACAAAATCATGAAAAAATGCTACTTTTTTGGCAACTAAAATTAAGAAATGGCTACTAAACTGGCGACTTCTTTAATAGCGAGCCTACTAATGATACTATTTTTGCCTCCTGACTTTGGCGGACACCCTGTTTACTCATTTTAGAGGTGGTTGCAGCCCCATCAGCCACCCCGGGCTACGCACCTGAGATCACATAAACTCGTTGTTCCTTTGTAAGTTTTACTTCCCGATAACGCGTGGTTTATGATACAACGTAAACAACCCTGCTATGCAGATCACATATTTTAATATTAGTTTAGATTTGCTTTTGTTTGCAAATGTAATCTGTTTAACCCTTTCCCAATACTGAAAAAAGGGCAGCCATTGCCATCGCTCGACTTAAATACCAGCAAAAAAGGCGGACGATCGAAATGTTCATCACGTGCCACATATCTAGAGACCCTTTTTTGACGACAGCTGGCTGTGCCGGCACAGCCAGCTACCCTTTTTTCAGCATTGGGTAATCTATCGAGTGTTCTCGCATTTTTCTATTTTTCAGCAGATGTCAGTGCTGTTAAAAATAATCGGGACAATTTTTTTACGAGAAATGACGTGCTAAAAAGTAAAGGATTCTCGTGGAGCTATGGCACCCGCAACTATTTTTACAGAAATCAAATCTATTCTTTGTGACTGGCCAGAGTCAAAACGTTAGAGTTCGGTGATCTCAGAGCGGGAACACTGCACGTTAAAGGGTTAAAATTAGTTATTTTAACTTTTAGTTTATTCTCAGTTATTTCCTTACCTTGCCTTTCAAAATTTATGTTTTTTTTTTGTTTTTTTTTTTTAAACCAGTGGTCGTCAGTGCTAAACTGCCGTAATTATGCATATAAGATTACTACGAAATTTGTATATTATTCCTACGTACTGTACCATGCACCAGGGGCTTAGCCAGGGGGGGGGGGATATCGGGATATATCCTCCCGCCCGAAATTTTTAGATTAGTGATGAAATTCCGCCAATTCATACACATATAAGTTCATATCCCGCCCCGAAAAATTTTCCAGGCGCGTATTCCCCCCCTCCTCCCCCGAAAAATTTTCCTGGCTACGCGCCTGTCATGCACACTTGAGGTAGAGATAACTGCACGAAATTCGCTCAGCTCAAGATTGCATGCATGCGGGCCTAGTATTTTTAGTAATGACCAACACTCACCTAGCACCAGGCTGGCCACGGATGCTGTGAAGAGGGCACTGCCACTGAGAAGCAAGGCATGCTTCAGATCGAACCCCTCTTTCCTTATGCTGATGACTGTAGCAAACGATGCAGCCAGGAATCCCATAACCGTCGCTTGACACTGTAAAAAACAAACAAAAGAGATACGGGTTTAGAAAATTACGAAGATCGGAAAGGTATCTAAAATTATACAGGGATGTCCTGATAAGGTAGTAACATCCTTTAATTATTTACTTATTAGAGATAAGTGGGCAATGCAGATTGAAAAATATCTTCAAAATAAGATAGGAAAGTAGACTACGTTAAGAAAAATCTTCTCGTTAATTTTCAAAAAGTTCCAATCTTAATTTGTATACGACCCCGTTAAAAAAAAAAAAAAAAAAAAAAAAAAAAAAATCCCAACTAGTAAAATTCGACCCATGCATTAATGAGGTGATAGACGGAATTTTAAAACGATATCCTAAAATGTTTCAGAAGTATGAAAGTAAGTAAATGCTAACTTTTAAACCACTTTTCAATTGCTTTCAAATTCAATCATGTATTGGGTTTTTGGGAAAGTAATGTCGTTTTTCCGTATGTCAATATTTTGCCAAGACAAAACTATTCAAGATAATAATACGAAATTCGGCAGGTATGTGAGTATCTTAGCGTAGGTGCTAGATTGGAAAGCATTTTCCAAAATTCGCAACTTATGGGGAATAGGGGGCCAAAACATCCTTTTCACATATCCTGCGTGATCTCAAAGAAGGAAAGAGATATCCATAAAATTCTTGCTGTAAAATACAGCCCTCGTGAATGGCTAAAAATCGATTTCAGAACATTTCGAATAGGATTCTTCATGGAGGTTAGACGTGAAAAAAGGGGGAGGGTGAACGTTTTTTTTTAAAGAAAAAAAAAGCATTATTTATAAAATTAAAATTTAATAAATATCGGGTCCTTTGCCTAGGCACAGCTTGTTTGTAAATCCATACTTGTTGAAAATTTATTTGTTTGAGTTCTATGTAAGAAAACGACATTACTTTCCCAACAACCCAATATTTTAAAAGATCACGGACGCTTCGCAGCACACCTCATCTCTCTGCGTGGCACTTTGAGGTGCCGCGGCACACACTTTGCCGAAACTACATTATATTGCTGTATGAGTAAACATTTTTACATAAAATTAAGAAGAATAGAAACAGACCTGAATCAAAGCCATGTTGCCCCACGACATCTGCCACTTCTCTCTTGCTGTGTCTAGCTTTCCTAAATTAGCCTGAAATGAACGAAAAGTCCGGAATTATTTTCAAAGGATAGGACTCCGATAATCGACACTCAAAGCCGGTATCACACGACCACAGAATTTCACTACTCAAACTGCACGTCAGTGCTTTAATGAGTGCAGCTGCCGTGCAATTTTAACCTTTTGAAGCACAAGCATTTTCACATTAATAAAGAAGACCAATTGGATGACTGCCCAACTCTGGAAAAGCGCAGCCATTACCACAGATTCATTTAACTATCGATCCATTTGTTGGTATTTAAATGGACGGATGGCAACGGCTACACTTTTCCAGCGTTGGGACCATTTGACCTTCTTTGAGACTAGCAGTGAAAGCACTGAAACAAGCTGGTTTCACGACGCAACCACAGCGCGTCAAAGGGTTAATACAATCGTACAGTATTTCAATTTTTAAGAGAGCTTATTTTTTCTTAACTGTTAGCTACAGAGCAGAAAAGAAAAAGAAATCTAATTTTATTCTGATGAAGGTCATGCCCGTGAATCTTTAAAGAAATGTGGAAATCTGGTCTGTGGATACTAGAGATGAGACGGGCTCAGCCCAAACCAAGGGCTCGGGCTCTGTAATTCACGATTATGTTCGGGCTACTCAGAAATTTATCCTTTATTGAACGTACTCCTTGCGTAAACTGATTTTAAAAAGAGATTCATGCGAGAAATAAACTACTTATTATTATTTGATAAACCTGAATATAATTTAGAAAGTGCATTGAGAGGTCGCCACTATATTTGTCTTTAATTTGCACAAACAGGGAAATTTAGGATATTCCATCAATGAAGTCATTGACTTTTATTTATCTATCAGCTGTTATTTCAGGCTCCGACTTAAATAATATCGGGCGGGCTCGAATTCAAAGTCCTCGGGCCCGGGCTTTAAAATATGAGCCCGAACTCATCTCTAGTGGATAGCCCCCCCCCCCCGTATGAAAAAAAAAATACATAAAAATCCAGCTAAAAGAAGGATTGCCAAAAATTCCAAGCACTAAGTGTTAATTAACAAAAAATAAATGCGATTAATTAATGGTTTATTTAGAACAGCAAAACTTATGAAAAGAATACGTAAAATAACAAACAAAGGAAATAAATCATGCCAAATGCATTTATTATAAAACTCTTTCTGACACGTTTTAACGGCGTTTACACTAATGTGTTTTTAACAAAACCTGCTTGGCTTGCATCGTTGCAGATAGATTCATAACGGCAGTGACTCCCCCTTCTGTGCTCATCGTTGCTTCCTGCATGAGTCAATGCTTTTTTAGTGGTCCTGGGCACTCATGCATAAACTATGGTACACTAGAAAGCATTCGTAGACCGAAGCATGGAAGTAACCATGGGCACAGAAAGGTGAAAGTCTACCGTTGCGTGTTTGCGACGATGAGAACAAGAGGTTCAAGCAAATAAGTCTCTAAAGGTTTCTGTGGGAATTAATCAAAATAAATACAAGTCTATAGCAGTTCTTTTTGGTCACTGTAAAAGAATTATAAATGTTACGATCACTAATCTTATTTAGCTTCGAGGTACTTCAGTGCAGTTGATTTAGTGCAGAAAAAAACTGGACAATAGTAAAACCGAACAGAGAAGAAAATATAAGTCCTGTATACATAGGACTCGCAGGCAGCCCTAGTTATCTCTCTATTCTAAAAAAAAGTAAAGACCGCTGGCGCTGTCAAAGCTTCTGGACCTATCTCCTCCTAAACCGTAGGGATTTGAGTTTCGACTAAGGTACCCACAGATTCGAAAAATTCCGAGGAACCTGCTAAGCTGATTTAAATTTCGAAAATCGAATTATTTTAGAAGATATTAATAAAAAACTGAAAAAATAAACCGAATGGTTGCCAGATTTGGCATAAAATCATTCATTCCTTTGCAACAAAGCGTTTCCAAGTATCTAGAATCGCGTGAAATTTACAAAGTTAACACAAAAAGCCTAATAACTTCTTCACCGTTTGCACGATCCGCTTGAAAATTTTCATGATCATGTATAAAAATATAGAAAACAATCTGCGCTTCTTTAAAAATCTGAAAATCTACCCGTTCCCTCGTTTTTAAGCGATTTTTCGCTATTTTCAGCACCATTTTATTTCCGAGAGTCAAAAAAGTAAATCATTTCCGTGACAAAATTACCCTTTTCAAGTGAAAATGACGTCATACAATTGGGATTAAAATTCGTTTAAAAGAAATTTTCCAGATTACACAGTTTATTATCAATTTTGTTTTTTTTCCACAAATAAATCGTTTGCATGGACATGAGAATAGCTGTGTACACAAAACGAAATCTTCCGATTGCGAAAAGATTCCGCAAGTTTCCAGAACAGCATGAAATTTAATTTGGGTATCTCTCTATTCTAAAAAAAAGTAAAGGCCGCTGTCGCCGTCAAAGCTTGTTGGCCTATTTCCTCCTAAACCGTGGGGATTTAAGTTTCAACTAAGGTGCCCACAGATTCGAAAAATTCCGAGGAACCTGATGAGCTAAGTTAAATTTCGAAAATCGAATTATTTTAGAAGATATTAATAAAAAACTGAAAAAATAAACCGAATGGTTGCCAGATTTGGCATAAAATCATTCATTCCTTTGCAACAAAGCGTTTCCAAATATCTAGAATCGCGTGAAATTTACAAACATGAGTTAGAATTACGCCCATTTTACGCCAAAATAAAAACTATATGAAATAAGTAACTCAAAATGTGTTACACAAAGTTGACAATTTTCAAATAGTAAGTTCGCTTAGACAACAGGAGTTTAAAATTAGCGATTATTCGTTTTTCCAAAACAAAATAACTAATATCTTGGAAATGAAAAATAATTAAAATGCAGATTATTTTAAAGCCGGTTCTCGTCCAGCTGGATTATTTTCTACCAGTAGAAATATTTGGCGTTAACTATGCCATTATAGCAGTTATAGTACACTTTGGATATTTGCTAGCGCGACGAGATGGTATAATTCGTGGTGTTAAGTACGCCAATCTGCAAACGATTATGTAAATGAAAGTATGGATAACGGTTTTCGAGTAACCTTAAATGAACAGTAAATATAGGTTGTGAGTATGTGTAAATCGCCAAATAATGAAAAGTCGCCATGGGTGGCAGGCTATTCTATCTGTTCCGTAGCTTTTATTAACTTTACATGTACGCAAGTCGCCAAATAATGAATAATCGCCATGGGTGGCAAATTCGCAAGGTGTCCAATAGGTTTTACATTATTAAAAATACAGCTGAAACATATGTTCTTATTTTATTACGCTTTAGCTCCTAATTAGTATAACCTTTGAATGGCAACATTAAATATCATTGTGTTTCTGAGGAGTACAAATAATTTTTCCAGCGATTATAAGCGGAGTCCGCACTCCAGGTGGAGTATAGCTCAGGACCCGTACAACACGGATTCCCATAACAAAATATCTTCCGTGTTATGAGGGGTAGGGGGTCTACTGTAGTGTGAAGTTTAAATTTTTATGTACCAATGACGATGCAAGAACTAAGCAATGTGTAGCTTAGCTCAGTAACATTCTATCTGATCCAATCTTCGGGTTTTCTCTGTTGAAATTATGTCTTTTTTACGAATAAGCCCAATTAGGGGCCGAATGCCTCATATAAAAGCGAGCGTAGCGAGTCTGGGGGCCTTGGCCCCTAGTATATTAAAAAAAAAGGCAGGTGAAAGTGATGCCCGCGCAGTTCGAAGAATTGTTCGAATCCTGTTGTTCAGCATTATTTGGAAAGATATAAAAACTTTTTCATGAAAAAATTTAACATCAATTCTATTTAATACAAAACAAAAAAGATAATTTGCATGTTATATAAAACATTTAAAAAAAATTTAAGATACTTTTTCCTCGTTTAAATATGAGGATTTTCCAATTTTTCCTTTTAAACTTATTTGTTCGGAATCAAAATTTTTCTCCCTACTGTATTTTTTTCTACGGTATTCCTTGATCAACAGCATTTAAGATTTTTCACACTATATCAGTTATTTCAATTTCTTGTATGAGAGGGGTATTCTTTTTAAACTATTGACATTGCACTAACTTTTTATGGCGGTTCTTAAGAAAATATTCAAAGCAGAAAAATAAAGTCCAATGTTTAAGTCACAAAACAGATCAAATGTGGAGAAATATTCAGCAAGTTACCAGACATTATATGAAATAATTAAAACTTTGGAAAATAATACACATAAAACGTACTTATCAATCTGTATGAGTTTTTCGGACGAAAAACACAGATTTTATTTCATGAGCTCGAGTAGCTGTGCAGTGACTGTTCTTGTATCAATGCTTTTGATATTTGAATTTAAAACGATGAAAGTGATCTTTACTTCGTAAAAGTGCACAATTAGATAATTTTAATCAAACACTCGCATGAAAAGAAAGCCATAGTTTGCCGTAAATGTTCATAATTGAATATTTGATATCTGATTACGTTTCAAATAAAATGAAATTTTTTAAAATGATTTTTCAGAGAAAAACAAAAGAGTAAAGGAAAATCCTAAGAGGGTTTCCATAAAAAGTTTTTTTTTTTTTTTTTTTTCAAATTGATGACTTTGACAATGGCTTGGAGGCATTGGCTGCTACTAAGGCCGGAGTTGTTGGTCACTTAATCACGGGGGCACCTAGTGGGTGGACCAACGTTGCCCCCTATGAAGGGACGGACACAATGACATCCACGTCCAGTCGGAGTTCGAACCTCGACTGCCGGGAGTTGAACCCGAAAATGTAGTACGGTGCTTTAGCCACCATACAGCCTCGTCGGCTCTCCATAAAAAGTTATGCTTCGATTTATAGGGCCCCTTATAAAATGCACGACACTAAAATTAACTGCATTTCATTAGAAACTCTTTTATAATTGGAAGTCTAGAGCTAATGTCAGCAGTTTAAAAGACTCCTCTCTGTAAAACGAATTGAAACAAATAGTTTACCTTAACCAGTCGTTTAATTTGTGATAGTTAACAAAAATGGGGGGCGACTTCACGTCACCCCTTGTGGTGAAAAATTATTTCTTACAAATATGTATATATAATGTGCAAATAAGTTTTTAAAATTGGGTAAAGATAAAATTATTGTATACTACTTTTTAAATAAACTTTACCTGCGTTGATACTCTGGAAGCTAGTGTCATCTCTAAATTCCCTTTTAGACCGAGTAAAGTTGGAACTAAAATAAATATCTCTGTAACAACCTTGAAAACCTCCCAGTTCTAAATTAAAGAGAAAAAAGAAATACATTTTAGTAAAAGCTGCACCAGTTTTAAATAACAGCATAGAGAAAACATAAGAAACCAGGCAAAACATAAGTAGAGTGTCCCAAAAACAGTGGCCCCTGAAATGCAAGATCCCTGAAATGCAATCATTCGACGTGATTTTTTTCTCTTCGAGAGCCATTGAAAACTGGTTTAAGTTAGCATACATTTATCTTCATATCTGACATTTTTTAGAATTTTGAACATCCCCTGGCTGAGCGCACAGCCAGCTGCCGTCAAAGAAAAAGGGTCTCTAGATCTGTGGCACGCGATGAACGTTTTGATCGTCCGTCATCTTGCTGGTAGTTAAGTCGAGCGATGGCAACGGCTGCCCTTTTTTCAGCATTGGGAAAGGGTTGCGCCTCAAAGGGTTAATAGGTTGGGAAATTCTGATTTACAATATTCCCAATTTCTGTCCGCATGAGCATGCATTATTTTTCCAGGAGATTACGGCAGTCACTTCGATGAGCCCAATTTATATCTTCCAGACTTAACCGCCTTTTTCCTCTGCTCCACAACCCCGTCCATTATTCCTTGCCTGGTTAATGACCAGCTCATCCTGTCTTCGACGCTATCAATGCCCAACAAATTTCAATTAGTCCACCCTGGATCTGTTTTGGCAGAGCGGCCCGTCAGACAATACACCAACTTTTGCAACACTTTGACTTTCAAACAAAGGAAATGAGGGTGCATGGTCAAGGTTAATTACATGGACTTTTCCTTTTTTTTAATTTTTTTCTTAAAACGCAATAACTGCGTATAAATCCCCAAAGCTACCGTCAATTTGAGCTACTTTGGCCACTTTTTCTTGTTTTCATTAACTTTTCTGTTATTACAAAATATAATGTAAAGTTTTCAACGTCTAAATAGTTTTAAAAAATTAACAATGAATAACTAAATTAACTGCATTGTTTTAATTTTTCCCTTTCTATTAAGTTACTATGTTTTAAAGTGTGAATGTAGCTCCAGCTCAGGGCTCCTTTCGTCCATTCACTTGATTTCATGCAATTTGAACAGATTTTTGTGTTGGACTAACAAAACCCCTAGCTTAAGAATCAGCTAATGAAATTGATGCCATAATTTTGTTTAATGGCAAAACTCTTTTGCATTAGAAAAAATTAAATTTACCCCTAAACCATTGAACTACTCTCAAATACGGTACGAAGCATTTTTCAAGATTTTTTTTTTCTAATCTTGTATTGTTCAGTATAAAAACTAATGTTTTTTTTTTTTTTTTTTTTTTTTTTCCCTGTTGGGCCAACGTAATCCCGCAAGAACCAAAGTAATCCTAGTTAACGGTATCTCTTAAATTTCCATGTTACCGTCGCTGTATGAACGGAATTCGAGATGGCTTTGCACAGGAACTTCTTCGGAGGCAGTTGCCGGGTGTAACTTACGTCATCGTGTCTTTTAGAGAGCTGCTGCGAAGTTCGGATTTCCTCTGTGAATTTACATTTGCAACTAACAAGATTTGTGGATTTAACAGGTGCTTGTTCACAAAACGTACGTGCGTAATGTTCTTCAAAGAAGGGCAGTTAATCCATAACTATCTCCTTCCTCTTACGTGCATTACTGCATGAATCCAATATGGAGGATTTAAAGAACTATAAGCTAATGAAAAAATTATATATGAGGGTTATTCGGGTAGTAAGCTCTATTTTGTAAAAAAAAAAAAAATACCACAAATATTTTTTCGATCAGATTCTATTTGTACATGAAACATCATTGATTCAACTATTTCGCAACATAGTTCTCACCGATGCCAAGTCATTTGCTGTTACGGGTGACCAACATTGGCATAAATTGGCATGCAACACTGTGGGGGGTGGGAGGCAAAATTGTAGAAAATACTGTTTTCAAATAGGTCATATCTGAATTTTTTTTAATTTAGCGGGGGTGGCAATTGTCTCCCTCTTGCCCTTACGTTTATGGTGATCAGCAAACCAACGCTTTCCTTAAAAGTTTATAGCAGCGATATTTTCACATAACTTTTTTTTTTTTTAATCGTCATCGTGGAAATATTTACCTAGGTCATCTTTGTTATTCAGGAACAAATGGCAAATGGTACCCCAGGATGTCCAAACCGCTGTCAAAGAAATTTCTCAATTTGCCTTTGAGTAACAGAACAGCATGGTGTCTAGTATTGTCGGAAAAGGAAGATTATTCTTTTTGACTAAGCATTGTTCTCCTATTGTTCTATATTGCACGCAGACGTTTCAAAGTGTCGCAGTCTACAAGACTTTCTACAGTCTAACATCTTTACAGCAAGATCTGCCTATGTCAGCGTTTCACAATACCAATTTTTCTGTTGTGAAGTATTGCGTTTAGTCATTGAAGATACCATATCGAAAAGTCCGATAAGTGCTATTTGTTGGCATCAGAAATTATATTTCGGAACTAATTTTCCTCGTAAAATTTGATTAAAGAATTCAGGAGATATGTGCTCTATTTGCAATGTACCATATTTCCAATATAAAATCTACAATTCGTGACTCTTATCGTTTTAACTTGCTTTTTGGCAGTTTGTTATTGTTTTCTATATCTTAAACGAATGGGGTTGGAAGAGCTCCAATCTCTCACTCTTTGTGACTAAATCACTTTCATTGCCTCAGCACCGCCTCGAAGGAGTCGTAGAAGTAAATAGGAGGGACTGTTCACATTGGGTTAACCAGTGAATGACATCTGTAAAAATGTGAACACAAAGTGACAGTGAACAGAGAAGGCCAGTAGCAAACTTAACCACTATTTTTATGGGTACGTTCTGAAAGACTGGGGAGAAAATAGACCTCCAAGAGGTCTATTCTCGCCAGGTCTTGAAAAATTGTAATCTCTCCCGCAAGTTGGTGGCTAGGTTAAAGTCTTCTTATTCAGTTGTCAACGACTGTCTTAATCACTTTTTTAAAAACCAATCTCACCTGGTTTAGCTAATCAAAAGAACCCCTTTACGTTTCTCCTCAAGTCTCCTTTCATGACCCCTCGAAAGTTGGGCAGTGCTGTGCCGGGCACAGCCAGCTGTCGTCAAAAAAGGGTCTCTAGATGTGTGGCACGCGATGAACGTTTCGATCGTCCGCCATCTTGCTGGTAGTTAAGTCGAGCGATGGCAACGGCTGCCCTTTTTTCAGCATTGGGAAATGGTTGAGGACGCATAAATGGAGACTAGACTTCCTGATTCCGCAACAACAACCCTCTCAATCTTTCTTTCATGTGCAAACCTGAAAGGGTTGTCGTAAAAATGCCATAAAATCAATTCACACCACACCACTCACCTCGACATAGTCCAGGACTATCCCAGCTCCGCACGTCCCAGCTCCAGCTATGAGAAACGGGATGAAGACTTGGACGCAGATGGCTAGGAGACTCTCTTCCTTCTTCGGGTCAGCCTCGTTATCGTCGCCTTTCTTCTTCTTTTTCTTTCCTTTCTTCTCGGAACCTCCGCCGTTCCAACCTTCCGGATGGACCCTCACGCCGGACTCTGCGTCGTAAACGCCCGAGTCGAGGCTCTTGCCACCAACTGAGGACGCATCGTCGTTGTTCGGTGAGGACTGTCCTCCGTTCGGGATACATATGATAATGCCAGAGTCCGAGGGCGTGAGGGACTTGGCGTGGTGCGACCTGTTCTTGTCGTCCAGGAGGAGGTCGTTGTTGTTGTCGATAGTTGTTGGACTGTCCGGCGAAGATGAGTATGTGTCGTTGTTGTTCAGGTGGATGATGACTGTCGGCGAAGGAGGCGACCAATCGTTACCTGCGGGTATCAAAAGGTTTCGTTTCAGAATAAGGAAGTTAAATTATACTGAACGCATTGATTATGGAATAGTTGCCTAACAACAATTACCAATTATAATCCCATGCACAATCATGTTGGCAGTGACGTTACATTTGGTCACATCATGTAAATGCACGCACTCTGATGTCCCTTTGTGTGGAACGTTTGACGTTGCAAAATGACGTCGTTGTGTAATTCATAATAAGTCACAATGTGACGTGCCTGCGCTACAAACATTTTACGTTACAGAATGACATTCATGTGACTTTTCAGAGTGACTTCACAGAGTAATTTTTCATTAAGTGAAGTACATGATGTCACCATGTGACGTCACAAAATCCAGGTGGTCATTTGTCCCTTCAACTTTTCCGCGACGAACAAATCACAGTGTGACTATAGTATGCATACATGTAGCGACAGAACAATACTATGGATACATTTTGCATAGTTCCATTTCGTAAAAATGATATTGATTTCGCCATGCTGTTAAATCGTAACTGATATTACGATAAAGATGAATATAAATACTGCGAGATGTAATAACAGTATACTGGTATGCAGTAAAGAAACAATATGACAAAAATTTAGATGAGAACAAATAAGCGAGTTTGGGTGCTGTTCCTCTGGAGGGTACTTGGCCGTTTTTACTATTTTTTTATGTTTCATCTCAAAGCTTGACGACTGTTTCTGAAAGTGTATAGTTAAGCTTCTGAAGCGATAGTCAAGTGGCTGCCGTAATTACATTCTTTTTAGAAGCTATTCAAGATTCCTCAAAAATATTCTTAAATGTCAATTTTAGGACAATATAGATAAGTCATGACGAACTGATCCATTATAAAAAGCACTTTCCAACACGATCTTAATAGCATTTAATGAATGGTTAACCTGCTCGTTGCCATCGTTGCCCGACGGCGTGCGAAAAACACCTGGCCACATCACCCGATTCAAAGTCCTATGTCGAACATCAATCGTGGCCACAACAAGAAAATCGGTGCCATCACGCCTTTTTATTGGAGAGAGCAGGCCAATAAAGGAAATAAGACATTTAAGTATATTTACTTTCATCACTGCACTTCCCATACGAAAATGTTTGTCTATAGAAAGCCAGGCCATAATTCTGTTGAACTTTATGCAATTCTACGTATTTCATAAAAAAAATTTCGTATGGGTTCAAACTTACACCCACCACAAGCACTTTCTTTTATCTCGTGAGGAACCATAACAATATTTTTATGCATTAAAAAAAACTTAGCATTAAACAGTACGAAATAGCAATAAATTATTTTTCAACTTCGGAAGTGACATGCAGGAGGATTAAAACTCTAGCAAAATTTCTCGACTATGACGTCATTCTAGATTACGTCATCCGCTTTTGTATAGATGACTAATAGTAATTACACGATAAAAATTAGTATTAGAAAGTTTGAAAGACATCTGTTAGCTAAAGATACATGCTTTGACCCCTTCCCTTTCTACAGGTACATTAAAGTTTACCGTCACATATTACCTTCAATGTTGTTTTTTCGTAAGTCAATATTTCAACTAGCCAAGACTACTGAAGCCAATAATACGAGATTTGCATGATAGTTTAACAGATTAAACAACATTTTCTCCGAAAATTTGTAAACTATTAGGGTTAGGGTCAAAATGTTGTTTTCATACATCTCAAAGAAAAAGAAAGACACCCATAAAATACAACACTGATGAATACTTAAAATTCAATTTCAGGACATTTTGAAAATCTATCTCCAAGGAGGGGGATCGGCCACCCTCCCTCTTTTCTATGTACCTTTCTGGTTAGAAAAAAAAAAAAAAAAAAAAAGATCTAGCTTTTAAATGTAATTATGAATCCTATGTTTAAACTCAGCTTGCTTGTAATTAAAAACTTGTTGAAAAAATATTTGTTTGAATTTAATGAAAAAAGCTGAAGGTGTTAAGCCCACGTTCTATAACTTTGACACATAATCGGATAGAAAATTATTTACATGCATATTACCGTCATCATTGTTACATCCAAGCATTCTACATACAGATATAAACTACAAAATAAATAATTCTTTAGAAAGTTAAAAAGATTTAAATATTGTAAAATGAAATCACTACTCAACCATTACCAATTTAGATACAAATTCATTTTTACTTATATTAGCATAAAAAAGTTAGTAAATTGGAAGCATTATATTATTAATTACTCATCAAATTTATTTGTATTTGAATCATTTCAACATACTGGCTATCAATATCTAAGAAATAAATCAGTTCGTTCAAAAATAGTCTCTTTATAATTATTTATTTTATAGTATTTACTAATTTTTACAATAGATCTTTAGATAAAATCTATAAATAAGTCATTTTTTGTTTACAAGTTATGCTATCGTTTACGTCAATAAAATAATTTTCGTAATTTTTATCATAGCTCAGGAGTGAATGTGGTAATTTATTATAGCAGTTAAATAGAAATTGGTGAAATTCTTTTTCAGTTTCAAATGTAATGACACCATCATTTAAATAAACCAAATAACTAATTAAAAACTTTATAAAAAAAAACCACCAAAAAGGTACCATTTTTGTGTGTGTTATTTTATTAAGACTTTAATTAATTTTAACTTTCAACACGATTTTTTTTTCGGAGTGTTCTTATCAATTAACTAATTATTCATTTTAAACAGAATTAATTTACAAAATTAGAATTTTTAACCCAACTACGAAAGGAAATTAAATTTAACTAATCTCTCTTTCACGGTTTTAATAAATAATCTTCATAAATTTTTACCTTTGTCGCACGAACCACTGACAATAATATATCTACACAAAATCCTATAATCCACAGCCCCAGTTTATAAAATTTAGAATATGCCTTTTCAAATAAAATACATAAGTCGATCATATTTTACAGAAAAGTTATGCTATCGTTTATATTAAGAATATCAATAGCGTATTACTTATGAACTCATTAAATTATACAAACTTATAAAGGGGGCTTTATGGGGTCTGGACACCCCACCTTACCCTGCGCACAAACGCTAATTACAGCAAAATAGTCACATTTTGAATTCATTGCTCAGAAAAGATTTAAATTTTATATAAAGTTTGAAAACTTTAAAATTAAAAAAATATTAATTTTGGAAATTTTATAATTCATCGTGTAACACATACACAATTTACTATAAAAAATTTAAAATTTTTAGTGATGTTGAAGATTTTTACCAGATATTTATTTAAAAATTTATAGTCAATCAAAATTTGTAGTAAATCATGACCCCACCCCCCAGACCACGAGAAAGCTATAGTTGCGCCCATAAGAGATTATGATAGCATTATAACAGTTTATATATATATGATTTTTTTTTCAGTTACTAATGCAATTACGCTATTTATATAAACCAAATAACTAAGTATGGATACATTATTATTATTATATCACTTCTCGATTTAAAATTTTTTAGACTAGATACTAAAGAAATTAAATTTAACTATCCTCTTAAATTACGGTTTTAATAAATCAGCTTCATAAATATTTACCTTCGTCGCACGAGCCACTGACTAAAGTATAACTGCAAGAAATCCTAGACGAATCCATGGCAGATTCACCCGGTCATCTGCCACGATGAAATTCCCATGCACCACCAGCGTGGAATTTTGGGAGCGAATGGAGTAAAAAGATGCGATCGAAAATGCAGCCCCAATCAATTTGAGCGTCTCGACAGAATCATCCCAGAAAGCCCGACGCCGAATTATAAAGACTCGTATGTCTAGACAATTACACATATATAGGATTTTATTTGAATAGCAGTTGCTGGTTCTTCAAGGAAATGCGGTGAATTAGCAAATATTGAACGGACAGTATGTATCGCATGTATACTTATTAGCGGGGTAAAGATTCCAAGACCTGATAAGAAAATTAAGTTTTACATATGAATGGTGTCAAATGCACACAGAATGATGAGGACTCTTAAAATTTACGAGAAAAACCTTTTTTTTTTTTTTTTATTAACAGAGTTGGAAAAAGGCTTTCAATTTCATTCTTTGACAAATTTAACTAAATACAGTAACCTCTCACTTATGCGTCTCTCAGTTATATTCCGAATTCACTGGGTCCCGTCCACGCCTTATGGGAAATAATGTTAAACTTCTCTCAGTTATAGGACTCTTCTCTCACTTATACGACATTTTAAACGGTTCAGGTGATTTTACATTTCTCACACAAGAATTCATTTTAAAATCTTTCAAGTACAAACCATGCACATTTCATTTTTCTTTTAACCTTTATATTACCACTATTGTAAAAGTGTGTAATCATTAATGTATAATATTTATCAGATAAATTTCTGTGTTATTAATAATGAAATGTTGCGTGAGAGTGGTTGTATGTCTAATTAAAATTATTATTCCCCAAAGTAGCTTACAAGCTTTTAAAAGGCTTAGAAACAAGACATTTTCTCTTTTCGTCGCGAGTAGAGATAAACTAATTCTATTTCATTTTTTGAAAAAATCACATCTATAAAAAAAAAGCGGGGGGATACCCTCCATGGGGGACTTTCTAAGCGATCCTAGCCCGTATTTACGCGAGGTTTCGGAGAAAACCACGGAAAACTGCGAGCCGCTAGGTCGATAGGCGCGACCGGAGTTTGAAACTGGCACATCCCACCTCCCAGTTTCGAGAGCAGAACCTCGGGGGAATAAAAGAAAAGAAAAAATTGACCACTAAAAAACTCCCCTTACCCCCTGGAGTTACAACAGTTGCGCGTGTCATGCGGGCAACGGTCGTCACTCCACGGGATTAGGGATGGTTTTTCATGGCCAATTTGCACTTGCCGGGCTTTGTAATCGAAATATTTATGGCATTTTGATAACCAGTCGGGATCCACCGACAAAAGCTAATCCGCGAGGCCTCCAAAGCAAGCCCCCCCCCCACACCACACACACAATGCAGACTTTTCTCCGTCGTACGTGGAAAACGGCGCGGGAGAATACATTGAATGACCATTGCAGCTCATGACAAACGTCCTTAAATGAGCTTTATGGTGAACATCGCTATTAATGCAGGATGAGCTCTCTCTACTCACCGGTTTCGAGATCATCCTCGAAGTTGGGGTTCCTGAAGGAGACCGGCAGCTCCTGCTGCGTCCTCTGTTCGTAGGCGGTGAGGTTGGTGGACGACTCGGAGGGATTGAGGTCCTTCATGGGATCCAGGCGCCGTATATCCAGCAGGAGGGCCATCTAACCGGTCACTGGTGAGGATGCTGCAAGAGAATAAGAAAGAACGTTCAAAATTGTGCGAGTATTAACCGTTTCGTGGGCCATTCATTTATCTTTTGAAATTCTGGTTGATAATAACCCCCCCCCCCGAAACGTGAGAAGTCAAAGCCCGTTGTGGAGGCAATTACAGCGAGCGATAGGAAAAACATTTGGCGAAAATATATCCACACTCAATACCAGTGGCGTAGTCAAAGGGGAGGGTAGGGGGGTCATAACCCCCCCCCCCATGAAGAATTTTTCGCCATCAAAATGTATATTCTTCAGTCCCTTATCACACACACGTACATGCACGTGTGCACGAGTTGCACGTGTGTCAGACACACGTGCAACTCACATACATGTTGTATGTGAGTTGCAGTAGTCGTAACCCCCCCCCGTGACAAATTTCTGGCTACGCCACTGCTCAATACAGTTCATCTTCGTCCCCACCTAAAATAAATAACTTCATATTGAATTTCTATTATATACCCAAATCGAATTCCATGCTCTTGCCCAATGCCATGGAAACGCGCGGAAAGTTTTTTGCAGTCGAAAGATTTCATTTTTGTGTACACAGCCCCTCTTATATGAATGCTCCAAACAGACGGCATGCATAATAAAAAAAGAAAAAATTAAACTATGTTATCTGGAAAAAGTGTTTAAAACGAACTGAAATCGCAATTTTCTCTTCGAAGCATGATGACCGTGACCTCAAATATGTAGTCATTGTCACTGGCAGAGCCTAATATTGTCGCGCAAATGATTCACTTTTTGACTCTCTGAAATAAAATGGAGCTGAAAATAGCAAAAAAATTGCTTAAAAAAGGGTTGAACGGGTGGATTTCTAATGTAGCAGAGATTGTTTTCTATAATTATGAAAAATTTTCAAGCGGATCGTACAAACGATGTTGATGTTATTATGTTTTTTAATCTTTTTAAACTTTTCAATCTTCCTGGAGTAACGTCGGTAAAAGTTTTATTTTGAAGTGGTTGCTTGCAATTGTTAGAGAGTGAGCCACTGATCAGCGGAACTAGAGTAGGAGAGCAAATATATTTTATTTTGCCAAATGCTTTGTTTACATTTTAATTCGGGGGTCGCCAGAAGTATATCGAGTAGATTTTTTACATCAAGCAGTTTATTTATATCCACGAGTCTATGCACACCTTCTCCATACATCCAACTCTTCTGATGTTATGATAATGTAGAATTGTTGAGTAGTACAAACATAGCATCAAAGCTGCAAATCAAACCTCAAGTCTAATAAACGCTTTCGAATTTTCAAAACAAATGTATTATTTCTGTTTGAATCGTTTCATTAAACATACCATATTCCATTAAACATACAATTATCAGTACCAAATGAGATAATTAGTTTTTCCAACGTTGTAAAAGCGAGGTCAATATATTTTTTGTTTCCTGCTTATCGCAGGTATATCTCGTAAGATAATGTAGGTAGGGAGTAATCTTCCCAATGCCCACGAAAGGGTCAAAATTATTGAGACTTTGTTAAATAACACACATAAAAGTTACTTGTCAAGACTGACACGCAGTGGTGGATTAATGCAAGTTTGTCGGGGGGGAAGGGGGGGCGGTTAGTTAGAAGATTGACATCATAGATATAGGAATAGTTAACTAGATTGCGCACAAGGGAGGAAACTTGTTGCCAGTGCACTTCCGGAGCAGACGGCATGATAGTGGCAGAAAGACGAAAACTTTATCTGAACAAAGATGTAAACTGAAATAAAACATCAACTGTGTATTGGAAGTACTAGGGTGAAAGACAGAGGTGCATGGGCCCCGGCAGCATAGGGTAAGGGGGGGGCAATGGCTCCCCCTGGATTTTTGTATGCAGTGTTTTCCCTTGCTTTTTTGCTCTTTCCAACATGGTAACCATACTTAAAGTAGTCTTTGCCCCCCCCCCCATGGAAATATTCTGCCGGCGCCCATGCCGAGGTCCCATAGATCTCGTAAGAGAAAACTACGTTCATATCAAGGGGGGGGGAATTGTGCTTCTTGTTACATTTTAAGAAAATCATAATATTGTGGCATAGTTTGGTGATTGAGTTTGGATCTTTCTTTCCCTCGTATATGTATTTCTAACGTTCTTGAGTTTCAAATACGCCTTTTTTTTTAAGCAAAAAGGCTATACTTAGGAAATTTTATCCCTTTTGAAGTGGGAGTCCGAAACGTGTTTTTTACACGCCCTTTATATCTTAAAAATAAACCGATTCTAAAAAGTTATAATGTTATATTCCAAAAATATTACAATGTAATAAACTTGGAGCTCTAAATGTAAACATCAGTTTTTTAAAAATTGCCTTTCTAGAACAGTGCATTTTCGCTTATCTACATCCACAACTTTGTACAGGTAAAAATCATGTTTAGCTAATATTAATATTTAGGATATTTAAAACACCCCCCCTTTTTTTCTGGGGGGGGGCATGTTTATCACACATTTTTCACAACTAACATAGCATATAGATTATTTTAATACAGTTAATATATTTTCAATAGATTATTATTTCTTGTTTAAAATATACCAAGGCTCATTGTTTTGAATAAAAAAAATTCTCCATTCTTTAATTTTACCATACTCTCGGCTAAATTTGAAGAAATATTTTTTTCAAAAAGCTTGATGGGAAAAGGTATGTGAAAATGCATGCATTTAATACATATTTATTTCATGCGTCTCCCTGTTTCCTACAGAGAAACACACACATTTATTTCTCAGAATCCCAAGTACACAAAAGTTCATTATTTTTACATACTTTTCTGACAAACATAGCTTAAAATTGTAATAGTAGGTAAATGATGATCTCATACCAAATTTTTGTTTATCTGAAATATTTGTAAAGATGAAGTTCGTTGGAACAATATTTTATTTTTATTTTAATATCAAATTTGCAGCATCTAAGAAATAAAGCAGGGGTAAATATCAGGAATAAAGCATTATTTTATGCTGGAATTCAAGCGAGATAATTCTGCACCAAGTTGAAGCCGTACTAAAATACTTTTAAAAATCTTGTTAACTCTCAATTTAATAACAGTACATGTTCGAAGAAGGCTTACTATGTATAGCATATTTTTAGGTATTTTTTCTGACAAAATACTTTTTAAAAAATCAAAGCTAAAAACTAAAATAGAAAAGCAACATTAACAAATTTCAATGTCAAAACTCTGGATGAAAGAATGAGAGGGATGGCAAAATTATGGATTGCCTCAGGTGCCAATAACCATTTCAATGTGTACTCAAGAGTCTGCAGTCTAACATTTTATTTCATTTGCTCATTGTACATTAAAATAAATTGTTAAAGATGTTTGTTTAATTCAGTAATCCTAAAAAATATCAAAGACACTTTTATAATTTTGAAAAGCATGGTGGCTACAAGAATTAAGAAAAAAATATCCTTAATAATTCAGGTTTTATTTTAAAAAATCCCCAATAGTATATATACTTGAAAACAAAGCATGTGCACTTTTTGTGCACAACATTGCCCAAAAAGCATCGGAAATAATCCTCCCATGATAACATTGCTTGGGATAACTTAATTTTTTATGGCTTTTTATACATTTTATAATCTACTATTGTTTGTTCAGAAAGGGATGTGTAAACTTATACGTACATTCAATTAAAGCACTGATTTCATAGAATTTCAGTTAATATTAAAAATTGCGTCAACAGCCAGGTTTTTTTTAATTAAACTGTGGAATGATACAACACTACAGAGCTGATATGCTTATTTCAAAAACAAAAGTTAAAATACTAACTTAATAAAGCTTACTTAAACAAAAGTATAAACAAACATAAATAAAGACTTAAACAATCACGTTGAACTAAATGAATTTAATATTAAAACTAGTAATTTTAAAAGTCCTTAAAAAATGCTCAAATGTGGAAAATCTAGTTAGAATAAATAAGATAAATTCAATATCCCCAGTTCAAGAGTTATTTTTGAAAAATGATAGAAAAATTAATCATTTCCTGTAAAATATGATTAATAATTATTCGTAAAAAGTAAATTACGATACTTTATTTATCTCATTTTTTATAGTTTAAGTGCCAAGTATGCAATTTAAAAGTTAAGAATATATATGTATATATCGTACGGTCAAATGTTTTAGGGTTATATTTATATAGAAACATGAATTAAGCAATGTCTACTTTAAGAAGAATGTGCAATATCTCCTTCAATTACTTCACAAAGTGAACGAAAAGCGTCAGTAAACAGGAAATTTAAAAATACTACCGTTATTGAACATCAATTGGTATTAGATTTTCAATACCACCAATTTCAAGCATTTATTACCTGTGAAAGGATATTCCACATCCTTTCCTAAACCTGTTGGTGTAATTATATGCACAGCACGACTTAGGCATGATGATGTTTAAAGTTAATTAAAAATAAATAAAAAAAATAAGATGCTGGACTAGTGGCGAACATAACCATAAACCATGATCAAAACGCTGCTTTCTGCCACTATCATGGGCGATGCCACAGAAGATATTTGACAACAAGAAAAACCTCTTACTAGCATACGAATGCGTGATCTAGTTATTCCTATATCTATGATTGACATATACATCAATTTTATGGAAGTAAAATAGGATGTTTTACATTAATTTCTTTTTTCTCGGGGGGGGGGGGGGGGGGAGGGTTGCCTCCTTTAATCCGCCTTTGCTGACACGTGTTTCGATCGATTTCGATCTTCATCACTAATGGTCGAAGTTTATGAGCAGACTCATCTGTCATCTCAGTTTGTGAATAGACTTCGACCGCTCTTGATGAAGATCAACATTTTTTTTTTTTGATCGAAACACGTGTCTACCTTGACAAGCAACTTTTATGTGTGTTATTTTACAAAGTTTTAATTATTTTATCTTTTAAACACCAGTTCTTAGTTTTTAACACCAGTAAGTGGTGTGCTTTAAGTTTTGCATTTACGCATTTGCATAAATTAAAAAAAAACAGTGAAATCATAAAATCCAGTAGCGTTATGGTATGTCAAAATCTAAATATAATTTCGTGAAAATTTATATGTATATATATTCAATGCATAATTATTTTATTCCACTGAGATATTATTTTTTAAATGAATTGTTTGTTTCCTATGACAGTTTATGGTTAGAATTTTTAATCGACACTAGACCAAGAAAGCAAATACGAAATTTGTAAAAGTTAAGAAATCCTTGAATTTTTCGGAGTGAACGAATACATAAAACCCTAACATTTCTTTAGATCTGCTCGAGCTTTCTACTGTACATACGAAATTTTACAAAATACCTAACCCTAGTTCTGATTATCGGTAGTTTAAAATGAACTCTCAATAAAAAGTTAAAAAAAATCACCTGTTTGCCCCTCCCCGGAATCTGAGTTTATTATCCTATTAATGTCAGGAGCTGATCTAAAGGTAACACAGGAGGAACTATAGAAAAAAAGCAGGGGGTGTTTTATTTATTATTATTTTTTTTTTTTTTTTTCGGGATTTACTTTCACTTTGGGACTCACTTTTCTTTACCTTTTGATCGGGGGGGGGGGGGGTAACATGTACATCAATTAAAAAAGTAAGGATAAGATCCTTCTCCCGTGCCCGTATTTCGGGGGTGGCGTGGCTCCAGCGGACGTGGTTAGAGTGGACACATTTCCCCCTCATCTTAGAACAGATAATGGGTGCAGATAAATAAGTAAATACTTTTAAAAATCACAAACATATTTAAAAGATTATTTTAAGTGGCAAATCTTCTTCACGTGAGCTAACGTGTTTTTTTTTGTTGTTGTTGTTGTTTTTTTTAAACCGAAGTTTTCTGTTTTTGCACTCGATTATCGAATTACAAGGAAGAATAAATTTTCGCTAATCAAATTCATAATTAAATTGTTATGATATTATAGTGCAAATGCATGTTTTAAACATAGCGAAATGTAATAAAACAGCAGGTACAAAGCTCGGAACTGCACAATAGATGACATGTGACTGATTAGAGAAACAACACAATAGGTGCAAGAATGTCTGCTCTGTCTGACCACCCAGCTCCCTCAAGTGTCCGCTGTGACCACGCCCACTCTGGCCACGTAACCCTTTCGGGAAGGGTCCTGACTCCTAACACCAACCACCGCTTGACCAGTGGCTTATGCCACTGGTCAAGCGTGATATTTATCCCCAGCGTAACACAATTTGTTAAAGAAAATAGCTAAAATTACGTACCTTCCTCACTCATTACAGCACTCGTGAAATGTATCCAGTTACAACACCGAAATTCCTATTTATGTTTACTCCAAATCAAAGTAAAACTACACAACGCGTAGATGAACATTGATCTAATTACAGGCGGCACACACGTAACACAAACAACCATAAAAACATGCTCAGTCCCTCATAAAACAAACACTTCCTTGTGCGCATCAGAAATGCTCTTTTCGGAAGTTGTCAGTCACTTCCTCAAAAAACCATGGGCATTTTAGATGAACTTTGCAAATATCCCACGAAGATTCTCAAACTAGAACGATGGATTTAAGACTTTTCTTGATGAAGGCGAACATGGCATCTATTTCGTCGCCGTTACGTAAGCCGTCTTTGGCTTGGAAAACGAGTGATTATTTATTTATTGTAAACGGGAAGTTGCCTTCATCAGCTTCCGGTTTCGGGATCAAATTTATCTTGCAGCGTACGTTTGCACGAGGTTTTTCGTAGAACAAAATCGTTCGTAGAATAAATCGTATACCATACCCCGGGACTTAACTTATGGCAAGAACATAATCCGCCATGTGCTTGCTGTAGATGAGAAGAGAGTCATACACTCCAAATGGAATCGAGTGCATAAATCACTCCTAAAGAGTGAAATGGCAGCTAAGCAAATAAGGAGAAAATTCCAAGAGCATGCTTAGAAAGGGATTAGACGGACACTGTATTTTTCACTATTTACCCAAGTTCGGGATCATGAGAAATTTATTGAAATTACTCCGGGCAAACAGATTTTACTAAATGATTCATCAATATCTTTTTTAAAAGTTGTTCTAAAATGCCCTTTTTTATGTGTATGGTAGTTTTAAAAATTATCTTGTTCATATTAATTAAATGCTCAGATGAAAGTTTAGTTTATAATTCAAAAGGCCTGTCTTGAGCATATTTTAAATGTAAGACTAACATTTATAAACGAGATTTCGACTTTCCTTTTCTGTATCGAAGATATCAGAATACAAACGAATATTAGACCGACTCAACCTCTTAACGAAATTTTCAACGAAAATCAAACTATTTCTTAAAATTATTATCTTTGATAAACCTACATTTTAAAAAAATGCATTAACTTTCCTAAAACATGGCATACATTTGTATAAATAAGAAAGAAACGTTTTAGCAATAAAATAATTGTCTTACTTATAAACCTTATTTCGAGCTAGCCTCACTAGTGGCATAGTGCATTGCGCACTGAACTGGAAGGCGGAAGGTACCTGGTTCGAAACCAGGTCGCGTCCGGCGATCTAACCATCGGAGTTTTCCGTGTTTTTCTCCGAAACTTAGCGTAAATACGGTTAGGACCCTTTAGAAAGACCCCTACGAAGGGCATTCCACCCACAGGCCTAGATCTCCCGAGTAGATAATTGGCCTTTATCTCACAACAACTACAACAACATTTCGAGCTACAACTACAACAATATCTCTCGGACTTTAACAGAATTGAGCTCAAACTCATATCACATGCCTATAGTGTTTTAGCGGCATTGAGCGACACTTTCAAAATTATCTAGCATAATGTTATTTTTCAGGATTTTTTTTTTCCTGGATATACTATAGATAGCATATTTACTTAATTTTGTGCTTACAGCGAATACTAATATAAATTGTAAAATAACACACATAAACTATACAAGGGCTATCTGAATAAAGGAGGAATACCTTGGGAGGTGGAACTTTTAAGGGGCTCAAACGCTTATTCACGTCACATCTGAAGAAAACTCCTGACCGTTAGATCGGCAGCCACGCGGAATGCCAGAACCCTTGACCTTCCCACTTCAACTATCAACCATATTCAGCGTCTTATCTACTCTGGCAAGGTGAGACCCCACCACAAGTACATAAACTATTTCCTTCTTAAAAGTACTATGACTTAATGGTGCTAAATATATTATAATGACATGTAATAATTATTAATAACTCTTTACCCATACCGAGTTTACTCTGTACTTCGAGACTTCAAGTACAGCATTTGTTCAAATAGAAAATCTATTTTTGGCGCTATAAGATAACCTTCAAACAGAAGACACTTGCAAGAAAGGGGAACAACCCAAATTCATTGATTGACAAGTTCAGCTCCACGTGGTAGAATACATAAGCTTATTTTCGAGGGGAGGGGAGGAGATCACAATCTACAGAACCGAATTAATTAAAGATTAACAAATTAATGTGAGCGCAATTGCAACATCCTACTATAGTTTAATAAATTACTTTTTAATAGCCTTGTCAGTAAAATTTGCCGTTGTGAGAGATATTATCGAATAAATTGATCCTTAAAATAAATTATCTTAATTTTAAATTCCTATTGCACAAACTGGGAAAATCTTGATATTACATTTCAATAGATTGTTTACAAACAAAGACCCGCAGTCTTGAATCTTTGAGTAACTGTTGTCTAGAGAGGGTCTGCTCAAACTTTTTTTCTGACAGAGCACTTTGAGGGTCTTTTGGAATTAGCGTTATTTACTTAGATTAAAGATTTATCTTGGAAAAAAAAAATAATTTTTGTTGAGTATTTGAAAATTATGTATTTTTAAATGGCGTTATAAGACTTTTTCTGGTAATTTACGTAAATTATGTACAGGAACAGGCAAGCTTCACAATGAAGTAACATACCTGCCAACCTTCTTAAGCCGAAAATAGGAAGACTCTGTTTGAAAAAACAGAAGATTTTACAAAAAATCAGAAGATAATTTTTAAATATAAGAAGTAAATACAGAAAAACCCCAGTTTACCACCATTTCTCATTATTTTTTATATTAGTAATGTATGGAAATAAAAACAAAATTAAATAGTAATAGAAAAGAGCTCACCCGAAATTTTTATACAAAATGAAAACAGATGGAGTATTTTCACAAAAATAAAAACAATTAAATAAACGGAAATTTTACTTTATTTTTAACCAAAGTATGTAGAAAGTTTTTTTTTTTTTTTTTTTTTTTTTTAAAGCTGGTTCAAAGTAGCTTTATTAGCTTTTACTAATAGTTCATCAGAAAAATTATTTTTCATAAAAATATGTTAGCTTTAGTTTTCGACACAAATAAATTTTCTAATGATGAATTACTGATGGAGAAACAAAATGAAGTTCTGTTTTTTTTTTTAACTATCGATAAAAGATTTGCTTACAAATGCTTTGACCTAACTCATACTACAGCATTGTGCTGTTAGCTATGATTACCTTAATAGATTATTTTGAAATGGATTTATTTATTTACTAATTTTTTAGCATAGTTTGCAATATAAATTAATATATCAACTAAAAATTTAAAAAGAAACAACAGAAGATTTTATCTTCTGGCAGAAGATCGGAAGATAGCTTAAAAAAACTGAATTCTTCTGTCAAAACCAGAAGAGTTGGCAGGTATGAAGTAACATCAAATGCTTACCCTAAACCTTAAAAAAAAAAAAACTCGTACCAAACAAAATTTCTTACCATAAAGCTTCTGGACACTAATCCCTTAGATACAATTTTTTCACGATTTTAATAAATTATAAACACGGGCGCCCAGGTAGTGTGGCTAGCACGTGCTACTCGATCACACTTTGATTCCTGACTTGTCTATTAACTTGTTCGTCCCTTCATAGGGATAATACTGGCCGGTTACTAGGTGCCCCCTCTATAAAAAGGGCAAGACTTCGGGCCGTTGTCAAGGGCGAATATCCCATTATCAAGTTCCAGCCCATTAAATAAATAAATAAATAAAAATATATATATATATATATATATATATATATATATATATATATATATATATACATACATACATATGCATACACACATACATGTACATACACACATACATATGCATACACACATACATACATATGCATACACACATATGCATACACACATACATGTACAATCACACATACATACATATATTATATATAATGTGTTATATATATATAAATAATAAAACACTAAATTTATTTAGAAGGCTTAATTTGTTTTTAAAATATGCTTTGTGTTTATAAAAATGGTTCAACTATCACGACTACTCTTTTTATCCAACAAACTATAAACTAATGCTTCCAACACATTTCTAAATCAATATTCACAGTAAAAAATTTTAGACTTTCTTTTAAAAAAAGGAAGAAGAAACGTTTTTTTCACTTACCACTCGTTTGAAATCAAAATTCCCGCAGAACTCTGCCAAAACCAACAAGAATTGCCAAACATTGAAACTGGAAAAGCTTCGAGACTGAACCATCCCACGTGGCCGCAATAAAGGAAATTAGAAGTTGAGTGGAGTTGCAGTGTATCTGACTTGATAATCTTTATTTTTCCTGCTACTCCCCAAAGCCACTGAGTGAAGATTATCTTGACCGTATTTTTTCAGTTCAGCTAACCATATTTCCTTTCAGCCTTCCCACCAATAGAAGTAGGCTGCTTTGGGGTCTCTACAAATAAGAATGCTTATCTGTGCGTATATTGTATACAATGTACTCTCATCAAACCTAAGTGCAATCTGCCAAAATCCTCCCCCGAGAGGGATATACCACGTGAGAACGGGTTCTTCAAAACATTTCCCCAAGCCTACCCTCTCACTCACTAATCACCTGGAATCAGTCAGACAGGAACACAGCAACATGATCGAAGAAAGCTGAGCCAGCTTTCGAAAAATACTGAGTAGGATTTGAAAGTTTTGTGTGAAACACTTGTAGTGCATTCTTAAAAATTTAATTTATTATGCTATGAGTGACAGACAGGGACCGATCCACACTCTTGGGGGCCCAAGGCACAGATACAATTGGGGGCCCCTGCACAAAAATTTTCCGCAGAATATTACTTAATTAAATTAAAACCAATTATCATTCCTAAGTTAACCATACGTAAACATTTACAAATCGGTAAAATGTCACGACAGATACCACTTATATGAATTTTTCGATTTTGAAATGTTTTTATGGGTATTTACAGCCGTCACACACCTTTGAAAATATAAAAGTAGGAGCATGCTGAGGTGTCCGAACGAATTTGCGAATACCGAATGTCGAATCGAATGCATAATTTTTAGCGTTACAAGTTACATTCAATTAAAAATTTTGAATATTTATGATGAAATGAAGTAATCAGAAATTTTTCTCTTGAGAGATAATATTAGTAGCTATTATAATTGCATAAAAGGAAGTTTTGGGGGCCCCTAAAAATCGGGGGCCCAGGGCACGTGCCCCGAATGCCCCGCCGTAAATCAGTCCCTGGGACAGAGACGTAATAAAGGGCCTCGTCATACCCTTGGTGGGAAGGAAGAAGGTAAACAAATCAGCGGAATTTAGTACCTTCTCCGGTTCCCCGAATCCATGGAAACATACTCAGGACGGTGCACCCCCTACAAAACTATTTTAAGTTTACATTACATAATGTAAGGATTTATAGGAATAAGTTAAAGGGATGGATGAGAGACGATATTTTGTGAGACGAAACAGAGATTTCAACTTTTTTTTTTGCGAGACGGGAAAAACATTTTTAACATTACGATCTAGGGAATTTTGCGAGACGAGACAAATCTTTGAGGCTGTTTTGCGAGCTTTTAGATTGTTTTGTGAGACGGCTGTTTTTCGTCTCGCGTCTATTCCTAATCAGTTGGGTAATTAGTTTTTTTTTTAATAACACCAGCCTCCCCCCCCCCCCGAGCAGAATTTTTTTTTTCTGGCTTTTCCCTCCGATTTAAGTCAAATCCCGATTTTAAAAGAATTATCTATGTGTCGTTAATTTATGAAAATGTTTCATTTAAATTTAACAATACTAATCCCCTTAGACACAAAAATATGCAAAATGCAACCATGTTTAGCAATAGAATTCAAATATTTAAATCGCCATTTAAAGCAAGTGATGGGCCAAGGGAGCCCGGGAACCCCCCGAAAATTTGGACTTTTGTGAACTGGGTGTTAAAAAATCGAGCATTTTTATGAGAAAATTCTACCTTTTTTACCTTAGGCTCACTCCCCGAAATTTTTTTCTCGCTACTTCCCTAGATTAAAGTTTTTTTTTAAAACTTAAATTTTGAATGTGAGAGATACGTAGCCTATGGGGGGGGGGGGTTAGGGGTGGTCATAACCCACATGAGGAATTTTTTGTCTTACAAAATTTATATTCTTCACTCCTTTATTACACACATGTATGCATATATGTGAGTTGCAGTCGTCGTAACCCCCCCCCCATGAAAAATTTCTGGCTACGCCACTGAATGTGACATATTCAGCATGATTTTCCAACCTTCCGAAAAAAAGTGCTTTGGAATTTCAAATTTTATGCTTCTTTTAATTTCAGACAAACAGATTTGGATACATCATCTCTCAATAGTTGGATGGATCGATTGTGATAACGAAATTCATGGCCGTAAAAAGACACCATTTTGCTAATGAATGTATAATTAACAACATTGATCGAGCCTCCGAGCTTTGAGAGTGCTCTAAAGTACATCTGTTTGAACAATTACAACTGTCTTTTAAGGTACCTCTCAATTTTATTTCATAGCCATCAATGAAGCATTTTAACATAAACGTACATCAGAGCATTGAATCGATGAGAACTCCCGTCTTAGCTAGAGTACAAGTTGTTGATTCGAAAATCCATTGTAGAATGTACGCAATTCGATAAAAGCTCTATGGAAGTAAGACCAGTTTTTCTGTAGACTTATAGAGCTGTTTTCTGAAGGGATAAGTCTTCTGTACTACGTCTTTTTGAGAAATCAAAACGAAGAGGTTAAACTTTGGCTCAAGATTAAAAATAAATAGAAAAAAAATACTCATGTACGATTAAATGTTTCGCTATACTTATCGTCTCCGCCATTAAAACTTTTCTGTATCCGGCCCTAGTTTGGTACAAATAATTTAAGGAGTTTGAAATAAATATTGCGTCCCCCCACCTTGCCACCCCCCTCCCCCGTTCTTCCGCACCGTTTCCCTTTTTATAAGGAAATCCGACATGAGACTAAGTAAAAATGCAGGAAGCTGCCTACTGGTGCATCTAAGTGGTGCTCTGCAATTGAAGTTTCGGCGATACGGGTCACAGAAATGTACGGCACGAGTCACGGCTCTCTCGGACAGGTAGCCGTGCACGAGTGCAGAGACCTATTGCACGAAAAATTGTGTGCGCCCCTCCCCCCCAGAGGCACACACATACAAAATACACACCCCTTAAAGTAAACGTGATTTCGGAGCAGAGACTGATTATTGCAATTTTGTGGGTTTGGGCAGCTAGTTAAAATTTATGTCCATTTTATGGGAGTAAAATACGATCTTACATTTTTCATGTAATTTCTTTTTTTTTTTTTTTTTTTTTCGGGGAAGGAGGGGTCAATGGTCCTTTGCCCCCCCCCCTCCCTTTAATCCGTCAGTGACTCAGAGGCCATTGACTTCATTTCTTTTGCTCCTTTTTCATTGGGGTGAGGGGAGAATTAAAAGCATAAATTCTTTATATCCCTATTGTATAGCTATGGCTTTCATAAAGCTACGATCCATTTATTTACTTTTTAAAGGTTTTTATCCCTTTCTTATCAGATCAGAAAGTGACACTTCCTTAATGAATATAGTGACCGATACTGAGCAACAAAGCACATCTTTACATAATGTTTTGCAGTTGTAGAAATCCGATTTTAACCTTTTGAGGCTCAACCCTTTCCCAATGCTGAAAAAGAGCAGCCGTTGCCCCTTTTTCAGCATTGGACAATCTATCCAGCTGTTCTCGCATTCTTCTACTTTTCAGCAGATGTCAGTGCAGTTAAAAAGAATCGTGACCATTTTTTTACGGGAATTGACGTGCTAAAAAGTAAAGGATTCTCGTGGAGCTATGTCACCCGCAACTATTTTCATGGAAATCAAATCTATTCTTCGTGACTGGCAACAGTCAAAACGTCAGAGTTTGGTGTTCCCAGAGCGGGGACACTGCGCGTTAAAGGGTTAAACATGAGAAAATTGTATTACAATCAACAAAATTTTTATAGCGATTGTAATGGACTGAAATATTTTGTATAAGCAAGCCTTTGACTTAGATCTTCCAGAGGCATCAAGCACACACAAAAAAAATTTAAAACAGAATCTTAGGCAATAAGAGGGAAGGTTTTCTCATGCACTAAAATTAAAGATGAAGGACGGGAACTTAAACTATGTTTATAAGGCATTTATCTTGTCGAAATCCCTTAATAAAATTTCCCATTTAAAGAAACTAAATCTTTCCTTCGTTACAAACGCATATTATCAATTATTGAAGGAAAATTTCCATCTCTGAACCCATAATGCGCATTGTACAACAGATCGCGTGCACCAAAATGTCAACAAAGCATGGAATCAATTGGAAAAGCATTGCTCTTGACATATAGCCATTCACGTGACAAAAAAACAAGTTGTCATTTTAAGAATTGAAGTCCCACTTTAAAATTAGTGGGAATCCCAAGCCGATGAACAATAGAACAATGAAGATGATCAAAAGAACATAAAGTTGCATAACTAAATTATTCCAATCTCTTAAAATAGCTCTTAAAATGTTTGCGATTTTTCCCGGAATGAATGGGGAAAAAATGTTTAAACAGAACGAAAGTTTAACTGTTTTCAACCTTCGATCAACTAACTTCCGAGCGCAGTTAATCAAATGCAAATTACCATTCAATAAAAAATAAATTAAATAAATTAAATGAAATTATGTTCAAATATGAGGAGGTTTGATTTCTCAAAAAGGACAAGTCTTTTAAATGGTACTAAACAGAAACATAAAAAATTGAAAACCTTTTTCCCTTTTACACATAATTTTAATATTTTTAATACAATTTAATCAAAATGATCATTATGATAAACATATAAAAAGATAATTGTACGAAAATATTAAAAATTTCGATACACTGAAATATGTAGATGTATTAAAATACTACATTCATTTATAAAAAAAAAAAGCTATTTTATACTTTTTAATATAATCACCTACTGCTGAATTTTTAAAAAATATGACAGTTTGATCAGTATACTTTATAGGTAATATATACAATATCAAAATCGTCAACATTCGACTGAAACTAGAAATCCCTTATTGATTTGCGGTACAAAAACAATGATACAATCAGCTTTAATAAATAATTTTCCCACATTTATTTTTAAAATCTCAAATAAAAGTTTTTTAAAAATCAAATTTTATTTTTAAGCAGAAATAAGCATTATGTTACAAAACAAATTACTTAAATTATCAAATCATTACCGTTGATATAATTTACAAATCCAAGTGTAGCTGAGTGGTTGATGAAGGGGCTACGCCCGCTTAAAAGACATAACCAAGGACGTATTTAAGGGGGGCCGGGATCTAGGGGGTTCGGACCACTACCCCCTCCCCGAAATCTTGATTTTTGTTACTAAAATGATAGTCTTTTTGTGAAAAATTGCGCCTTTTCTATCGTTTGCACGCCTTACAAAATGTGTTTCTGGAAACGTGCCTGGACATGACCCACCTCCTCCAACCGAAAAACAAAAAGCAAAGATATAAAAGAAAAGAAAATCATACGACTCAACTCGCTTCTATTAAAAGTTTATATAAAATCTCGCGAACGAGAAATAGTAAAACTTTTAGTTTTTGGAGAAAATGCGCATAACCTTTTATAACAGGTTAATTAAATGATCAGCCAAATATAATTCAATAAGGAATACAGATAAACTGACTAGCGCAAATAGATGGGAACTACAAGGGGGGAAATGTGATCACACTAATATGAAACATATTTTTTCTCCGAATGCTTTCACAAAAATCGAAAACCTTCTCATTCTGTTTTAGCATCCTCACAAGTTTTTTCGCATTATGCGGAAAATGCGACCGTGCTTTAAACACGGATCCAGGATCCAGCCTTAAATGTTTTTTTTTTTAAAGTTTAATTGTAGCAACCAATTAAATATATATATATGAGATCAGCAATATTGCCTAAATTATTGGACTCACTATGGGGGGAAAAAAAAAAAAAAAAAAATGAAACGCAAAAGACATTTCTATAATAAATTCATTTTATGGATAGAAATGGCACAGATTTTTTTTTTTTTTTTTTTAACTAGGGCCAAGGCCCCAGACTCGCTACGCTCGCTTTTCGTATGAGGCATTCGGCCCCTAATCAGGCTTATTCGTAAAAAAGACATAATTTCAACAGACAAAACTCGAAGATTGGATCAGATAGAATGTTACTGAGCTACACATTGCTTGGTTCTTGCATCGAAGATATTTTGTTATGGGAATCCGTGTTGTACGGGTCCTGAGCTATACTCCACCTGGAGTGCGGACTCCGCTTATAATCGCTGGAAAAATTATTTGCACTCCTCAGAAACACAATGATATTTAATGTTGCCATTCAAAAGTTATATTAATTAGGAGCTAAAGCGTAATAAAATCCGAACATATGTTTCAGCTGTATTTTCAATAATGTAAAACCTATTGGACACCTTGCGAATTTGCCACCCATGGCGATTTTTCATTATTTGGCGACTTGCGTACATGTAAAGTTAATAAAAGCTACGGAACAGATAGGATAGCCTGCCACCCATGGCGAGTTTTCATTATTTGGCGATTTACACATGCTCACAACCTTGTTCATTTAAGGTTACCGGAAAACCGTTATCCATATTTTCATTTACATAATCGTTTGCAGATTGGCGTACTTAGCACCACGAATTATACCATCTCGTTGCGCTAGCAAATATCCAAAGTGTACTATAACTGCTATAATGGCATAGTTAACGACGCCAAATATTTCTACTGGTAGCAAATAATCCAGCTGGACGAGAATCGGCTTTAAAATAATCTGCATTTTAATTATTTTTCATTTTCAAGATATTAGTTATTCTGTTTTGGAAAAACGAATAATCGCTCATTCTAAACTCCTGTTGTCTAAGCGAACTTACTATTTGAAAATTGTCAACTTTGTGTAACACATTTTGAGTTACTTATTTCATATAGTTTTTATTTTGGCTTAAAATAAGCGTAATTCTAACTCATGTTTGTAAATTTCACGCGATTCTAGATACTTGAAAACGCTTTATCGCAAAGGAATGAATGATTTTATGCCAAATCTGGCAACCATTCGGTTTATTTTTTCAGTTTTTTATTAATATCTTCTAAAATAATTCGATTTTCGAAATTTAAATCAGCTCAGCAGGTTCCTCGGAATTTTTCGAATCTGTGGGCACCTTAGTCGAAACTCAAATCCCTATGGTTTAGGAGGAGATAAGACAACAAGCTTTGACAGGGCCAGCGGCGGCGACAGCGGCCTTTACTTTTTTTTAGAATAGAGAGATAAATTTTTCAATGTCACAACTTAGGTGTATCCATCTTTGAAGTCATTCAGTTTCACTCGATTAAAAAAAAATAGCAAACCTAACTCTATTTAAAGTACTTGTTAAAATAACGATTCATGATTTTAGTTTAAATTCGTCAAATAATTAGGCCAACTCTTTATCTTACTATTACTTCTAATTCACATTGTAAACATATACCGAACTTACCTGGAATTATCCAATAAAAGAAAGAGCAATTTCTATTTAAACTCCCAAATGAACTCCTTAATTTTATCCTATTGCACAACTTGAGAGAATTAAAAAATTAATTTCCGGATCACATTAAAGAAACATTGCTCTCCACTTTATATATAAAATGAACAACATGACTATTGAATATAGCAGCTGCTGAATGGCTTGTCTCCTGAATAAACGTTGTATTTGATCAACATTTTCATTTAGAATATCTTTCATCCTTCCAGAATATCGGTTGCGCTAAACAAACCTGGCTAGTTTTATTAGGTTGTTATTATATCTGTGGCATTCCTGAAATGTTTAAGGTATGCGGTAATCCCCCCATTAACATTTTCAAATTCGCCATTGTTTGCTTTAGTTTTTTTGGTTATTGCAAAGCTACACAAGGGTTTTCTACCCGAGTGGTAAGGTGTCTCGGGCGGAGGATTTTTTTAAGGTTTTCCAACGCGCATTCACTTTACATCTACAGAAAACCACACAAAATTACAGACCGTTCGATCACAGCCACAAATTTGTCGATATTGGAAACAAAACCCTGGTTTACAATGGTAGAAAATTGTTTAACGTATGAAACTACCCAAAAAATCATTGTTTTGTTAAAATTTTCGAATCTATTATTATTTTATTTTATAGGTCACATGATTAGGATTCCAAAACCGTTTATTTTTGTTTCTACAATAACTAGAAGCAGGGGCGTAGCCAGGGGGGGGGGAGATATCGGGATATATCCCCCCCCCCGAAATTTTTGAATTAGTGATGAAATTCCGTCTATTTATACACATATAAGTTCATATCCCCCCCCCCGAAATTTTTTTCCAGGCGCATATCCCCCCCCCCCACCGAAAAATTTTCCTGGCTACGCGCCTGACTAGAAGCTAAGTTATAAAAGAAACAATGAACTAGAAGGATAGCATTGTATACATGCATTAAAATATTTAAACGCGTTTTCTGCAAAAATGAATTTTTCGTAATTCTTTTTACGGTAAATGATCTTATAAGTTGTTTAAGATATTGATTTGAAATTTTATCAGGATATTTAAATTACTAGCTGCATTATAAAGCAGAATATAATATTTCTATACTTATTTATTGATTTTATAACCATATATTTTCTTCAAAAAATGCATTAAGAAAAAGTATTGAGTTCTCATAAAAATTTAAATATTTTCATAACTATTAGAGCTTTCGAAAATCTTTTGGTTCACAACACAGATAAATGTTAGTTATTTACTGTATAAATATAATTAAAAGAATATTTATTGGAATTGTTTACAGGACGTCTGGCGTAGATGGAATTTTTTACTAATTTTTTTTTAGTTAGCCAATATTTCAAAGTTTACATTGAATTTCATTAAAACTCCATTTCAATTTTTAGTTTTATACTCCATTTTAATTAAAACATGAATTTTTCATTAAAATCTTACTTTTATTTAATACTAGCTGCGTGCCCGTTCTTCGCACGGTAGGAAACAAAAAATTTCCTCACATGTGTAATTCGAATTAATTCCAGTGATGTGGAATCTAGAAAAAGCAAAATTATTTCACTCTTGACTTAAAATTTGCGTCATATATGTAATAACCTAAGATCATTGCAATATAATGGCACACACACACACAAAAAAAAAAAAACTATGTCAGCGTCATTCGGTACCAAAAAAGTGAAAATGGACCGTTTGCAGTGAACTTCTCACTTTCAAAATGTCTTATTTCCTCAGACATGCTGTCTTTTAGGTTCACGTTTTAGCGTTAAATACCTCAGACACTTCATGAAATGGACATTTTTTTTTAAATTTTAAAAATACGTCACCCTCTCTTGCAACCCTTTACAAAAAGAAAAGAGATAAGAGATAAGACTGCGCTATTTATAAAGGCTTTAAAATTGTTTTTCTAGATTATGCAGTTTAATTTTTCTTCTCACAAATAAATCCAGTATTTATAAAAGGAAATCGAGCCAAGCAAAGAAATCGTCTGCTCGCGGGACCCGTTTTTATTTATTTTTTTCAACTGGCAATTTTAATCATTGTTACTGTATCCATGACAACCAAACCGCAAGATATCAAACCGAAACTCATAAGCAGGTACTTCTGAAATGAAAATCCTTCTTTACTTAAAAATTCGTAAAAATTCTCCTAATTTATATTTTCCCCCCGTTCTTCTTTTAAAAGTGGGCGAATTGTGTGCTCCGTCTTTTGCCCAAATATAAAAAAGTTACGACAGATAGAATTCAAGATGCAGCAGTTTTAAAAATATTTTTCGAAAGTCAGCGTCAAATTTAATTTTATTTGTAAAATTCCCAAAAATCTGCAAATTATGTTACACAGTCCGAACAAATAGTTTTTAAAAGAAAATTTTCTCCTCTATACGATGATGTAAATATCGTTTTCTTGCGAGCTCAATTACCGGCGTTATTATGTATTACGCAAGAAAAATCGCTAAAAATCGGACAAAACATAAAATAAAACATTTTCTAATTCGAATTTCGAAAAAATCGCTTCGAGGTGTGTCGAGACCCGTCTTGGAGAATTTCCGTACAAAATTTGGTAGGTCTACGATCACCCGTTTCGGAGCTACGCGAGACACAGACAGACAGACAGACAAACGGACAGTTTACACTGTTTTATTTATATAGATAGATAGATGTGCTCCGAAGGTAGGCTCATACCTTAACCCTTTGAGGCGCAACCCTTTCCCAATGCTGAAAAAAGGGGCAGCCGTTGCCATCGCTCGACTGAACTACCAGCAAGATGGCGGACGATCGAAACGTTCATCGCGTGCCACAGATCTATAGTAGGGAAGCCCATGGTGTTTTTGGGGATTTACTCGAGCGCGTCAGATGAACATAGGGGGGGGGGGGAACCTTGCATCATGTTGAGTACCTCCACCATATATAAGTCCTGTATGTAGGGACGTGCGTCTAGGGCAGCTCATCAGATTAGTAAAAAAAAATTGATTGTCAGAAATACTGAAGCGCGTCAGATTAAGAAAAGGTAGGTTAATTACTAGCTAAAAAGTGTACATTCAGAAAATCTGACGAGTTAAATGTAACGTAAGGGAGTGGGAGGATTACAAAATTGCAAAAAAAAAAAAAAGCATTGTCGTGACATTCTCGAGCGCGGTTGAATTTTTGTTATTTTGAAGTAAATGGTGCAAGAATCACGAAAAAAATATAATCTGCCGATTTCCACGAGCCGAAGTAATAAAAATACGATCCAAAGCAATAAAAATACGAACCAAAGCAATAAAGATCGTCAATGAACATGAGAGCGTGCAACAATCGCTCGATCAACGATAACGAGCACGCTCTTCCGAGTTAGTGTAGATGACAAGGAGTTCTATATATTTGGTCCTCAATAAACAAGAACAGCAAATTTTCAGAAAGAATTAAGAAATATCAAATTCAAAGAAGCTTTTGTCAAGTTTTTAATTCATCATTGAGCTGATCAGGAGATGGCTACTATTATTAGTAACGAAACAATTCATCTTAATCATGATATGTGTTATGTATATTCAGTTACCGATAATAAAGTTACCTGAACAATCGACAATGAACTCTCATGTCCTGATCATGAAGAAGCAGATACAAAAATTGTATTTTTAGCAAGTCAAATAAAAGAAGATTCTACAGTTACAATCAGAACTTCAGACACAGATATTGTTGTCATCATGTTGGTCAATATGGGACATCTCCAAGCATCGGTTAAAATATGGATGGATCTTGGATTTCACAATGCATGCCGTTATATTGACGTGTCTGCTCTTTATGCTAAGCTCGGCCCAATAATTTCGCTAGCGCTACCAGCTCTTCACGCGCTAACAGGATGCGATTACAATCCGGCACTTTACAGACGAGGCAAAAAAAAACCTCTGCAAATTTTTATGGGTTCAAATGTTTTTCAGAAGACATTTGCCGATGTAGGGTCAGAGGATCATAATATAGAAGATTTTATTGACATTTTACAATCTCTTATCTGCCACTTGTATGGTTTGAAAAAATTAGTTGATGTCAACCTTGCAAGAATAGAAATCTTTAATAAGACCTACAAAGTGTCAGATACGTCACAGCCTTTCTCACTGAACGTCCGTAAATACGATGCTTGTTGCTTGCCTCCTTGCCAATCTGAACTACAGCAGCACTTATTGCGAACAAAGTATATTGCGTACTTGTGGAGAAATGCACACAATAAAACTATGATTGAAATGTCACCAAAAGATTACGGGTGGACAAATCTTGGAAAATTTCAAATGACTTGGTTCGTTGGCAATCAGTTACCTGATGCATACGAAGATGTCATAACAACAGCTATTGACGAAACTTCAGATTTAGGTATATTTCTTTTTAATACTTTGATAACATGTTATTCATGAAATCAATAAAATTGTGTTAACGGTTACGACGATTTCCTGTTACAGATACGAAAACTGCAGACAATATTGGAGGTCCAATTGAATTATTAGATTTGGAGTATGATAATTCTTCAGATGAGGACGAAGATTGAAAATAATTTTTTCAACAGATGTATTTTATTTTTATATTATTTTCTAAATAAGTTAAAGTGTAAATTTTTAAAAAATTTTACGTGCTTTTATTTGTCACATTTTATGGACATTGAAAAAAAATTCATAATTTTTTTCTAGCCGTCAGATTAATGATACCCGTCAAAATAATCGTCAGATTTTAGGCTACCATTACTGGAACATCAAGCTAAACCTTCTGTATCAAAATCTGACACGCTCGAGTATTTCAATATGGCGATTTTTTTTTTTTTTTTTTGCATTTTCAAAAATTCCCTACGAGCTTGTGTCACTTCTGAAACGTCAGTCTTTTGAACGGGAGCATTTTTCGGATTCACTTAACATCCCCTCTGAATATCTGACGCGCTCGACAAAATACATATTTTTTCTATTTTCTGCCCTTCCGGATGGCCACCCCCACCACGCAAGTCGGCAGATGAACATATCTTTGGTATCAAAGACACGCTGGGGCATCTAAACTATGAATATCTGACGCGCTCGAGTATCTCCATGTAACTGTTTTTTTTACATCTTTGAAGGTCTGTATACGCTTCCCCCACCACTGAAAGGAAACATTATGTAACTTTTTATTCTTCTTATTATCTAAACTACAAAATCTAATAGGTCCTGACGACGCTCGAGTAACTACCCAATTAGCATCACGGGCTCCCCTACTACTAGAGACCCCTTTTTGATGCAGCTGGCTGTGCCGGCACAGCCAGCTGTCGTCAAAAAAGGGTCTCTAGATCTGTGGCACGCGATGAAAGTTTCGATCGTCCACCATCTTGCTGGTAGTTCAGTCGAGCGATGGCAACGGCTGCCCTTTTTTCAGCATTGGGCAATCTATCCAGCTGTTCTCGCATTCTTCCATTTTTCGGCAGATGTCAGTGCTGTTAAAAATAATCGTGACATTTTTTTTTTTTTTTTTTTACGGGAAATGACGTTAAAAAGTGGAGCTATGTCACCCGCAACTATTTTTATAGAAATCAAATCTATTCTTCGTGACTGGCAACCGTCAAAACATCAGAGTTTGGTGGTCCCTGAGCAGGAACACTGCGCGTTAAAGCAATCACATTTAATGGCAAATGGTATTCCATAATACCCTCCTCTTTTCTTCATGAAATTCTACTGGATGCTCGCTCAGAATTCAAGGAAACAGGAGTTGTTCCATCCGTGAAAAAGTTTGAGAAATCCAGCTGCACAAGTACTGCAGACTGATACAGAAAATTCTGCTACCGGGGTTTGAAATAAAATCTGATATTAGCGTATTCACCTTAGATTTCTTACAGCTTATTGCATTTTTAGACTGCAGAATTGTCAAATTTATTTTTGAAAATAAGACACTAAAAGTTTGTGCCTAAATTATGTCTTGTTATACTGTAACCAACTCATACCAATTTCTTTGTTCATTTTCAGTAGTTTAGTTATTAACACTGCTGTCTTATCCCAAAGTACACTCACAAAATAAACTGCATTGGAACGCTTTCAGACCATACAGCAACCAAAAGTTTAAAGAAATAGTTTTTACCAAGTAAGTAACTTACCTAAATGCACCTCTAATAACGGCGAATAATTAGAACGCATAAGTACAGCAAGTGTTCGTCTATCCACAGAAGGTTTGATTGACGACTAGCACAAAACATGCATTTAAGAACACTTTACTTTGTACAAGGTCTAATGTTTATTACAAACAAAAGCAAACTAGCTTTTTACGAATCATGGTTGTATTTCTACATAAACAAGTGTGTGTTTGGCGTTTTGCGAAAAGAATCTTAAATGTTGCAAAATGTTTTTAAAACACAATACAAAGAAGAATAAAAAGTACTTTTCTAAACGTCATTTTGACAGAGCCCGAAGTTAATGAGCGTAACCAGGGATCAGTGTTCGGAAATCTTAGGTGATTGTTCCCAACAGACATGTTAACAGAACAGAAGTCCATTAACAGATAAAAAAGAGAATTTCAAGGCAACTAAACGGAGAGAGAACCAGCAGTCTGTTATTTTAGGATTAAGGAGAAATCTAGATTTCTTTCGAATTTTCTCTACACAACAGAGTGAAATTTTTAAAAAATTATATTTCAGTTCTTTCATAAAAGAGTTTATGTCTTTATGACGTGCATACTCGTGATCGAATCATAGGCGTAGAGTTATATGGGCCCGTGGGGCTCGAGCCCCCCCAATAAATTGTGAATAGGGGCTGAGCGCACCCAATTATTTATGACTAAATACAGAAAACTAATTTATACTAACATAAAAAAAAAGTATTCACGCCATTTACAAATGTTTAAAAAAAACTTTTATTTGTACTTTAAAAAATTTTCTTCTTTTGATTTCAATCATGATTTAGTATTCATTGTGACGCCCTGTAACACAAAATGTTACTATAAGCTGCCCTCGCCAGGCTCTGGTTAATTATAATCAGATTATGCAATGTAAAGTATGAAATGAAGAAAAGTTCAGTTGTGTCTAAAATGCACTATCTCATCGAAAATGTTTTTTTTCCTCCTTTGGATTTTTACTTTGCTTCCATTTTTAACTTATAACATGGTAGGAAGATACTATGATGGATACTTACCTTACATTGGTGTAGAATTCTATGGACCCATAGAGATCGAGCGCCTCCAATAATTTACACTTATATATAGTAAGTCATAGCTGCCAACTACTATGGAATATAAATAACCACTTTTTGTAAGCAGTATATTTTTTAATTATATTTTTCAAAATGGTAATCAGCTCGCGGGAGCATGATAAAAATTTTGCTATATTTTAAGCCGAAAAATCATTTAGAAAAAGTGGTTAATTATATTCCGTAGTAGTTGGCAACTATGAGTAAGTTATATGTACGTGAATCAGTGGCGTAGCCAGAAATTTTTCATGGAGGGAGGGTGGTTACGACTTTTGCAACTCACTTATATGTATATACGCCACTCACGTGAATATATGTGGTTGTGGGCCCCGGCCCCCCCAATAATTTTGAAAACTTTACGCTTATGGATCGAATCTGAAATAATTTTGTCCCTCCCAGAGTAAAATATAATGTTCGCTCATCCGAAAAAGAAAAAATATTTAGAAGATAGTAAATCTTTCTAAAATAAAATTAAAAATAAAGTGTAATTCTGTTTGTTTTCCTCAAATATCTCCATTTACCTTAAGTAAGAAACCTATTAAAAAAAAAAAAAAAAAGAATAAATTCTCAGACATTATAGCTATGGGGTTTCCAGTTGCTGAGTAACAAAGCACAAACTTCCCGCCAGAAACCTTTTCTGATGTCATCTAGATACCATTTAGTCAAAAATTTAATCCAATTAAAATAAATGTACCACCCTTGGTCCTCTAGCAGTGAACTGTAACAACGAAGCTATTAAACAGAAAACTCGCAGGAAAATGGGGGGGGGGGGTTGGAACGATACAGTGTTGAATGTGATAAACCTTCTTAAAAAAACTGGCAGCGCGTGAATTTGTCTCTGATCCTCAGCGGCTTCGTCGACTGTATACAGAAAAAATAAAGTATTAATTCTGGATGACTGTAGCATCCCTGCTTAATCTCGTACACACGACTAAAGTGTACATCCCGCCTAAATGGGTGTATATATGTTTTTGACTCTTCAGCTATGCGCCGATAGAAAAATTTCGAGCTGGTGTTATGCAACTGTCAAAAGTAAACAGGTCTTATTACTTGAATGTTTTTGTATATATTTCAAGTGTCTCTGTTGAGCTGAGGGAAGTGGGCGAAGCTATACACTACACTCAGGCATTTCAATGTAACGCTTCTCCTCCTAAACCGCTTGACCGATTTAGTTCAAATTTGCCATAATCATAGGGCTGTTCTGTACAACTGGCCGAATAGATTATTTCCTACCCCCAGCTCACTATAGCTCACTCCCCAGATTCACCCAGCAGTTCAAAAAACCAAGCTGGTCTCTGACGAGGGGCTCTACGAAAGCTGACAGTGATTGATTATTACTGTTCCGGAGCAAACGGAGAAACCTTTTCTAGTCTCAAATCCCTTTTTCACCAAAAAAATCCCGAGGGATTTCCCTTGACCAGACCAGAAGTAAAAGTTTCGAGCTTAAAAAGAAAAAATACATTCGAAATTTTAAAAAGGTACATAATACAAGTTTTTTCTAATTAATTGGAAAGCGCATATAAATATTTTTAGTATAAATCTGAAATCAAACCAATCGGGTTGACCACGGAGGAATAATCACCGAAAAACCTGCTGCCATTAACTTTCAATGGAGATATTAGAAGAATTATTCTATTTCTCAATTACTAGCTCCGCGCGCTCACTGAACCTATGACATCGGTCAAGGTCGCGATGCTGATCACTTCAAAAAAAAAAAAAAAAATCCGAAATCGGACATACCATCGAGGAATAATCACCGAAAAAAATTCAACTTGAGATAGAGATAACTGCATGAAATTCGCTCAGCTCAACATTGCAAGCGCGATACGTCATGCGGACCTAGTGTTATTGTTACGTACTATCAGCAAGAAGCTGAAATAATAATTTATGTTTTTCGTGTAAAATAAAGAAAATTAATTCTGATGAAGGTTCATTTAATAGAAACTGCTATACTCACCTGCCAAAAACTCTGCAGGAAACTCTCGACAGTTCCGATCTGAAGAATTGCACACGTAAGCAAACTATTCCTCATGCATCCATGGTTGTGAATCCATAGATTAGATAGATTAGCGAACATGACGGACATTTTTTTAGCGGAAGTTATGCTTTATATTTAATGCTCCTCGGAATCGACGGGCTACGCAGCTAGTTATAGGTAAAACCGTCCGTTAACCCTTGAACGCGCAGTGTTCCCGCTCTGGGAACACCAAACTCTGACGTTTTGACTGTTGCCAGTCACGAAGAATAGATTTGATTTCTATAAAAATAGTTGTGGGCGATATAGCTCCACGAGAATCCTTTACTTTTTAGCACGTCATTTCCCGTAAAAAAATGGTCACGATTATTTTTAACAGCACTGACATCTGCTGAAAAATGGAAGAATGCGAGAACAGCTGGATAGATGGCCCAATGCTGAAAAAAGGGCAGCCATTTCCATCGCTCGACTTAACTACCAGCAAGATGGCGGACGATCGAAACGTTCATCGCGTGCCATAGATCTAGAGACCCTTTTTTGACGCAGCTGGCTGTGCCTGCGCACAGCCAGCTGCGTCACTGCGTGGCACGCGATGAACGTTTCGATCGTCCGCCATCTTGTTGGTTGTTAAGTCGAACGATGGCAACGACTACCCTTTTTTCAGCATTGGGAAAGGGTTGCGCCTCAAAGTGTTAAAGGGTTGACTATAACAGCAATAAAAAATGCAAAACTAGAATGTATGAAAAGCTTCAAAAACAAATTTACTCAAAAGCATTAATACGACATTATGAGCCAAGCGAATTCATAACTCTGCTCGTGTTACCTTTAAAATCACGTTCGGCAAACGTGATTGTCCCATTTGAGAAAAATATCTGAGATTAATAAACGAAAGTCGTGAACATAAAACGTTGCGAAAGTTGTGTTTAATGTAAATTTCGAGTGAACATCCGTGAAATATTTACGGAGAACTTGCTACTGGTGAAGCCCAGCTGTCTTTCATGCAGTAGTACAGGATATATTATGGAGAAATAATACAGAAATAATGTGTAATAACAAAGAAGAGAAACCACGCAAACATACGAGGAAAACACCGAAACAGATTCTTTGACATGATCCTTGAAAAAGCTTGGAACTTGGAAAAACGGAGAAAAATACAAAGAGGTTAATGACACGATAAGTTATTTAACCGTAGTAAAAAGGGAGGGGGGGGGGAATGAAGTGGTTAAAAACAAAATTCGAAAACTTGCTTAAAAGCAGCACTGGTCACATAAGAGGAGGGTTTGGGGGATTGCGTCTTCTAATCTGCTCATTTTCAATGATAAGAAAGAAAACCTTAACCCTCTAATGCCCATTGTAGCACATATGCTACCATCCCTTAAATGCTATTTTTTTTTTTTACTGGAAAAATGTTTCTAAATGTAATTTTTAAGTCATAAAACTATTGATTGTACCCTTAATTAATAATATTAGTAGCTTGGGTCCACAGATGCCAGCGTTAATGGATGAAGAATATTTTAGAAGCAACGTGGATGAAGTCAACAAAGAAAACACGTTTTCAATGATAAGTTTTCTACTATTTAATATGAAGAAAATATTAATAATTGCCTTTTATATGTAAGAAAATGTGATTTTTCACTAGATACAAAATAATTTAAAAAAAAAAGTTTCATTTTTCATGTTTAGAAGAGTTTTAAAATCGTTGTCCTACCATTGAAAAAAAAAGACTTCCTTCGCAAATTTTTATTACATTTACGCTGTTTAACTTAAAAGAACACGATTTCAACGAAAAAATACTTTTTTTTGTTTGGGAATTTCTTCTGTGTTCAAGACTTAATGAATTTTAAAAAAGTTGGACCCATCTCCCATTATAACTGCTCTGCTATCTTTGCTTGTGTATCCCCTCCCTCCCAAGCCTTCTGAACCTTTTCTAAACTCCGCTGGTTTAGGATAAAACAAAATTGGCGAGTAATTACACAGTCTTAATGAGATTATATAAGATAGCATACAAAGTATTCAAGATATCCAAAATATAACGAAACCTTATTTTAGAAAACGGCCACTTCCGTGCAAGGTCACTGCATACAAAGGAACTTGTCTCCGGATGAGGAATGAGCGAGATCGGAATATAAACAGAACTTATCAAAGTTTAACAAGGCTCCCAGCTAAACTGGAAACTCACGTGAAGTTGAAAAAACGTGATTTACCGTTATTTACGTGATTAGGGAAGCTGTTTTCCGACCTTTTAACATTGAGCCCCCCCTTCCCCAACAAACGATAACTTGGAATGACGCCCCCTTCCCTCACATTCCTCAGCAAACATACAGTTTTTGTATTTTTCAAGAATGAGCATTGAGCCGTCTTTCTACAAAATAATGTCACCGGTAAAGTTTGAATAAACATTTTAAGCGAAAATAGATAGGGTTTGATGTAAAAATAAGAATAAATAAGATGATTTTTAAAACATGCATTACCACTTGCTCTTTGTCTGTTTTTCTCACGCCCCCCCCCCTTTCAAATGCTTTTGCGCCATTTTTTTTTTAAATGAGGACGATAATTTGAAGCATCTCTTAGAATTATCGTCCTTAGAAGTAAGGCAGAACTTCTGTGAAGTAAGGCAGAAAAAATATTAATGAACTTTATTTAAAATATGAAAAAAAAATTGCTCTAAAATTAAAAAGACTGCGTCTCGTCTTTTTTTGCGTTACAGAGTGTTCTTAAGATTTCGAATAAAGTTACGGATTTTGGGTTAATCTGCTCATCTATGACGTATTTAGTCTAGAGTTAATGTTCTATGCGCATCAAACAGTTAAACTTTGCATATTATTGTATGTAAATCTGTTAATGTGCAAAATATTCACTTGAAATTTCCTTTGGGTAGCAATACGGTTTCTTGATTTCTCGCCAAATATTGTAGATATCACCAAGCTAAATCCGGTTCTGGGGACTTATTTTTTTCATGCAAAATTGAGAAATATTTGGAGCTTTTATTATTTTTTTAGGTTTATAAAATAATTGCTAAGAGTTTTTTTTTTTTTAGGTTTCGCTGATATGATGATTTTTTTAGGTTTCGATAAAAATCTTATAAGCATTCTTTTATGTATATAATACAGAAGAATAAATATGAGCTAGAATGGCTTGAATCTTTATTTCCATTCAACGTATAATTCTGTATTTGATTCTACATAGTGTGTTATATCCAGGTCTCGAAATTAACGGTGGTCCGCTGGTCCGAGACCACTAAAATACATGACGGACCAGAAGAATACAAAATTTGTTGGTCCTTAGGACCAGTAACGTTTCATCTACATTTTTCTCTTGCAAACTTTCCTCATTTAGCTAAACAATACATGACATCTAATTTTGACAATGCATGTCATAATTTGATCTATTTAATATTTTTTATACAGATATACATATTCACATTTTTTAATTCAACTCTAAACGGATGTCAATATATATTGATCATATATTTTCTTTTATATAGCAAATTTTCTTTTTAATCATGTATATGGACCAGAGATAAACGTTACAGAATAGAAAAGACTTGGAGTCACTGGTCCTCTGGATCACTGACTAAATGTTCCAATTTCTAGCCCTGATTACAGCATTCCATAAATAAGCATTAAGAATTTTGTGAGCTTGAACCAGTTTACTCATAAATTAGTTGCGACGTTGGACCTTTATGAAAGGTATTGCCATAGCTGGGATATAACTTATAAGAGTCGTAGCCAGAAAAAAATTCAGGGGGATGTTTATGTTTTAATGTAAAATCATGCAACTTTATTCCATAGATGGGAAAAAAAACGAAATGTCAAGCACTTAAAATTTTTAGAATGGGCCTTAACAAGCTATACCATACAGGGAAATAAATAATAAACCCGTGTCAGTTGTAAAACTTTTAGAAAAAAATCATTAAAAAAAAATTGCAGAATGTGTCAAACTCTTCGAAAAATTTTGCTGTGCAATTCCATGTTTAAGATTTTTTTTTTTTTTTTTTTGTAACTTCCATAGAAGGCACAGTTTTTTAGTTTATTCCAATGTGTAGTGCAACTTACAAACAATTCCACTGAATTTTTCGAGCCCCTGGCGCAATTACTTCACTTTAATTTGTTCAAGACCAAGACTCAAGATTTTGTTCCTTCGACATAAAATAAGAAAACGACATAAAATATAATCGACATAATTCGACCGATATGAGACTTAAAATATTAAGCACGAAAATTGTAATAACCTCACCTTTTGATGTATTTAGTTTGCTCGCTTAACACTTCTGTCGTAATAAAAACACAGACGAAAATCAAACACAAAACATCCAGGAAGCGGAGAGCACCAAATTAACCTTCATTTTGTAACGCATCTCTTCACTATCTCTCAGTAATAGGCATCATGTCCATGGAGCGACTAAACATTTTGTTGTTGACCGGCCGCTATTTAACATCCATATTAAATAAATATTTAGCCATTAGGGTGCTTGACAGCTCGGTCTCTTATCTTTTTAGAAAAGCTCCTCTCTCGCGTTTAAGATAATGACAGAACCCCTTTTAAAAAACGAAGAAGTCGGAAGCGACTCTTGTGGAGGGACAGAGGTCGAACACGAGAGCCCAAGATCTCTCTCAGCGGACACTGTAAACATTCAATATTTTGAAGAGAGCTAGCTCCTTTATCTGATCGATAAACCCATCAACACGTAGTGGCGGCGATTCCAGAGAAGTTTCACAAGGGAGGGGCGATAAATATGACGAAGCATATTATCACAGTTGGTTTACTCTTTACCTGTTCGTTTTCAATCTTGAGCCCATGGTTAATTTAAAGCTTGTTTTTATAGAAAGTGAGGAACCTTACAAATTTTATCAACCCTTAATTGAATTACACTCTCAAACCTTAATTAAATTACACTCTTTTTTGGCGCAGCTGGCTGGGCGCGCAAAGCCAGCTGCGTCAATAAAGGGTCTCTAGATCTATGGCACGCGATGAAAGTTTCGATCGTCCGCCATCTAGCTGATAGTTAAGTCGAGCGATGGCAACGGCTGCCCTTTTTTCAGCATTGGGAATGGGTTGCGCCGCAGAGTGTTAAACCCCAGTACATTTAAATCGGAAGGAACTCTTGTTGAGAACAGAGGTCAAACACGAGAACGCAAGATCTTTCCGCGGGCAATGTAAACATTCAATATTTTGAAGAGACCTGCTTTATCTGATTGATAACGTATTGATAAGCCATCAACACGTACGTAACTGAAGCGATCAGAAGCTTGTAGCATAAGAGTCTCTGTTCAGGTTAAGCACAAATATATAATTTTTAAGAGGTGGCCTGATTTTGACTCTCAACTATTTTTTTTAATCTAGGACTATATATAAACTACACGTGTCGAGTAGATTAATATTTTTTTTTTTAAACTTTGAAATTATTTGTAAGCACTTCGGATGATTCGGCGATTTACTTTCTTTAAATCAGCATTCTTTCCCATGCTAATTGAATCTCGAAAGCCTGCAGACCGGGCCTTCCTATCGAGCAAGAATGCAACTTATGGATTTTATCCGTCGCAGGGCGACGAATTGCCGCATGGGGCAAGTTGTCGTGTCCAGCATACTAATTTTGCGGCAGAGTGGCTGGCATGCTTCTAGAAGGCTGTTTGGTGGACACACGTTACTTGATAGCGGCATTTTTATTACGTTTAAAGAGGAACTTTTGAGATTATTGAGCTGTATTTTAATTTGTTGTTTGTATTTGATGCAGTATTTGAATGATAATTTTGGAAAGGTACGTAGTTGGTAATGGAGCAAAGGATTATGTCCGATGCTGATGGGTTTGGGGTTTATTTCTGAGTGTCACAGCCTCTGGCAGCGGCCATAATATGCGAATGATAAGCGGGAGCACATTGGACGGTGAACGGATTTTTCCGATGGTCGTAATTTAGGAAGTGCGAAGTCTTGAACTGGATGCCTCGATTTGCTGTCACAGTTTAAATTCTTAATATCCGAATTCAATGACATTGGGAGCGTATACTCTTAACCAACTTATGCTCAGCTATCATCATAGTATTTACAAGTAAATATCTACATAGAAGATCTAATGTAAAGTTACCGTTAAAAATCGCAGTTAAATATAGCACTTTCGAGGACACTTTAATCTTTAGTATATCGTGTCACATCTTTCACAAGTGTAATTAGAAATTCATTCCACTCATCATCAAAGCTGGTGTGGGGAACGTCATTTAAAGCTCTATCTGTTGTTGTAAATAAGTTATCCACGCCAACATTGATAATGGTTGGAAAGAATTTCCAAGGACACCAGTGAAAGATGTGACATGAAATACTGAAGATTAAAATGCCCTTGAAAGTGTTGTATACAACTGCCCTTTTTAACGGTAATTTTTCATTGTTTATATTATGGAATAATTCCGTACCCAGGTACAAATGTTGCACTTTTTTTTTTTTTGCAAAAAAGTATCGATGGTGTACAATTTGTGTATAAAAAATTAATATTTTTGAATACATTGAAAAGTATACATATTTTGTGCAAATTACCTGCAGCCTTTAAGCATAGCAGAAGTTGGGGTACAATGAAACATGCTATCTAAAATCAAGAGGATTTGTGACAGAAAATTGAGACTCATACGCCTATTATCAAGTATATGTTCCAGTTACTGATGTAATTTGGAGACAATCGCATTTTTAGAACAAGAGATATAGAAAATTGGTGTATTTTCACCATTGAAAGTAAATTTCGATACTAAAAGTAATTTTGTTTTACCTCCTTGTTTTCATATGTATAATTATTTATTTTTCAAATATTATGATCACCATTGTTGGGTCTTCATACTCCCAAAGCAAGAATTAAAAAAAATAAATATTAGGAATTAGTAAAAATTCATTTAGTTTGTAGCCTCAGTTTGGGATACAATGAAACAGTTGTAAAGGGGTGCAACGAAACATGTTTCATTGTAAACCGAGTGAATGCATTCACTTAAAATAAAGATGTTACTATTAAATATTTAGATTAAGATCTCCATAGAGTACATAAAGCTAACAAGGAATTGTTTTTAAATCGCACTCCATCTTATCCAGACTCTGAAAATGGTGATAATCGAGATTGCGCCATTTCATATCAATCGAAACAGTACAAATTACGAGCTATTCTCACATAACATGCATGATACAAGCAGTATCGCTCTAAATGATTATGTTTTAGTCAAGGAATGTGAACTTAAATGTAAAGAAATGTACTTTGTGGGGGATATAATAAACTTAAATCAAACGGAATGCGAAGTTCTGTACGTCAAACGCCCAAGTCCAAGCTTCAAATTTTTTCAAAAATATGTTTTCGAAGAACGCACAAACTCAAATTGTATCAAAACTACCACCCTTGTTCCTTCAGGTGGTACAGAAAGGAAAGCAGAAATGCTAATTTTTTAATTTAAGTAAATTTAATATAAAATGAAAAACTATTGGATACCTCTGATGAAAGTATTATGTTTTCATCTTAAGCAATAACAGCTTAATTAAATTTGTTTTTTCCATTTAAATTTCATATTTATGTCTCACTAATGTTTATTATTATAGATGTACATAAAATATACATGCTGAAATTTGAATTTTGACTTTTATTATTTGGGTGTTCGTAAAGTTTTATTAGCTGTTTCATTGTACCCCGGTGTTTGGGGTACAGAAAGTGACAAACATTTACATTTTGTAATTTTTTTAAATATGAAAAGCTATTTACAAATTCATAAAAATTCATTTAGATGGGGGAAAAGTGCCATTATTTTTATTTTTTTACCTGAAAATTTGTGAAAAGGGAAAAAAAAATTAGTAAATTTTGTTTCATTGTACCCAAACTTTCCCTACGAAAAAGTGCATATTATGTGTTGTCAAAAACTACTGCACAAAAAGTTTATACTTCCAAGTACTCAAAAAAATTCTCATTTTATGCAAGATCTAATTTTTTGCAAAAAAAGGGTAAACATTTTTTAGCTGCGATTTATGCAGTTTCAAACAATTTTTTAATGAAAATCCATGAAAAAATTATAAATATTTCAAATATTATTTGTCACACTTTAATAGCTTGTGGAAATCAAATGCATTGAACTTATGAAATTAAGAAAACGAACTAATGAATGCTTACGTATTTTTTTGCAGCTAACAGTAAATATGTTAAAATTAGGCGAAATATCTACATCGAGATCACGCTTATTCTCGGCCCTAGCTCACTCATAGTTCGCTGGACGTATGATTAGCGAGAGAAACCTGTCTCTAATTTCATTTTAAAGATCACTACTTTCCCGTTTTTCCCACTCGACTACCACAGTTCGGCGTGTTCACACCAGAGGCAACTCGGAGAGACTGGTTGCTTTCGGATAAGAAATTAGCCTGGCGCTCATAAGTGTTTGCGAAAAGCAAACTTGCGATCATTAGCAACCGTCACTAGGAACGGATGGGAAAATCTAACACATAAGAAAATTGCCTATTGAACTAGTGTGTGTTTTGAATGAATATGTAATTAACTACTCTGTTAGTTAACTGCTTAAATGGGTGTATATGTGTTTTTGTTACTTCAGTTAGGCGCCGATATAAAATCTTCAAACTGGTATTATACAGGGTGAATCTAAACTCTTGGACAAAACTTTAAGAGGTGATAGGGCACATAATAAGGAATCAGAATCACATAGCAGTGTGGGGTCGGCAACATCGTCTTCCTGTAGCTGTTAATAATCACTTTGGAAAAAGTGCTGAAACAACAGTGCATTTTCCGACCATTGTTCGTCAGAAACTAATGTATTTTTCTCCAAAAACAGAAGTCTAACAGAAGATTTTTAAACTAAAATTCATAGTTTAAAAATTCTATTTTATTTCACGGATGAACTTTTTGGAGACGAGCCTATTGTTTATGAAACTTGATTAAGAAATTAAACGAACACTTGAATACTTTTCACAAAGTGATTACCAGGTAAGTGAAAACTGCGTTTTTGACCCCACATTGCTATATGATTCTGATTCCTTATTATGTGCCCTATCACCCCTTAAAGTTTTGCCCAAGCGTTTATATTCACCCTATATAACTGTCAAAAATAAACGGGTCTTAGTACTTTAATGTTTGTGTATATATTTCAAGTGTCTTTACTGAGCTGAGGGAAGTGGCCGAAGCTCTTACACTACACTCAGGCATTTCAATGTAACTCTTCTCCTCCTAAACCGCTTGACCGATTTAGTTCAAATTTGCCATGGTTATAGGTACCAATGGTGGTAAGGTATAAATCTGAAATCAAACCAATCGGGTTGACCACGGAGGAATAATCACCGAAAAACCTGCTGCCATTAACTTTCAATGGAGATATTACAAGAATTATTCTATTTCGCAATTACTCCTTCGGCGCGCTCACTGAACCTATGACATTGGTCAAGGTCGCGATGCTGATCACTTAAAAAAAAAAAAGGGGGGGGGGGGAAATCCGAAATCGGACATACCATCGAGGAATAATCACCGAAAAAAATTCAACTTGAGGAAGAGATAACTGCAAGAAATTCGCTCAGCTCAACATTGCACGAGCGATACGTCATGCGGACCTAGTGTTATTGTTATGTGACTTTGTTAGGTGACTATTGTTGACTATTGTTATGTGAAATGTACTTTGTGGGGGATATAATAAACTTAAATCAAACGGAATGCGAAGTTCTGTACGTCAAACGCCCGAGTCCAAGCTTCAAATTTTTTCAAAAATATGTTTTCGAAGAACGCACAAACTCAAATTGTATCAAAACTACCACCCTTGTTCCTTCAGGTGGTACAGAAAGGAAAGCAGAAATGCTAATTTTTTAATTTAAGTAAATTTAATATAAAATGAAAAATTATTGGATACCTCTGATGAAAGTATTATGTTTTCATCTTAAGCAATAACAGCTTAATTAAATTTGTTTTTTCCATTTAAATTTCATATTTATGTCTCACTAATGTTTATTATTATAGATGTACATAAAATATACATGCTGAAATTTGAATTTTGACTCTTATTATTTGGGTGTTCGTAAAGTTTTATTAGGTGTTTCATTGTACCCCGGTGTTTGGGGGTACAGAAAGTGACAAACATTTACATTTTGTAATTTTTTTAAATATGAAAAGCTATTTACAAATTCATAAAAATTCATTTAGATGGGGGAAAAGTGCCATTATTTTTATTTTTTTACCTGAAAATTTGTGAAAAGGGAAAAAAAATTAGTAAATTTTGTTTCATTGTACCCAAACTTTCCCTACGAAAAAGTGCATGTTATGTGTTGTCAAAAACTACTGCACAAAAAGTTTATACTTCCAAGTACTCAAAAAAATTCATTTTATGCAAGATCTAATTTTTTGCAAAAAAGGGTAAACATTTTTTAGCTGCGATTTATGCAGTTTCAAACAATTTTCTCAAAATCTAATAATTAAAAAAAATAATAATAATAATCGATGCCTGTAGTTTAAGATGAGTGCTCACCTACCATGTCACCAAATTTTATTTTTTTCGTTTTTGTCGTTATTACAGGATACGCGAAAAAATATTTACGCATTTTGAAACGATTTTCGAAAAATCTAATCAAATTTTTTTAAAAATCCAACGCCTATACCTTAAGTTGAATGATGACTTATGTCAACAAATTTCACTTCTTTCGCTTTAGTCGTTATTACGTAATGTGTGACCAAAGATTTACGCAGTTTGAAACAGTCTTCGCAAAATCTCCAAATCTAATGATTTTTTTTTTAAATTTAACTCCTATATAGTTTGAGTAACCAACTATCATGTCACCAAATTTCATATTATTCGCTTCAGTCAGATTTACGTGGTGCCCGAACAAAACAAGCGTCACGGGCAGAATGACTGAATAGACCGACAGACTTTTTTTTACGGTCGTACTGGGGTCACAGATAGAGCCTGACTAAAATATTTTTGTGCCAGGGCACTTTTCAAATTTCATGCCCCTGTATATAACTAGCTCAATTTTTGTGCCCCTGTATAGAGGTTTAAACTCAATTTTTCAGAATATTTTTGTATGCATGCCCAGGACACGCGTCCCAAATGCCCCAATATACTCGTACTTTGTGCACTTTTCTATACACTTTTTCCTTCAAACATTTTCTAGCTGGGTAATTAAAAAAAATATCATCCTCACATTCTTTTACTTAGCTGATACCTTCTGTAATAGATAAATTTCTGACCTCAGCTGTATGAAAAATTACTATTACTCATGAATTAAGGATAGGAAAATTGAATAACACGTGTAGTTTTGTGACCAAAACGAAATCTTACAATTTGAGCGTCCTCTAATAAGAGAGTAGGCAAAAACAGTGTTAATGTATTTTCAGCTTTTTTGACGATTGAATACCACTTTAAAAACATGAACGTAAGACAGAAATGCATAAGCATTAAAAAATAACGTGAGTTTAGTGCATCCCGCTCTTATAATTATCAAGTCCCATAACTTTATAACATTTTTTTTTTCGTAAAAATTGATTTAACTTTCAGTCTCTTAACTCTTTAACGCGCAGTGTTCCCGCTCTGGGAACACCAAACTCTGACATTTTAATTGTTTCCAGTCACGAAGAATAGATTTGATTTCTGTAAAAATAGTTGCGGGTGACATAGCTCCACGAGAATCCTTTACTTTTTAGCACGTCATTTCCGGTCAAAAAAATTGTCACGATTATTTTTTAACAGCACTGACATCTGCTGAAAAATGGAAGATGCGAGAACAGCTGGATAGATTTCCCAATGCTGAAAAAAGGGCAGCCGTTGCCATCGCTCGACTTAACTACCAGCAAGATGGCCACAGCCAGCTGTCGTCAAAAAAAGGTCTCTAGATCTGTGGCACGCTATGGACGTTTCGATCGTCCGCCATCTTGCTGGTAGTTAAGTCGAGCGATGGCAACGGCTGCCCTTTTTTCAGCATTGGGAAAGGGTTGGGCCTCAAAGGGTTTGTAAATTTTAAAAGCTGGTAACATTGTGATCGTACTTAATTTACAGATATTCAAATTGCCAATTTCTGACTCATAAATAAATAAATAAAAATAAAAACGCAAGATTCATTAAGCATAAAGCTTTGTCGATCTCTCTTGAGATTCTAAATGCCCAAATCAGTAAAAATTTCACGTCACAAAGGAGTTAAGGGGGAGGAATCACTGCAAGGAAATTCAGCCAGATCCGGACGAAAGGTAAACGAGACTGCTTCCTAATTCAGTATCATAACTAGGTACTTCGGAATATATGTTTAGCAATTTACTAACGATTTCCAGGAGATAATTCATAATTCTTATTCGTTGAAAATAAGTTTTTTTCGAAATCAAGAAATACAGATACAAATTTAGAGAAACCATATTTTTCAAAAAAGGTAAATTCATTTCCTCTAAATTTTTCAGGTCATCGAAGGAATTCAACTTTTTCAGCAAAGATAAATTCCGTTCCATTTCCACTTACTCGTTGCAGATGTGAGACTAAACATTCCAAAACTTGTGCCCAGTAAAACACAACTCAATCCCCGCTGAAAAACTGGCGAATATTAACATAATACATACGGCCGAATTGTTCTCTTTCTGAAGCCTGTAAACGGGCGCCACATTATTTTGCCTGCAAAAACAATGATTACAAAACGGTGTTGCATGATTCACTTATTTTTTGATTCGACCGAAAAAAAAAGAAATGCTGAAGAACACACAATTCTTTGTCAAGGTTCGCCAATAGTGACATTGCCTTCTGTTCTGTACAATAGACGGCTGTGTTGAACTGTCAGTGGCTCGACCTTCAAACACAAGGATCCCACTAGCAAAATTATCTGGCTAAGTCCATGCATGACAAAATATAGCGTAATGCTTTTGAATTATGAATGCTTTCTGTTGCCCTTTATAACTTTATATATGGCTGTAACGGAAAAGCAAGCCTGAGAGTTTAATACAAGATTCGAACTGAATATCTTAGTTCACATTTATTAATTTCATTCGAAACACAGTGCTATTGTTTTGCTTCGAGAAGGAGTAAGTTATATTAATTAGGTAACTGACCCTTCTACAATACATTTGGATTAGAGCTACATTGAGCCTTTTTCAATATATCTTCTTGTAGATTCTCATCTGAAGGTACGAATCTTCTCTTTATGTACAGCACTTTCAACAGCGTGTGAGAGGAGATAACTAATAAAAATAAATTCCAGTCGCCCCCACCCCCGGGCCTCACCATGGCACAGTGGTTATGCCACTGAAAATGGTAGACGGCCGAGGTGTGAAGGTCCCGGGTTCGGGTCCCATCGCGCGGCTGTCGATCTAACGGTCGGGAGTTTTGGTAGGTTTTCTCCAGATGTAACGTGAATACGCGTTAGAACCCCTTAGAAAGTCCTCCTACCAAGGCACCCCTCATTCTAGGCAGATACCCCGCGTGCAGGTTTGCCTTAAAACACAAACGCACACCAGTCGCCCCCCAGACTGTTGCTAAGTATGAATAAATCAACAGAAACCCGATTTTCGTAAGATATCTGTCCACCAAGAATGGGTTGTGAAGTAATTTAATATTTACTTATTGGCATCAGATGAGAATGTTACTGACCACCGAAAAAATTAAAGAACCACAGATTTAGCGTTCACATACTCTGCATAATGCGCAGCAGTTTACAGTGGTCGGTAGAGGATCTAACTCAGTCTTTCTTAGACACCTGTAATCAACTAAGTTCGTAACTACATTTATTATTGATTGTACTATTAATGGCCGCATTCATTGAGCACTAGCCACCTCCGACCAGTTAGTTCGCTTTGCTAATAAATCTTGTTTGGAGAGAATCCTGTTTCTCACCGGCACTGAAATCTCTCAGATTCTGAATGGAATTTAAAATTAAGATGGTTACAAACAGGGCCGGCCCCTCGCCCCCTGCTAATGTAAAAAAGACGCCCCCTTTTATGCTCTACTTAGTTTTTAAGTTCGAAATGATGCCCCTTCGAAGCCGGCGCCCCGATGCGATGCTTAACTTGCTTACCGTATCGGGCCGCCCCTGGTTACAAAAATAAGATCGTTTTAATGATATAAACCTACAAAAAGGTACAAATTATATTCGTCCTATATTGATTCTGAAGAGCTTCTAGATATATTGGCGTTATCAAAAAACGGAAAGGGAAAAAAAAAAGGAAGAAAATCTGAAACACTTTCAGATTTTAAATACGCACTAAAATGCTGGAACAGCTTTAGTATCGCCCACCTGCCATTCTTGGCGCCTTTTGTTTTTTGCCAAACCTTTGCCAAGTGCCGTGTTTGTATAAGGTTTAAATTTCAGACTCTTGACGCAACTCCCGTGTTTCAGAATGGAAGACATCTTGTTACCAGACACAAAAAACGTAGACAAAAAAAAACATATTACACTTTCATGTACAGTTACAACGGTATTATTATCCAAGAGCTCATAAAAAAAAGTAAATGCATTTCATTTGTTATAGCTTCCTAATTTTTATATTTTTCCTTTATTTCAAAATTATCACCCTCTCCCCTACAAAAGCATTATTATAACAACAATACAAACTAAAAATGTCAGCAATCCCTCGTGAACGCAAAACTCCCTAAAGCTTAAAATTAAAATTCTCCCAATTGATATCCCTTATCTTAAAAAAGTCATTGCACAAATAAATCCTATAGTAAAAGGCGTAAGGAAAAAAAATTAAATTCACAGCGAGCTACATGTTTCGATCAATAAAAGGCAGCCATCTTGTTTCTAAAACACAATATCGTTGATAATAAAAACATGTTGTTACGAATTTTCGGGGCAACTCGCTGCTCTGGGGCTTAAAATGGTTTAAAATTCGTATTCTACGCTTCAAATAGATAAATTTTGCTTTTTGTTGCATCAAAATCGACCAACTAGAACCGGAGATACGGAGGTTTCGGTTTTCCCCTTGTTTTTCTATGGGCTTCTAGAAATCTCGAGAAATATTGGTCCTAGGGCTTCGATCTCTTCACTTTTGGGGACTTATTTTTGGCGCCAAATTTGGCGATATTTCACCAAAAGTCGCCAAGCTTGGCGACATTTTGGTCATTTGGCACGATTTTCCCTATGGGGCCTGTAAAGCTGCTTTTGCTGCATTAAAAACACATAATACCTGACATTTCTCTTCTATGACGTAATCAGAATTCCCGCTTTATCTGGAATCTTCGAGAAATAGGCTTTTCTGGAAACTGCTTGCAGCTTCTGCCTCGGCTATATATAGAAGCGCCGAGAGTTCAGTGCGAGTTGAACGTTCAGTGTATGAGAGAGCGCCCGTATTGTGAAAGCTCTCTGAGCGAGTACGCTTGCTTTGTGACTTGATAGTGCTATAGAAGCTGTGTTTTGGCTTGCTTTTTGAAGCTTTGAATTTAAGTGCTGTGTGTAAGTTCTTCACTGCTGAGTCTTGAGGGACCGTTAGTGTTATCCCTCGAATATTTCCACTGAAGTTTTACCTGTGGATGTGTTTTATTTTATGTGAGAATTACAGCATTTGTGAAAGCTCCTGATCTTATAGCGGATTGTTAAAAGCACATAACTGTTTGATTGTGCTTGTGAATTGTGTACAGCTAATTGTTCTACGAAGTTCTAGAAGCAATAAAGTCTGTGTTCCATCCTGACAAGTGACTTTTTACTAGAACTTTTTACACCAACTGGACTTTAGAACGACGAACCCCAGGAGTAGCAAAATATTTCTGCAACAATATTTAAGCAAAATTTCTCTCAAACTTATACATGAAATATCTATTTGCATATCTAAATAATTGCATTAATATCTAACTTTCCCACTAACTTGATGCAAATCCCGAAAATCTCATGTTTTAATTATTAAAAGCTGCGTATTCTATAAGTTTGCGCCATCTGTTGATGGCTTTGTAAATAAAAACTCAATTGTATTCCTTCTTTTTTGGATAAGAGTTTTTTTTTTTTTTTTTTTTTGGCATATGATAGGAACAGTGTTTTTTTCGCACGATAAAAAGTAGCCATTTTTTTAATCCAGGACTTTAACAGTCTTTATTCCAAATTTCATCCAAATCCGTCAACCGTTTCAGCGTGAAAGAGTAGCAAACATACATACAAAAATTGACATTTATAATATTAGTAGGATTAAACCCGAAAGTTAAACCAGAAGAACGAGTCACATAAAAAATTATCCGTGAAAATGGTATTCACCATGCCAAATACAAGGGTAGCATGAAGCCAAAACAGTTTCTGCCATGTTTGTGAATGCCAAACCGGCCATCCAAATTACCAGACTTGCGGAGTTGAGGCGCTTGGTGAATACTGCGGTAAGTAAAGGTGACCTGAAATAATTCGACACCCAAAAGTGATCTGTAAATAAGTGATCGTAGAGAAGATATCCATTTTATTATTTGCTAAAAATTTCAACCCCAAAAACGGCACACTTCAGTTTGTTAAAACTGATTTATAGTACCGAGATATTTTTTGGTTCATACTTGAGCCGCAATCATTTCCCAGACAGCACATAAGCTTAAATCAAGCTTGATATTTCTTTGATTTTGACGTATTAATACAAGCTTGACAGTTCAATTCAGGAAATTTCATTGGAGAAATTCATTGTCAGGAGCTGAAAAGGGAAAAATCTAATGTAAAATTTCGATATACGGTAGCTAATAAAGTTAAATATTTTATTGGTCTAATAATTTATTAACCGGAATAGAGCATTGACTATAAAAGTGCTTTACAAACTGCGATAAACTTAACGTGTAACAACTGAATAAGGAAGTTTTAACGACCATTAAAACGTGTGTGTGTGTGCGTGTGTGTGTGTGTGCGTGTGTGTGTGTGTGTTATATTTACATCAGTAGCAAGTTAATAATGAAACATTTGAAAGATGTACAATTGACGGTAAGAGATTATTAAATTACATCCCAATTATGCAGCCGAAAAATAATTTCCATAAAAATACAAATAAACAACATAAAACTTCTTTAAAACATGATTGACTGCTTTTTAATTTGTTTCGTTCATTTTAATTAATAAGAATATTTCAGTCGAGCTGAGAAATCAACAGATTTCCCCTGGCACTACAGTTTCACCTCATTCAAATATTCCACATTCAGACCGCAAGTAGACCAATTTAGTAATATATTCAGTATCATTTTCGTTTTATGCATATGCAAAATTGCAAATTACAAGAATAAAAAACTTGTCATAGAGCTGCAAAAGCAGTGCAAGAAAATTAGTCATTAATAAATATTTATTCAAATTTAAATTCAACTATGCTGTAAGAAAACTGGAAAAAGTCGTCTTTTACAACAGAAATCTTGCTGAAAAGGTGGCGAATAGCAAAGGCGTCTAGTAAACAAGTCTACTTCTCTCCTTTCCAAGTCTTGGAGTGCCAACAAGATGTCAGAGTGGAATAAAAACGAACGAAGTTCGAGTACAAGGTCTTTGATTTAAAAACTCTTCAGTGCAATCGAACTTACGACAGCAAGAACGCATTTTCAACTGATAAACAAAATACATTTTCAAATGAAATTCTTGCCGTGTAAATCTCACAAAAATATAATTTATGGTAAAACTACGGATTGAGCGGCTGTTTTTAAAAAGTATTTCTATGTTAAAAAGACATTTCAGTTCAATAATTTCATTATATTTCTAAAAGTTTTGTAGAGACCCCTGATTGACAGTGGATTGGATTGTTCATTAGGGTAAAGCTACTCGCTGGCTATCTGCCTAAGGAGGGGTGCCTTGAGCGGAGGACTTTTAAGGGGACTTAAGGGGCTCTAACGCGTATTCACATCACATCTGGAGAAACTCGCCCAAATCTTTAGATCATTATAGATCGATGGCCGAGCAATAAGCCAGAACATGGTACCTCACACTTCAGCCATCTACCATGTTCAGTGTCTTTAACCACTCGGCCATGGTGGGGCCAATTTTCGCTGATTTTTTGCGTCTTGACTTGCAACACTCTGCTAGACGGAGCCCATGACACCGATTTCCAGAAATTAACCTTACTTCCCCTTTGATCAAATGTGACTTAAACAACATTGCTTTTTTACCAGCTCAATTGCAAGAACTGTTTGATGAAATAATAGTAAATACAATCAATGAACTCATTACGTGGAAATTTGCACATTAAAAATTATTTCTTTCCAAAATTTCTTCATTTTAAATAATTGCAAAGCAGAAGAGTTAACGGATTTTACAGATCTTTCTTTTACCAGTTCATATCGATCAAAGTTTTCGGGATAACGAAAAATATAAAACATAATTTAGGCTAAATCCAAGAACTAATTTGGGCAAAAAAGTAAGGGCTTCAAATATCAGACAAATTAGTATGAAAAGTTTTTAAAAACCAACAAAAGGAAACATGTTACTTTTATACATTTCAATGATGAAATTGAATTAACTAGTCGTTTTTATGATGCACTAATAAGAAAGGCACAGTAAAAGCTTTGCTTAATAGTTTTGTTACCAAAAAAAAAATGTAGTTATATTTCTGTTTATTTCATGGGCTTTCTTTTTGAGTCTAATGATTTATTCTTAATAAAAAGCAATGTAAAGCAATGTAAACGCTCATGTAGAAATAATTTTACAAAATAAATTAAAAAAATCAAACATTTATGTTGCAGTTCTGAAGAATTGCTTTACAATATTAATTTAAGTATACATTCAACACGAAACTGCAAATCATGGAATGATTTGGAATTTTTAAGTCTAAAATTGCAATAGTTATATTTTTCAGCTATGATGTTGCAAAATTTATCCTATTTTTTATATCTTATCTCATACCATAAAACCTTTCTTAGAACTTCTTTTTTGCGAACTGTGGTCACGTACTCTGAATAAAAGTAAGCAGCCAATAAGTTTAAAATTTGCATGGTCATATTATTAATGACTATGTCATTTTATCGCTCACCCCTTTATTGAAAATGTGACATAAAAATTATACACGAAAATGCGACATAAAAGTAAGAAGAAATGTCCGCTGAAAATAGGGATGGACGCGAGACGATTTTTTGCGAGACGAGACCGAGATTTACAGCTTTTTTGCGAGACGAGACACATTTTTAACAATACGATATAGGGATTTTGCGAGACGAGACAAAGCTTTTAGGCTATTTTACGAGACGCGAGAAGCCAATTTTTCGTCTCGCGTCCATCCCTAGCTGAAAATGTTAGTATGTGTTACGTAAACCACCGATTTCTATATAAGCTCCGTAAGGTTGCATTTATTTGATAAAATGATTGTTTAAAAATTTCATCCTTTTTGTAAATGCTATATGAGGATGTGGCAACAATGTGTAGATAAAATAAAATGTTAGTATGTGTTTCATAAACCACCGATTTCTGTAAGCTCCGTAAGGTTGCATTTATATTTAAATACTATTAGTTCACAAGAGCTTTAATCTATTGTTACAATATTTCGTAAGCTGTAGAATATGCATCACATGTATTTTTCTATAAATAGGTTACAATCATAAAAATTTCATCATAAAGTTACTAGGCGAAATACACGAAAGATGAAAGATAAAATGACATAGTCAATTAATATCATATTAATACGGTAATAATGAAACTAAAAATTAGGGGGATTTAGGAGGGTTTTCCCCCTGACGAGACTCGAACAGCCGAGTTTTTTTCTTTTATTTTTAATAAAACGAACTTTTTCTTAACTTTTTGAAGCGCGCATTTTTGTAGAAATATCAGTATTTAGTACATCCACTCAAAAAGTATTCTAGTATGAAATTTCTTGAATAAATTTTGTGAGTAACAGATTAATTTTTGAAAAAATTGTGCAGCTGATAAATATTAGAAGTTATAATCTACGTTTATAAAGAACAACACTTTATAATGAAACTGAAATTGGAAAAGTAGCATGAATTCTAATACTTTTTGAAAAGGTTATGCGGATAAGCAGCTTTCCATGCGTGACAACTGCGCACTACAGGGTTAATTATTGGAGTGTCAATTTAAGGCAGGTATCACACTCTGCGAATTCATTTCTACAAAGTAGTCTACATTCTAACTACTAGAAGCGTTCAAAGTGTTCACTAGTGTATTAAATTATATTACATACCCACCTTTAAGCCTAATTTTTGATGAATATAGGAGTACTGAAGTGCACCTTTAAATATAAATTTTATTAAATGTCAAGTCCTGTCACAAAGTTCAAGTTTATTGCCTCAATCAGAAAAACTTAAACGTTTAAAATGCTACAAAACCAAAAAAAACACGTTATTTTAATCAATGGGTTATCCCCATAAATTTTCAAAACTAGTTCACAAGTCTGTAAAAGCTGAACCAACTAGCATTTCTTTCGAGAGTCAACTAAAACGTTTCATAAAAAAAGTGAAGCACTCATATGCATGCATAAGTTTCTAGAAGAGTCACCTCCCTCCTTGAAATCCCTTGGGAAAAAAAAAACAAGGGAATCCCTACCGCAGACTTTTGAAAAAAAGCCAAGAGAAGACGACTTTGCTCTGGCTGGCGTTCAATTGTGACTGCAGAGATGCGATAACAGTGAAATACTTTCATAACGGATGGAGAGCGAATAATGTGTAACGGGATGGATAGATTCCAACCGGGAGCGGTTTGTAAATAAAGTAATAACCGTGAATTGACGCGTTCCTGCATTCAGTTTAAACCTGCGGTGATGGGAGAGTTTAAAAATTTTTTTCGTGATTTAACCCTTTGAGGCGCAACCATTTTCCAATGCTGAAAAAAGGGCAATCGTTGTCATCGCTCAACTTAACTACCAGCAAGATGGCGGACGATCGAAACGTTCATCGCGTGCCACAGATCTAGAGACTCCTTTTTTGACGACAGCTGGCTGTACGCAGGCACAGCCAGCTGTCGTCAAAAAAGGGTCTCTAGATCTGTGGCACTGCGATGAACGTTTCGATCGTCCGCCATCTTGCTGGTAGTTAAGTCGAGTGATGACAACGGCTGCCCTATTTTCAGCATTGGGCAATCTATCCAGCTGTTCTCGCATTCTTCCATTTTCCAGCAGATGTCAGTGCTGTTAAGAATAATCGTCACAATTTTTTTACGGGAAATGACGCGCTAAAACCCGCGGTCCCTCTTGTGGAGCTATGTCACCCGCAACTATTTTTATAGAAATCAAATCTATTCTTTGTGACTGGCAACAGTCAAAACGTCAGAGTTTGGTGTTCCCAGAGCGGGAACACTGCGCGTTTAAGGGTTAAACATTTCAACATGCATTCTCAAAAATTATTTCTTCAATTCAAGGAAATTTGGCAGCAGTGCTGCCAGAATATATCGGCTTCTTTTCTCTCCTGTCGATTGAAAAGGAACTTCTTCCGATTCAAAGAAATTTTTTAATTTCTTCAGATTTTCGAGAAAGATTCACAGAACGTTTCCAAGGAGTACTGAAATTATTCGCTGAAAAATGAGGAATGAATTAGTGTATATGACGACGCACTCAAAAATCATTTCTTCAATTCGCGGAAATTTTTCTGGCAGTAGTGCTGCGGGAATATTTCCGTTATTTGACGAATACTCATTTCGCTTTTTCTCCTCTCAGTTGAATAAACTTTTTCAGATTTAACGAATTTTTTCTTTCTCTTCCTCACATTTCAGCAAGGAGAATTCGCGAAAATATTACGTTTCCATAGAGTACGGAAATTATTTGTTGAAAAATGAGGGATAAATTAGTCTATAAAGACGACTTTTTTCTGAGAGTGTGTAATATTCTCGCAATTCAATAAAAATATCATTTATTGAAAACGAAACTTTTTCTTGGTCGTTTTGAAAGGCAATCGCTTGCAGACTCGCGCTGAAATTGAGATCAGTCTAATGCGAATGGGATATTACACGAAGTTTCTCACGAATAACGTAACTCAGAGCTAACCGTAACAAGAGATTTTTCGCCAACAAAAGTTAGCGCGTACAGAAGTGCGGGGTATTGGGAGTAAGTATCATCTTCGTGATTTGCAGTTGGAGAATAGAGCCAATCAGCGAAAGGTATTCCATCCCTCGTTGCATCACTGAAGGCGGCAGAATCCAAAGCGTCCCAGTCTAAACTTCATTTTATTTATTACTTTCATGTGAAATGGTCATATATAGTTTGGGGATGGTTTAAAACCGTTTGAAGGGTGTTTGTAAGTGTCTAAAGTAACTATGCGAGTGCGTCAAAGAGTTGCATATACATCGTATTTCATAACGCGAAATTTGTAAAACTTCGTGTAAGTCAAGACTCCATTGTATTAAATATTTTGTAGATGTCGGTGGTGAAAAATAAATTGCCGATTGTAACCAACACATTCTATTCAAACTTCATGGTTTATCAACAGGCATATTGTAGAACTAAATCGCCTTGATTATGTCAAAAGAGTTTTTCTTTATTATTTTTTTTAATTTTGCTGTCCTTAACGGGACTTTTCAAGAATTTCCCCGATTTTCTCCACTAAATTTCCGAACGAAACTCAAAAACCAATAGACCATGGACTTGGATATAGAACGATCATAGACTAGCGGCAGACGGACAAAATAGCGTCGCCCTCTCAAAAGAAAATACTCGACCCCCTTTTAATGATTAGCTACATAAGCGCCTTCTAACGACGAATCATGATGTAATCTAGTACTAACGCACGCATACGCACAACATAAACTTAATGATTAGAACTCGCAGGGCTAACTTACAGGGAAATTGTGTTTAGCTCTTTCAGAACACGTCGATGATAGTCTTATATCCAAGCACGTACAATAGACTTACGGATCACTAATTTAAGTACCGATGAACAGACATTCCAAAACTAAAGTAGAAATTTGTAGTAACTATCACCTTCCCCTTAGAAGTATTGATAACTTCAAATGATTGAATGAACTGCAAATAATTAATTTTATAATAAGTGCATTTTAAATAAACTAAGCTGAAACGCGAATATTTACAAATTTTAAATTCGTATCGCTTCGTTAAAAAATTTATTCAGGTGAATGCAGTTTTCACGAGTGTTACATGGAAAATATAAATATTAAAAAGATATCAAAATTTTACTATCTTATAAGCTTATTTAAAAATCGACATACAATTAAGGGTAAAAGTGTATATAGCTACGCATTTAAGCAAGTACCAAGCGAAAGGTTCCGTTTAATTTGTCAAACCTATTGGTACCGATATAGACCCATGTGGTTGGTCAACCGAGATTCAATGGAAGAATATTGCAAAGAGGAGAAATTAAAATCTACCACATAAATTAAAGATAAAGTAACCTAAAGCAAAATTTCAAAAGCAAAATTAATAGAGTAAAAACTGTAAGAAAAAAAAATATGAAAGAAGTAGTTAGCGAAACTAGAAAAGAAAAAAGAAAAAACACAAGAAGAGATGAAAGTTCTAACATATAAGCAAATTATACGGCGAAACAAATTTCATATAAAAAAAGTATAAATAAATTAGAGACAGAAAAAAAATGTGTGCATACAAATAGCAAACATTAAAAAATTAAAGAGAATCAAACAAGTAGAAAAACGCAAAAAGAGAAAAAAACGACAAAAGTTCTAATATATGAGCAAAGGAGATACAGCAAAAGAAATTCCATGTAGAAACAAATATAAATAAGAGAGTATTTGTACATATAGAAAAATTTAAAAAATAACTAGAATCATACAAGTAGTTCTAACTTGCAGCTTTTTTCTACGTCCCGTGCATGACAGTTGTTCTTATCTCGTGAAAGATGAAACACTTTTGAATTTTGAAAACACTTCACACCGCTATTACTTCGGGTGAATGCTCAATGTACGATTTCTTATCATCATTTCTGCTTAATTGATAGTACTCATGTATTTTCAAAACAGCATTGCATTTTCCTTTACGTATTCTGGCGATTTCTTGATAAAAAAAATCATAACCTTCGAAGTTCTACAAATTATCTTTATAAAAATTTCTTTTTTTCCCCCACGCGCTAAAATGTTGCCATAAATCTCAATGCTTTGGATATGACTATGGCGATAAGAAATACATCCACAAACACAAAATATATTCAATGGCATACTGAATGAAGAAAGATAAATTATACCAAATACATCGATTATAAAACACCGAGCAAATATTTTTTGAGCCAAATTTCGCGATATATCGCCGTCAAACTTGGCTAGATTTTGAAGATAATCTCAAAACGACTGCATATGACTAAATATAATTTTGTGCGATCCCGTTAAAGAACTTTAAATATTAATTCCATCCCTCAAATGAAAAAGTACGCTGTCATGAAGTTTATATACTTATTGCATTGAGCTTGAAATGGATGAATATCTCCATTTTGAAAACGCCATAGATCGTAAAATGCTCGTATTATGCGAGTGCTCCTGTAAAAGAACTATAAATGCTACTAACACAATTTTCGACGGAGAGCATTTTGTAATCGCTCAATACGTAAAACATGCTTTAAATTATGCCTGCGCATAAAACGTGATGCATTGGAATTCTTTTAAGTACTCCAGTAAAACTCTTACAAGTGCAACTTGCATCATTTTCAACAGGGTAACAGGATACAGTACATTGGTATAAAAAATTTCGTTGTAGTCTATGCCTATTAACGGCAGTTAAAGTATTGACTGACAGACAAATAAAGGAAAATCAAACACTTTTAAGCTAAACAAATAAAGGAAAATCAAACACTTTTAAAAATTGTTATTTTAAATCTAAATCTAATGAAAATTTAGCATATATATCCCAAATTTCAGGAGGTACATACAACCCATGGTTACTTTCCTGCTTATTTGAATACAAATTCATGCCATCTATATTTTAAACATTTTATTAAAATATTATTTAGCATACGTAAATCAAATACTGAATAGCAGGTCTATCTTAAAATCTATTCCGTGTAAATGTACTGTAACTGTACAGCTTATAAATGAAATATAAATTTGAAATAACCCGCCATTTAAAAGAAAAAGAAAATATCTGTATGGTATTCGTAGTATACGAGGATCTTCTGATACGATTGCATGTTTTTTTATCGAAGGACCCTCTAATAACAGAAATTTACTTAAATTATATATACTGTAATGGATTACAAAACTGAAAATGGACATAACTGGTATACAATTTTAAAATGCCCAATCATTCAAATAAATTGCATGGCTTATTCCATGATCTATTCCTTATGCTTTACAGTTGCATAATTTTTTTGGAAGAATTCTCAGATAACAAAAATGTTACTTAAATTATATACCTGGATGATAAATTTGAAAAATAACTATTCCCACAAAAATAGTATAACATTTAGAGTTTAACGTAAACAAGAAACAATCGGAGGAACAATACAAATCAACAAACGATATTAGAGTCATTCCATGGCAAATTTCTGCTTACTTAAATTTGAAATTAACAGAATTTAGCCTGCATATCAGGATCATACACAATTAATAGTTTATATTTTGAAATTAATTAAATATTGGTCATTTCGGTTATTTATAGATGTGACTAGGGCAACATTATGGTAGTTAAAATCAAGGGTACAAATTAAAATATTTAGACAGTGGTCCAAACGACCAATGATACCATGATTTCCCTGGTCCGTATACATGATTTTTGAAAAAATTGAAGAATTGCAAAACAAAACGAATCATATGAGTAATATATATTGATTTCCATTTAGAGCTGAATTTTAAAATGTAAACACCTATTATAAAAACAGTCAACAAATCAATTACAAGACTTGTACTGTGGAGCTAAATGAGAGAAGTTTACAATAGAAAAACGTCACTGGTCCGTTATATATTTTAGTGGGACCAGCGGACCATCGTTAATTACTAGCCCTATTTAAAATGTTCCATTAGTAACAACAAAAATAACTAGTATTTTACAAAAATATTCAAAATTAAGCTATTACGCCCTCATTCATGATCTTGTGAAACATAACTGTAAAGCTGAAAAAGTTATATTAAATTTAAGTAATCAATCATAAAAAGCATTTTCATTTTCACCTACAAATGTCATGTTTGTCACAATGGAATCACCCATAAGTTAACGAGAAAGACTGAACACAATAAATTACTGAACTCACCATACACAGAAAATCAACAAAAGATGTTTTCCTACGGAATGCCCGGACTACTATAAACCGCCAACAATTCACCATGCCATACGGTCACCGCTCGCAATTCCTGAACTCAAGAAATTTGGGATAACATTCCTTCGGAAGGAGCATTAGTCGAAAAGGCCGATCTTAGCCGATGCCGGGCTTATTTTTAGTAGAATGACCAGCTGAGATATTCCAAACAATGCTCCGTGACGTCACGCAAAGGAAGGGCGGGGGGAATCCAATGGAAAACCATTCAGGTCTGTGTTTGTCTTTTCCAGCGCGCGCGCCTTTGAAAAACACGCCGGTTCCCTTTAAAACAAAAGGATCAAAAAGATTGCTTGTGTGGGTTGACAATTTTTCCTTTTTTTTTAAAAGGATTGTTATATTTGTATAATTTAGTTCTTTTTTTGAACATCTCAGTTTTCCTGGTAGGGTTATTTCGTAATTGTTATTAAATGCAGACAGGGGAAAAAAACAAAAACAGAAAATTATTGCGTACAGGAAAAATACATTTTTTTTTTTTAAATGCGTGTGTCTAGTATGAGACTGATTCGACTTTCATTAGACTGTTGAGATATCGGATTTATGTAATTGAACTCAAGGATATGCTTGTAAATTACGGCCTTGAGATAATCTTATAATGTTTGTACATCGTACTTTTTGTCGCTAAAGGTACAATGCGTGTGCGAAGAAATAATTAACAACTATGATGTTTTCTTTGCTTGCCACAATGATGTATCTTTTATATTATAAGCAAAAAAAAAAAATGTGAAAAGGAAGTAGGCAGCGATACTAGAAATAAATTTTAATATTGTTTGTACTGTCCATTCAAAGAAAATGTCAGAAACGAAACATTTGTCGCATAAAATTCATGCAGATTTGCTGGCTTGTAGGTTAACAATTGTCTGTTATACACATCAAACCAAAATGTTGAATGTCAATATAAACATTCTCATACTGGCAATCGGCTGCAGAAAGGTGTGAGAGCAAGAAAAAATTTTGAATGTTGTTTTACAAATAGTCGATTATTATTATTATTATTATTACAGCATTTTATTTTTAAAGAAATCTCACTGTGTTCAATGTCACTTAACCTTTTCTAAACCGCAGTTGGCAGAAATGGCTGATAAACTTCCGACATTAAATTTATGAGGAATTTATAGATTTTCTTAAAAATCTCTACGAGAAAGATAATTGAATCATTTTTATAAAACTTCTGCATGAACTATGTATATTATTTGAAAAATACACGTAGAAAATTTGACAAATGCATGTGTAGTTTGCAACTGACAGTAAAGATGCTGGAGTTGGGTGGTTTCACACCTTGTGTACTTGGAGTCCTCAACTCGTGCCAACTAGGTACCGTGCAAGAACTGGAACAGGTGTGATTAGTGGTCTTGGTTTCTTTCGAGTTTAAGAATGTATTAATTCAATTCATGAATTAATTAATTCTGTTTGTTTAGTTTCGTTGCCTTAAGTGATACGTTTGTTTATCACAAAACGTTGCTGTTGTTGTTGTATTTGGAACATTTATTTTTGGACTTGTGTACCAAAAATCTGCTTATAAATCCTTGTCGAGTTAACCCTCTAATGGCCATGGTGGCAAATATGCTACTAACTTTTAAACGCTATTTTTTTTTTTTTTTTTTTTTTTTTAGGAAAAATGTTTCGAAATATATTTTTTGAAGTCACAAAAACCATTAACTGTTCTTTTAATTAATAATAGCAGTAGTTTGGGTCCACACAGCATTAATGGGTGAAAAATATTAAACTATTTTAGAATCAACATGTTTTGTTCTACTATCAAGTTTTTCTAGTATTTTTATATTTCATATGAAGGAAAATTACTAATCGCCATTTTTTGTAAGCGAATATATGCTTATTCACTAGATACAAAATATATTTTTTAAAGTTTTATTTACAATGTTTAGAAGAATTTTAAAAACATACTGCTACCACTGAAAAAACATATAAAAATAACTTTTTCCACAATTTTTTAGTACATTTACGTAATTTGACTTAAAAGAACATCATTTTAACGAAAGAGCGTCTTTTTTGCTCGGAAATTTCTCATAGTGATCTTTAGAGGGTTAAGTGGACAACACAATGAAAGTTTTTTATTAGCACAGAGAACGGAAATTTTTACAACCAAGCTATGAGTTGGAATCGAACCCACGACCGTACTCTTATCCGGTTGAAGTGGGACAGACCCTTAACCTCCTAGCTGCCAGTCCCTTTCACAAAATGACGTACCAGAACTAAAACCATTAAAAACAAACAATCGAAAACTGAATCAACTGGCTCCTGTCTCAGTTTAGTGATTTAGTTGGTACTCAATTAACTGGTACTCAGCTGACTTTTAGAACAACGGTGAATCTGTCTTTAAGAACACTTGTAACTGAAATTAATTGAAATAGTGACGCTGATTGAGAGTTTACAAATGCGGCCATAGTAAAAAGCATGAACCTACAAGCATTCTGTGGACATTAAATTTATCATTATTGGTAATACAAAGGTATGAAAATTGCCTAATGTTAATTTGCTTTTTGCGAGCGACAATCAAATTATTAACCCTTCAAGAAATATCCCAGCAAACACACGCAGGTTCTCTGAACATCTATTAACCCTTTGAGGCGCAATCCTTTCCCAATGCTGAAAAAAGGGCAGCCGTTGCCATCGCTCGACTTAACTACCAGCAAGATGGCGGACGATCGAAACTTTCATCGCGTGCCTCAGATCTAGAGACCCTCTTTTGACGACAGCCAGCTGCGTCAAAAAGGGTCTCTAGATCTGAGGCACGCGATGAACGTTTCGATCGTCCGCCATCTTGCTGGTAGTTAAGTCGAGCGATGGCAACGGCTGCCCTTTTTTCGGCATTGAGCAATCTATCCAGCTTTTCTCGTATTCATCTATTTTTCAGAAGATGTCAGTGCTGTTAAAAAGTACTCGTGACCATTTCTGTACAGGGAACGACATGCTAAAAAGTAAAGGACTCTCGTGGAGCTAGGACACCCGCCACTATTTTGATAGAAATCCAATCTATTCTTCGTGACTGGCAACAGTCAAAACGTCGAAGTTTGGTGTTCCCAGAGCGGGATCACTGCGCGTTAAAGCGTTAACGTTCAGAAGACGTTTTCTGAACGTTAATAGGCGTTCAGAGAACCTATGTGTGTTTGCTGGGATAAGCTTCTAGAGGTTTCTAGAGGCGGTTTTGAAAAAGAGAATTTTTCAAAATTTGTAATCTACGGTAGAGAGAGTGACAAATAGTTATTTTCGCATATCGCTTCTTATCCCAAATAAAGGCCCTAATCGAGAGGAGGACAATGAACATGGTAGATGGCTGAAGAGTGAAAGTCGCGGGCTCGGGCCTATCGAGTGTCCGCCGATCTAACGAGTGAAGTTTTGGGTGGTTTTCTCGAGATGTAACGAGAATACTCATTACAACCCGTTAACCGATTTGTGCCTGGATATTTTTGCGACTTTCTTCTATTTTTACTGATAACAGAAATAATAGATAAATTTCTGATGTCAACTTCTTGAACAAGGGATGGTTTCTTTTAAAATCATTATGCATAAAAATCGAAATATCAACATCCTACTTGGTCATGTTAAAATATTTTGTAGAGTTGAGGCTCAATACTCATGAATAAAGCTTAGGAAAAATAAATAACGTTTTCGACTAATAGCGAAAATGCCGTCCCAAAAAAGGGACACTAGGCATAAATGGGTTAGAACTCTTTTCCCCAAGACACCCCTCCTTAGACAGACAGTAGTAGCTTTGCCTTTCAGTAGCTTTGTTAGTGATACAATGCAATATCTCAAAGAAAAGAAAAAGAGAGATAAATAAAAAAAACATTTGGTTGTGAAATATGAAGTTCACGAATACGTAATTTCAGGAAATTTCGAAATCAATTTCAGGATATTTCGAAATTCGCTCTCCAAGGAGCGATCATCTTTCCCCTTTGTTCTCACGTATTCCTTGAGGGGGGAAAAAACAGTTATCTATGAAATTTTTGCTTTAAAATGTAACATATATGAATTTATTGTTCAAGCACAAGGGCTTTGTCATTAAAAACTTGTCAAATATTTATTTGCATATAACTTGAGTACTTATACAGGGTTCACACGGGACCGTAATTTGCTAAAATTCCGAACTTTCCAAAAAGTGTTCTGAAATGTCCTACTGTTTGAGGTACTCGAGATAACTTCTTTTCGTATTTTAGGAAAAACCGGACCACTTTTAAAATATCAGACTATTATAACACAATATTTCAAAAGTTCGGAATTTTAGCGAATCCAAGTTCAATACGAACCTTGTTGCATGAGATGTACCGCAAAGTAGTGTCCTTTTTGAGTACGTCAATATTTTACCTAACCTAAACTACTCAAGCTAATAATACGAAATTCGGCACGTATGTAAGTTTTTTAACGTAGGTCCTACATGGATGAGCTTTTTCCAAAAATCGTAACTTGTGAGTTATAATTAAGGGGGGGGGCAAGAGCGTATTAAAGGGGGGGCGGTGGAGGGGGCCACCGACCCCCCCCCCGAGAAAAAAGAAATTAATGTAAAAGATCCTATTTTACTTCCATAAAATGGATGTAAATGTCAATCTTGTAACTAACCGCCCCCCCCGGACAAACTTGCAATAATCCGCCACTGGGGGGGGGGCGTTCTTTTTACATATCCTGTGCGTTCTCAAAGAAGGAAAGAGATATCCATGAAATTCTTGCTGTAAAATACAACACTCACGGATACCTCAAATATCGATTTCAGAACATTTAAAATAGCCTCACCAGTGGCTATGTCACTGAAAATGGTAGACGGCCGAAGTGTGAAGGTCCCGGGTTCGGGTCACATCGCGCGGCTGTCGACCTAACCGTTCCAGGCCTCTCAATTGGTCCTCTTTTTTTTTAATTCCTACCCTCATCAACGTTTTATTTATATAGCCTAGTATTTTAATGGCTTGATAGATGAAACCTTAACATCTAAAAGAACACTTAACAACTGTTGAAGAAGCAGAACATTTTACTCTATTATTTATAGAGGTAGGAATTTTAAAAAACGAGGATAAATTGAGAGGCCCGCGTTCGGAGTTTTCAGTGGTTTTCTCCGAAACTAGCGTAAATACGGGTTAGGACCCCTCACAAAGACCCCCACGGAGGGCATCCCCCTCCTTGTGTGTTGTCCTTCTGACGTGGATTTATAAGCGGACTTCGGGCCAAGCACACAAATCCGAAATACATGTTCACAAACAAACAAACTCGTTTGTAATGCACGGTCTCACCATGGCACAGTGGTTATGTCACTGGAAATGGAAGACGGGCGAAATGTGAAGGTCCCGGGTTCGGGTCTCATTGCGCGTCCGCCGTTCGGAGTTTTCCGTGATTTTCTCCGAAACTTAGCGTAAATACGGGTTAGGACCCTTTAGAAAGACCACCACGGAGGACATCCCCCCCCCCTTGTGTTGTCCTACCGCCGAGGATTTATAAGCGGACTTCGGGCCAAGCACACACATCCGAAATACATGTTCACAAACAAACTTGTTTGTAATTCAATAGTTGTTGAAAATTTATTTGTTTGAATTTTATGTAGAAAACGGACATTTTCCTGTACACCTAATACATTCTTTGGGGGGAAAAACAAAGAGTTATCCATGAAATTTTTGTTTTAAAACGTAACAAACATGAATTTATTTTTCAAACACACAACTGCCTTGTAATTAAAAAACTTACCACGATCGTGATTTCAGTCGCAGGGGAGTTATCCTCATGTTCGCACAACAGAACTGTTAAACCAAAAACTTCACGCTGTTAATCCTCAAGTTCACGCACCATAGGACTTCTGTTAGAGCAAACTCCACAGTTGCGTGTGGGACGTGTATGGCATACAGTGAGTGGGGGGGTGCGCAGGTAATATGTAGGTCAGCCTCACCAGCCGGGGGCGCACATCTCGCGTCTCGTATTTTCTCTTTCGAAATACACGCGTAAAATGAAAGTTTTTGCCGTCTGGCAGTGAATGAAAGTTTTAAAAGAGCCTGACAGCAGACGGCAGACTTTTTCCCAGCGCCGTTCGTGGAGTGCTAAATATAAATCATGGGTCTTTTTTACTTTCCTAGAGCAAGAGGGAAAGGAAGTTGTAGTAGCTTTTTTCCCCTCGAATGAAATTGGTTTCCGCCCCTCCTTTTCTTTTTTTTCTTGCCAGTTACATAATACAGGAAGATGGAGGGGTGAGAGTGGGACGTCTTCTTATGTCATGCGGTGATAGGGGGTCGAGAGGCAAAGACCTCATTGACAAACTTATAAACCTTGACATTGTGAGTTTTTTCTCCCCATCTTGTTACTTCCTGCCACACCTTCATTCTCCCTCAATCAGACTGATAAATCATGCCCAAGTCATAGATTATGAAAACCCTTACTTACACACACAGACGTAGCGATAAAAAAATTTTGGGGTTGCTCAAAATGGGAAAAAAAAGTTAGAATTTCCCACAAAAATACTTGATTTAATGACATCCAATTAACAAAAATTCAAAATTTCGGGGGAGGGGGGGGGGGCAGGAGGACCTGTTCACTACCCCACTACGTCCCTGCTTATACGAGTATGAATGTGTTTTATACAGGAACATCATCCTCATAATTTCCATTAAGCCGACTAAGCCCATGCGTACAACAACAGTAAAAAACAGTAATATAAATATTTCTTAAAACTAAACCCTTTTTCTCCAATTCTAACAAAATCCTTCTTTACTATTCTAATATGTCTAACTCTAGTGGCCGAGTGGATAAAACACTCAAAATGGTACTCGGCTGAAGTGTGAAGGTCCCGGTTCGGACCCCATCGCACGGTTGTCGATCTAACGGTCTGGAATTTTGGTCAGTTTTCTTCAGGTGTAACGTAAATACGCGTTAGAACCCTTTAGAAAGTCCTCCAATCAAGGTACCCCAGATCGCCCATGCGTAGTGTTGCAATAACAACATAAACAAACATGTCTAACGTAAGTGCACGAAAGCTAAAAATAATTCAAAACAACTTTAAAATTTGGTATTTCTAGCACCGTAATTGTAACATCTAATTCTAAGTAGTATTTAACTGTACTAATTTGTTGTTTCACTAACTAAGCGTCATTTAGTTAAGTTTTATTTTTAATTCAGGGCCGAACGAGTGGAGAAGAGGCAAGAGGTGTGTATGGAATTATTGGGGGGCGTCGACGGAAAAAGTGCCTAGTGACGCCGAGCTTCTAAATGCAGACCTGATAAACGGCAAAGCCCCCCCCCCCGAAAAAAAAACGAAAAATAAATTCGTTAACGCACTTCTTTAAAGCACCATCATTACGGTTGTTTTTTTAAATCACACAATATGAGGACAACTTTTTAAATAATTATGCCACAAACGAAAAAAAAAAAATTTTTTTTAAATTACAGAATGTAACAATCTGAAACGTACAGAATTTTGCGATATTTGATATTTTGATAATTGATTTGATTTGAATAGAAGAACCATATAATCCCAAACATAAACTTCTGAATTGTATGGAATATTATTGGGAAATGTCTTGAACGGTTTCCATAATGTATCATATCACAATATTACACACTGTTTAGTACACATTGTCGATCGATTATTCATTGTTTTATGGACCGAGGGGTGCGAACACTGAAGGGGTTAGGTATTCCGAGCAAATCGGAATCCAAAATCCGATAAAATTCCGCAAACGCCATTACAGGAAGAATTCCTTTTGTATTGTATACTTTCCAACCTGCTCATTTGTTCTATACCAAGCTGCGATATCAACAGAACTCAGCAAATTCCCAGATTCCGATTAGTTGGTCAAACTACCCCACTGCAAGAGCTAATTCAGCGGACAGTAATCAATGAAACGCACTTCAGTAAAAACCAGTAATTATTATATCAAAAACGTCCACTAACACAAAACTGTATTCTAAATGGATCACCAGTTCTTCAAATTGTTATCAGGCGTCTTATTTTTCCTGTTTGTCTGGGTGTACGCAAGCTTGTTTGCTAGATAACGTTTCTCAAAATTGGTTAGGTGTTCGGTTATCGGGCGAGCAGTTATATTTCCTTCTGAACGGAGAATGATATTGTTTTAACCGAGAAAGATACGGCCATCAGCGCAGCAACAAAAAATCATAATGCTGCCATGCTGCGCAGTGTCTGTCTTTTCACGCTTTCTGGAAAGAAAATGGCATAGGAAACAGAGCCCGAGTGCAAGGGCACACGAGGCAGCTGTCCAGGAGCCCCCCAAATTAATAACAACCATGGGTGAATACATTATAAGCGTACGAAAAGGACTCTAATGAGTTACGTCTGCCCTAGCCCTCATGTTCTCTTAGTCGGACTCTGTCGCGTAATCATATTCCGACTAATCGATATATCAGTGACATTCGGCGATATCTATGACACATCTCTATGACATAAACCAGTCATTTCAACCCAATTCACAATTTTTTCCACATATTGAAATACAATTTACTTTTATATAAACATTAATGTAATATAAGTATTATTACATACTCTGAAACTTAATCGATTTATAATAACCCCAAACAAGTACTTGGAAATCTATGTATTTTTGTTTTGTTTTTTGCAGTTTTTATTGATTGCGAGAAAGTTGACTTGAGTAGTTGTTACAGTCTGTAGCATTTATAGTTCTTTTACAGGAGCACACAAAAGAATTCCCAGTTCATTACGGTTTATGGCAACGGTTCCCAACCGGTGGGACACGCCCAATTTGGGGGATCAAAGCATTTTGCAGGGGGGGTCGCGAAAAAGCAGGGAAATAGCAACTGATATAACGCAAGTTTTAAAAAATCATCTTATTTTTTCTATTTTTATACTCCAAAGCATATCTATTTTCGCTAAAATACTTTACTAATAACATTATTCTGTAGAAAAGACGACTAAATATTCTTTGTTGAAGAGTGAAAAACTGCATGTGTTTGCTGAGAGAAATGTGCGGGGGTTGTCGTCTTAAGTCAATCCTTTTATGGGGGCCACAATGTTAAAAGGTTGGGAATCGCTGGTCTATGGCAATTGAGGGACATTTCAAACATAACCGAATAAACGTCTATGACAGCTAACTCTTCGCTTAAAAAACTGGAAATTAAAGATTTCTTAGCAGTAACTCGAAAAATTACATTACTAGTGATGTACGGTTATACCAAAATCTTGCCAAATTCGACGGCAATACCTCTCAAACTTCGCAAAAGAATTGTCTTCTTGGAAAGTGTTTTATAATAGATGCCTTTAGTATGATTTATCTTTCTTGTTTTTATTATTATGATATCTATTCTTGTATTTTGATGCATACTTGAAAGCTAAAATCAAGGGGTGATATGAAGATCCGGATAAAATCAAATAGTTTCGCTTCGATCATAGTAAGTCAAGAAACTGCAATCTTCCAATTGTTAGCAATATTCAGCTCGGTTAGCACATTCCGCTCGAAACAGTGTTACAAACACGGGCGTATATAAGGGGGCGTTTAAGGGGTCTGAACACAACAAAAAACACTAATTTTGGACTCAATAACAGGGGTAAAACACTTATTTTGGGGTCACTATCAGGGATCGAAAACACTAATTTCGGCAGCATACCCACCTTTTGTATCCGTGCTTCAAAATAGTACAAGGTAAAATTAGTTTTAAGTTTCATAAAAATTGTGAAAATTTTATATTAATTTAAAAAATGTTAATTTTGAAAACTCTATAATTTAATGAGTAATTAATAAAATTTTCTACAAAGAAGATTAAAAATCTCTAATGTAATTGAGATTTACTACAAAATATTAAAAGTACCGGAATGTAAATCCTTCTTTTACACAAAGTTGAAAGAAATAAATTTTCAAGAAGTATTGAATTACAAACAGGTTGTGCCTAAGTATGGGACACCCTGTTTGTTGAATTTTATAGCTAATATATAGATATATATTTTTATTTTTCTTTCGAGAGAAATGACCACCCTTCCCCTTTTTTCGCGTCGACCCCACTTGGAGAATTCTATTACCGCGAGTGTTGTATTTTACAGCAAGAATTTTAATCATATCACTTTTCTCCTTTCAGATCACTCAGAATATGAGAAAAGGAATCCTATCCCCATAAGTTACGAACTTTGGAAAATGCTCTCTAATCTAGAACCTACGCTGAAAAGCTCACACATGTACCATACTTCGTATTACTAGTTTCAGTGGTTTTGGGTAGGCAAAATATTGGCATACGAAAAAGGAACATTACTTTCTGCACGCTTAAATCTAGTGATTAAAACTAATACTCCTTTATTGATTAAATTTCTTATCGGCTGATTTAAATCCTTTTACGCTAAAAAATTCCGAAAAATGCTCTTTAAAGACAATAATTTGTAAACTCCTAAATTCGCCTCAAAGCTCCCAATTCGCTAGATTCTACTTAGCTCTATTTCCGCTTAAATTTTGTCTATTTGAGAATTCTTACTTTTCTCCCCCACGAAAAGAAATGCCTGGTACCATATCGTATTACTACGACGTGACCAATGCTCTTCAACGGACAACGATGCCCCACACCATAGTCACCTCGCGGGCATCGAAGGAGAAGCATGTCATTATCAAAATATGAATTAAAAGAATTTCTGAAGAGGATACTGGATGCACTTTACTTAATGCTAAGTCCTTTTGCTGTGCGTGCTTACTTCTCGGTGTATTCGCTTGTGATAATTTTATTTTATATCCGAATACCAAATGCATCTTTTTCATATTCAGTGTTGTGAAATAAATTGAACCTAGATATGAAGGATATGCTTTCGGTTAAGATTTTGATTTAATGGACATAGTTTCTTACGATTGGATTATAAAAAGCTGTTGTAAAACAAATGAAGTTCAGCTGTTGTAAAACAAATTAAAAAGAAAATACTAGAAAACACTGATTTAGCAGCCTTAAATAACAAATTCCAGTGTAATATATTAATCAAAAACAGCAAATTTTCATAAAACACCCTTTTTATAGCTTAAAATAATAATCTTGTCTTAATTGAGTACAGATATATTACTCAAAAAAGGACTGATTTTGTAAAAACGCTCATTCTATAGCTTAAATAATAATCATAATTGAGTACAGTTATAGTAATCGAAAACAGTCAGATTTTGTAAAAACACTCCTCTTTTTTGATTATTATTTAGGCTAAATGGAGATGTTGTATAATGCTCAAAAATTGAGAATTTTTCGCTCCATTGATTTTTGTCGATTAATTTTGCAAATTTTACTCAATCGGGAGAATGGCTGTTTGAAGTCAAAAATTGAGTAAAAATATACTCCGTTTGATTATTATTTACTCTGAAAATCTAGCGTAATATAATATGAATGGACTCCCTCCCCCCACCCCCACTTAGATGGACCCCTTCCCATGTAAAAACTATAGCTATGCGCCTCTGATCAAAAACTAGCAGATGCAACAGAATGTGCTCCCATATGCCACTAACAGACGCAGAATAACAGATATTAGGACAGCAGACCGCATTAAGCATTCCAGTATTAACCAGTCTCCATAAATCGCGGCAAATTTTCTGATCACGTGACGATTTGCTCATCGTGTACGCATAATGAGGATATTCTAATTGCGTCGACCGAAAGGATCCTTGAAACCTAATAAATGGCCAATCAAGAGGTACTACATCAGATGCAACACTAAATCACTTGAACTAAATTGGACTTTTTTCTGACAAAATTGGGTAAGTTATTTCTCTACGTAGCGCCAAATTTCTGTGGGGTAGCGTGCTCATTTATTTGAACCGATCGGTGCCCGTAACCCGCTGAGTTTCAAGTTTTACACGATACATCAATTTACGAATTTGATGAAAACGCGAATAATCAAAGAATTAAAACAAATCAAATATTTATAAATCCTTTCCATGGTTCAGCAGAAGAAAATAATTTTTTTTTTTTTCATTTTAATATCGTGAAGAATATCAAACTGCATAATGTGAAAGAGCTATTTAAAATCTCACAAATTGCGAATTAACTTCTATGTGACTGATTTTGTGCCAGAGTTTATCAATCTCATGCAGTGGCGTAGCCAGGGGGGATAGGGGAGTCACAACCCCCGCCCCCTCTCTCTCATATGAGGAATTTTTTGCCTTACAAAATGTATACTCTTCACTCCCTTATCACACATACATATACATATATGTGATTTTTAGTAGTCGTAAACCTCCCCCATGAAAAATTTCTAGCGACGCCATTGATCTGATGCAATTTTTAATTGATGCAGTCGCGTTTTCCATTGCCGTAAAAGAAATCTGAGTTAGTTGAATTGATTCACTTGGCTTGTTCGTTTAGTTTTCTAACGGAGTAACATAACATAACGGAGTAACATAACAACGACGTTAAAAAAAATTCCTTTCATTGAACCGTTATGGAGTAACGTAATCCTACTTTAAGAAAAGAGATGTGTATAAGAAATTAAGGAATGACAAGTTCTTGACATTCAATGCTGCAAAAACTGTTGTAAACGGAATTTGAAGAGGTTTGAAATATCTTTACGCTACATCTAAGATATTTTAGGTGTTTTAAATTGCAGGATCAGAAATTATTTCGGTTTGCAATTTACTATAATTCTTATATACTAATATTTTCAAGTTAGGGCTCAAAAATTCTTAGTCAGAAATTTTCAAATTTAGTATATGCCTTTTTTAAATTAATGTTCCCCATTTATGACAGTGTAGAAATCGTGGATTATTACTTTTAAAGCGAAAATGCTTGATTATAATTATAAAATTAAATATTTCTTGTTCTTATAAATCTAAGTGCATGTTATAACATTTATTAAACAAGAATCTGAGATTATTATAAAAATGTTTCGGTACGCTTTTGATAACGTTTAAAACCTGTTTTATTTTGTTTAATTTTATTTATTTTAAGGCACATTCACTTTGAATGCTTATTAATCTGTAATTGTTAATGTATGAAAAATTTTCATCACAATTATAATAAACTAATCGAAAAAGAATTCTGATTACCAAAAAATAAAACTATTGATAAGTAACGGATCAGACAAAGCAATTAGGCGATACATTTAATTTAACCCTCTGAGCGTCTTGAAAATAGGTAAATAATGTAAAGTTGTTTTCACCGAAAAATTTTCACGCTGCTTTAACATTAAAATAAATAAATAAAATTTTGATAAGAAGATTTGTAACTTAAAAAAAAATCCTAAAATACTTAAAGCTTTAATTTAAAACATATTTTATGACACCTTAGTGCAGTGGCGTAGCCAGAAATTTTTCATGGGGGGGGGGGTGGTGTTACGGCTACTGCAACTCATATTATATGTATCGTGTGTGTGATAATGGAGTGAAGAATATACATTTGAATGGCAAAAAATTCCCCATGGGTGGTTGTGACCCCCTAATCCCCCCTTTGCTACGCCACTGCCTTAATGTTATAAATGATTCAAAATACCGATGCATTGCAGCGAAAATGGAATGAAGTAGATGGAGATGGTCACATTTACATCATAGCCGTTTGGAGGGTTAATAGTAACTCTAACATGTTTAGAACGTTTAATGAAATAAATGTCAATTTATCAACAACATTAACCTCATAATGGAAGGAAATTATAATGCATGCATCCCTTTAAAATAACGCTCATAAAAAAGAAAAAAATATATCTTACCCTATTTGTGAAGAAACATCGGCATCAACCTTACATTCAAAACTGAGTAACATTAATTCAGTCAGACGAATTGTTTTCATATGACTTCTTTTACTACAGATTTCTGTATTTTGAAAAACAAACCAGTTCGAAGTGTGTTCGAGATGTATCGTTTAGTACCTGCTCCAGACAGATATAACTGCGTCAAGAGAGATAGTGTCCCATTCACTGAAATAAAATGACATAAAAACGTAATAAAAACCACCGTAATCTGTAAGAGAATTTCCTAGCGGAATTTGGTTGTTGGAAATCTGAAAAGAGCTTTCTGCTTAAGGAAGCCTTTTTATAGGTATATTTATCATGTGAGCAGATACATTTGACGTTTTCGTTAAGTGGATGTTTGAGTTGCTGATGTTTTTGAAGTAACGTTGTTTATTATTATCCTAAGTGACGTAATTTTAGCTTCCCATTCATGGGCGCCCGTGATTGTTTTCAGCGGTCCAAGGTCCTGTCCTAGAAAGATACTATATTTTAGTGTTGAACCACGTCTAAGTTATGCCATAAAGCACATAAGGGTAACCTCGGCCCGCGGAAGATATCTATAAACCCATATGAATTCAAAATCCCACATAAATACCAATTATACGGCCCGCGACTTTGCTAACATCTTAAACAGGGTGTCTACCAAATTTCTGGAAGTCAATTTCCGGACTTTTTCCTGACTTTTGGGAGGTTCCGGGAAAAAAATTCCTGACCACTGCATTTTACTTTGAGAAATTGCACAATGCCCCCTCCCTTGTCTTTATATTTGCATATTTTGAACAAATTCTTGAAATCAATTTTAACTGAAGTATACAGGATTAAGCTTTCATCCATTGAGAAACAGAAGTAGTCGCACTTTCTGATAGAATTAACTAACTGTTCTTGGAAATACGGTCCTAAACCATAAGTTACAAAGTAAGCTATTTTGTCTTTTACCCTCCCGTCAAGATTGATGCGTCCCCATTTTTCCCTCATACAAACACGTCACTTGCTTGATGCTTTTGCGGTCCGAAAAATGCGTTGCAGTTGCTTTCGGTTTCGAGTCTGACAATTAAAGAGAAAGGGTAAAAAAAAAAAAAAAAAAAAAAGATTCTTTTGGTGAATTTTCCGGACCTACTATCCAATTTCCCGGTGTTTTCCGGACTTTCCGGACCCATTTTCCAATTTCCTGGCTTTTTCCAGACTTTCCGGATTTTCCGGAGCGGTAGACACCCTGTTAAAGTTTGGCCCGCGACTTCGGTAACTTCCTAAAGTTTGTCCCGCAACTTTTCAAAGGTTGACCATACCTGCCATAAAGGGTAATATGGGAGCCAGGGGGGGTGGGGTCCACAGACCCTCCCTGCCCACAAGTATGGGCACCCATATTATTGATCGTGGGAAATGGGAATTTAAAGGTCCTACCCCAGAAAGATACTATATTTAAATGTTGAATCATTTCTATGTTATACCAGTACGTAAATCATGACGGCAATATATCTTTTTCCTACGAGCTAGTGAGACAATGCCCACCCCCCTGCCCATAGGTATGGGCGCCCTTGATCCCATGATTGGCTTGAGGTGATACTCCAAATCCAAGCTGAATGGACAAAGATCTATAATGATCCAGGGTTCCATTTGGGGTAGGGGTTCAGTAATGACGTCTTCGGTTTTAAAATTTGTATTTAAGCAAAATAACCATTATATAGTGGTATCTGTTTCACAAGTAATAGTATTACTTGTAGTTTTCAAGAGGTCGAAGTCGTCATAAGTTGGAAAATTTTCGTTTAAAATAAGAGGATTGCTTAACTTTTTGGCCAAAACCACCAGGAGGTGATTTGCCTTTATACATGCTCGAGAATACAATCCTGTGTTATAGAATTATTTTTCATGTAATATTTTTCAAACGAAACACTGGCTGAGTAGGAGTACGTACAGCTATCCTCATAACAGAGTACCAATGGGTACTCCTTTTATTAAACCGTCTCAGATCGTACTGTGGTTATCACTATCTATGATCATGGGGCCGGGTTAAATTACAGGGTTTGACCAGGGCCTTATTACCGCATGGACAATTCGGGTAAAACATTTCTCTCTGTTCTAAAAAAAGTAAAGGCTTGTTGACCTATCTTCTTCTAAACCGTGGGGATTTTAATTTCGAGAGACATGTTCCCGAATGCAAAAAACTCCGAGGAACCTGATAAGGTTTCTTAAATTTCGAAAATCGAATTATTTTAGAAGATATTAATAAGAAAACTGAACAAATAAAACATAATGGTTCCCAGATTTGGCATAAAATCATTCATTCCTTTCCAACAAAGCAATTCCAAGTATGTGGAATCACGTGAAATTGTAAAACATGAAGTAGAATTCTATTTTACGCACCTATTTTACGCTCACTCTTTTAAACACTTATTTAACACTTTGGATATTTGCCAGCGGGGCGAGATGGTGCTAAGTACGCCAATCTGCAAAGGATTATGCAAATGAAAATATGGATAACGGTTTGCGGGAACCTTAAATGAACAGTAATTATAGGTTGTGAGCATGTGTAAATCACCAAATAATGAAAAGTCGCCATTGGTGGCAAGCTATCCTACCTGTTCCGAAGTTTTTATCAAAGAAACCATATTAATTACTGTTTTCTTAGAGCTAATTATTAACTATGCATATACGCAAGTCGCCAAATTACGAAAATTCTCCATAATTGGCTAATATGCAAGGCGTCCCATGGGTTTCACATAATTACAAATAGTGCGAGGTTTAAATTTTTATGTTCGGTACTTACGTATTATCCTGGCGGTCATTCCCGCCAAACTATTTTTCCGTCAAAGGAGTTGCCAAACTGTTGCCAATCGTATTCAAAACCATTAATAATTTCATATGCCCGGCATTTCTCTTGGCAAAAAAATCGCTGGTCTTGGCGAACCGCCGGGATAATATACGTAAGTACCTTATGTTCCATGCAACATGCAAGAACCAAGCAATGTGTAGCTCGGTAACATTCTACCTTATCCAATCTTTGGGTTTTGTTTGTTGAAATTATGTCTTTTTTACGACTAAGTCTTTTTAGGGGCCGAATGCCTCATACGAAATGCGAGCGTAGCGAGTCTAGGGGCCTTGGCCCGTAGTCTTATAAAAAATCGCTTTACTCTAATGATAGGTTTTTTTAAAGAATTATTCATAGAGAATTAGGAAAAAATTGTCCAATCATTTGAGTGCGTTTGACTGTATTCTGACTTTATGATTTAAAAATTGCGTCATGCCAACGTCTGGATACGATACCGTTACGAATTTCTGGGTTGTTCTACTTTTCAACGGTTAAATATAATTTAAAATTCGTATTCTACGAGTCAAATAATTAACAAAATCGGTTAACTAGAACGCAAGATAGTGAGTTTTGAATGCCCCCCATTATTTAATATAGGGTTTTGTCGTATTCTCATCATATATTTGTGCTTTCGCCTAGGTAACTTCCCATTCGGAGACTTGTTTTTGGCGCCCAATTTCGGGATATTTACCCGAAATCTTGCCAAGCTTGGCAGAATTTAGCATATTTGGCGCGATTTATTAATGGGGCCTGTAATGTTTGTTTCGCTGCATAAGTATTACACGATCGCCTAGTATTACTCAATTGCATTTCTATTATGTATTAAAAGTTTGCGACTTATTGGGATTTTTCTGGAGCTTCGAGAAATTGCTAGAGATTTCGGAAAGTACAGGAAAGTAGCTTCAGGAGCAGCCTACCTACATGGTTTGAGACTTTATATTGCTCCTGAAGCAAACCATTTGTTAGCGAGCCTCCATCCGCCAGCACCCGCATAGGAACCAACGGAATTTGAAGTCTCGCTGTACACATTTTTTTAAACATATTTAGAGTACATTTCAGAGATATAATATTACATATAATAATACAATACATAAACATCATAAATACAATAACAAATATTACAAAATGCTTAAGAATACTATAATAATTTTGATAAGATACATACAAAGCTGATAAAAATGTACTTCTAGTAATTGTAAATAAAATTTTAAAGCCAGAAAGTGAGTAATAATCAATACTAATTTTGATAGCCAAATAGTGTAAGGTATTTAATTTTATCTAAACTAATGACAATAATATAATAGCAACTGCAAACAAAATTTTGAAGCAGAAGGTGGGTTGTATTCTAATTTTGATAGCCAAACAGAAAGAAACAAAAAAGATTAAAAAAAAGAAAGAAATGCAAGTGCGTAAAAAGGTATTATATATGGAATTTTATTATTACTCTTTCGGTGGAAAATAATAGACCATTATTAATCTTGTTATTCGTATTTGTAAATATTTTTTAATCCGAGTCACTTTGTGATGATATACTGCCTGCTATTGGTGGGTAGATATGTTGGACTTAGTTTTTTTCGAGGTCTGTGATGCCTTGAATAATCTTATTAACTAGGTGGCTATTTTTTAAGATACATGTGGACCACTGCTCTAAGTTTTGAGACGAAGATTTCTTTATTAAAAAAGTACAAAATAAAGGACAGGAAGTGAAGAAATGGAATAATGAAACTAAAGTAATGGAATAATGAAACTAAAAAATTAGGGGGGGTCTCCCCCTGACGAGCTCGAACAGCCGAGTTACATATATATATATATCATTTTTACTGCTATTGAAAAATTTGACCAGATATTTATGGAAAAATTTACTGTCAATCAAATTTTATAGTAAGAATGCCCCCTCCCCATAGCTGGTCCCTCCAATGAAAAAGCTATAGCTACACTTGTGTATTCAGCTCACAATTTTCTACACATGTGTACGATTTTCCAATGAAAAGCTACTCATCTTTTAATCGAATTAAAAGGAAGTGCTCGTTATCGCTAATTAGCCTAAGAAGATTTGGAAGAACATTGAATGGATTGTGCAGAAGATCACATGGCTCGAATACAGGAAGGGGGGGGGATACTACTTCGACTAATGCATCAGAAAATTTATTTGCACTCTTGTAATACAATGGTTTGATTGTTACAAACCTACTTAGAATTACGCTTTGCTGGTATCAAATGATCGTGTGAATGGGACAACTTCCCTTCCTTCATATGGAAAGAACTACTGAATCTTTAATCTTTGCGGTTATGTATTTCGGGGAAACAGTGAAAAGTTGGTGTTGATGAAATCAAATTTCAATTCAGCATCAGTGTGAATATTGTTTAACGATAATGAGTTTTGTTTAATAAATAGTGGTTAACAACAGGGCCCTATCATTGTCATGTTGGTCCCAGAGCAAGTGGAAATTTCTGGGCCTTGCCAGATCAGAAATTTCATGAAAGCAACATTATGCATTCAAGTGATTTTCGGCACATATAAACTGCATAAATAACTACAAACTGCTCATTTTTAGATGCTTAATTTAAATACAACAGCAAAAAAGTTATAGTTAAAAATTTTTCTATGCAAGAATAAGATTTATTTTCATATTTAACAGAAATCTCCGCACTATATCTTAAAGCACTAGTTAAAAATAGATAAATGAAAATGAATTTTTATAATTTGTATATGACTGCATAAAAATTAAAAGTCTGTCTTTTGAAATTAAAATGTTTTTAAATAGTTTTAAAAATATTATTATTATTATTTATGTATTTATTTCATTTTATTTTATTTATTATTATTATTACTATACTATTACTTTGAAGAATACAAAACTTCTTAATACAGAATTTTCGGAAGGAAATTAAGGCCCCTAAGTAAGTGGGTCCTGAGCATGTGCCCCAGTTGCCTTGCTGATAAACAGACCCTCGTTAACAACATATTGCATTGTTAAAAAGCATCAACGATATAAATTTACTATAAATCGGTAGTAAACGATAGCAGTAAAGGGTACTCTGCTCAAATAATCAAATGTAAAAGGACCAAAATGCAAGCAAAAACTTGATCTATTTACGTTTAATTCATTTCTTGATATAAAAATGACGCATCATATTACTTTAGCATTTAACATATTTATACTGTAGAATAATAATTTAAGAATGGCATATATCTGTATGATTGACAACCTAATTTAAAGTTGCATTGATGTGGCAGTCCAATAAAACGTATTTTCATCTATATTTCGGAACAAGCGTTATTCTGCTATCTTCAATTAAAAATTTATATGATGTTATCTTTTGAAATATTTTATTACATATTAGGAAGGCCGAGAAGTAATGAGAAAAACGTTAATCAAGTATAGTTGAAAACTTACTGTGTGAAATACTCAGATGGACTCAACTACCCAGATTTTTTTTTCTTTTTTACGGCCAATCAAAAGCGTGACGTTCGAAATTGAAATTTGCACGAGATTTACTTGGCGTATTCGGAAAATAAGTACCGTTTTGAAAAAAAAATTATTTTTTTTTTTTTCAAGCCAATTTTATTTTTACATGAAAGAGCATACCTTAAACTATTTTTCTACATAGTTTCCACCAATGGTCAAGCACTTGTCGTAGCGGGTTACCAGCTTTTCTATACCTTCTTCACAGAAAATTCTCGCCATTGACAATAACCACGACCCCACAACATTTTTCACCTCATCGTCGAATCCAAAGCGCTTGCCGTCTAACTCAGCAAAGGAATTGTATTCCTGCATGACAATGCTGTGCCCCATACTGCTGGTGGCACTCAAACGATGATTCGACAGTTTCGTTGGGAGCAGTTCCATCACCCGCCGTACAGCCCAGACTTGGTGCCGTACGACTATCACTTGTTTCTGCACATGAAGCGCGAGATCCGACGATGAGGTGAAAAATGCTGTGGAGTCGTGGTTATCGTCATTGGCGGGGAGTTCCTATGGAGAAGGTATAGAAAAGCTGGTAACCCGATGCAACAACTATTTGAATATTGGCGGAAACTATGTAGAAAAATAGTTTAAGGTATGCATGGACCCGGCAGAATATTTCCCGGGGGGGCAAAGACTACTCCAGGGGGGCAAAGACTACTCAAGGGGGGACAAAGACTACTTCAACATATGGTTACCATCTTGGAAAGAGCTAAAAAGCAAGGGAAAACACGACATACAAAAATCCAGGGAGGGCATTGCCCCCCCTTGCCCTATGCTGCCGGCGCCCATGAAAGTATGCTCTTTCGTGTAAACATAAGATTGGCTTGAAAAAAAATTTGTTTAGTAATTTTTTTTTTCCCAAACGGTACTTATTTTCCGAATACGCCTGGTATAAACTCGGCCATTAATTTTACGTCGTACTCGCAATCATACCTGAGCAAGATGGGCCCATGGCCCACTTCTAGCTTCAATATTACCGTTATGATTTACGTACTAGTATAACGTAGAAACGGTTCTACACTAAAATATAGTAAGTCTCTGAGGCGGGCCGTTAACTTGCCCCCCCCCCTCCTTATACACTATTACATGAACGCCCATGTTTGCAGTTAGTGCTATTCTAAATAGCTTTCCGAGATGACAGTTTGATATTTTTACGAGATTGAACCATGGAGGATCTGAATTGAACATTTGAAGGAGGGAGAGAACGAAGATAATACTAGTATATAGGTAGTATTAGTAGATTTGTTATGATAATATGGATGAAAGCCTAATATACCATGTTAATATATATTTCACGTAAAATTAAAAGTGTTTTTATATATTAATCAGTTTTTATCAGACGCTTCCCCGCAACCAAACGATAAAAAAGCCTACGTTAATATATTTCACGGTAATTCCAACAGAACGGATTATCTGTACGTTTTTGCTTTCTTTTCAGTGGGCTTTATTTAAACCGAAGATGTCACTTCTATTCATTAAATTTTCCCTCTTTCTTTCCTTATTTTGAGGTAGAGAATACTGTGTCTGCTAGAGATGTCAGCTGGTTGTAAAACTCCAACCATCTGCGGATAATACGAATAGAACTTGGACAAAGCATGTTTGCGCAAGCTCCTGCGAGCTATTGTTTGGAGTAAATAGTGTTAAAAGAGCGTCTCTTCGTAACACAACAGCGTCTACATGAGATAACGATCAACACCATTACGTAACCTTCGTTGAACGCCTTATGAACATCCTGCGAGCGATTGTATCAATCAATGAGTTTCATGCATCCGTTCAATTCTTTGGTAGCATTTTCCTCCTTACAAATAAAATTTTATCGCACGCTTTCAGGTAATGAGTGTGGAATGTTTAAAAAAAAATAATAATAAAACAAGAAAGATAAATCATGCAAAATGCATCGATTTATAAAACACTTTCCAATACAACAATCTTTCTTGACCAAATTTGGCTATGAATCGTCGTCAGACTTGGTAGGATTTTGGAGATAATCTCAAAATAGCTAAGTCGAAACTTTTATAGCTCAGAGAGTTGAACCCGGCAGAGTCTCAGACTTTTTCACTTCACCGAAACTGCCGACCCGAGTGATTCTCGGGCTTCATTACATTGTTTTTTACGTTCTTTGAAATATGCTCTGTGTTTTACGCTAAAAAAAGGAAGTTCAAACGTCCTATTATGTAATTCGCTAATAATTCGACGATGGCGGCGGATGTCCTAAGAATCTCTGAAAATCGAACGAAATGTCTGTAAGCTTGCGGCTTTTGCCGATATATTGACAAATTTGGCGCGAAAATGAACTGCACACAATTTAGCTATATCAAGGGGTATAGGCGTAACTTACTAGGGGCAAGGGGGCAATTGCCCCCCAAAAAGAATCAAGATAATTCAGATATCATTTATTCGAAAATAATATTTTCTACAGTAGGAAACAGTTTGCCACCAGAATGTTTCATACCAATTTACGCCAATGTCCAGGGGCATATTCAAGTGTGTGTGCTGTGCGCACACGCGCGCGTGTGTGTGTGTGGTGATATCGAGATATATCCTCCCCCCAAATTTTCGAATTAGTTAACATAAGTTCTATGTCTTCCAGAAATTTCGTGTATATTTATTCAAGATTTATTTCATAGTCCCCTCTAAATGTTTTCTTGGCTATGTCCCTGGCTATATTTGCTGTATACGTCGAGAAATCGCCAAATCCTTGTGACATCCACTGATAATTTTAAAGATTTATACTCCATGCACTAACTAACCTATGTACATGTAACAAAATGCAAACATTCATTATTTAATACGTCAGACAGTAAACAAACTTCAAATTGAATGGTCAGGTAGCGAAGAAAGCCGGTATCACAGTGATTCTAAGAGAATCACAATGTTAAATCTTAGGGGCATATAGTGATTCTGATAGAATCGCAAAGGATTATGGGGATTGGCAAGTATTAGCGAACAACGACAAGGCCCCCTACTTATATAAAAAACTGCTATATAAAACAACTAAGTAGAGAAACTCGAACGGATGCTTACAGGTTAACTCTTTAGAGCCCGTACCCGCGAAGACGGCCGGCCGAAGAGTGTCCCTATAACGGCCTGGGTACCCAAGAGCGAGTTCTTTCCCGCCCGACATAGGAGTTATTGATAACGTTACACCCCTTGAGGCTTGAGAACTTGAAGAAGAAGGGAAACGGATAATTCGTGTATTTGTGGTCTGCGTGATGTATCAGTGTGCAATGGGTTGTCAAAAGCAGTTACAATCGATATTCTTTGGATTAGCACAATAGGAAGCATCTCGCTTCTATACTACTCAAGAAGAGAGGTTCCAAACTGTCACAAATCAGTGATAAAGAGCACCTGCTTTCCTTCGATGGGTGAAAGCATTTTTCGGCCGTTTCGCCGGAATCAACAGATATGAGATTTTCGTAGAGCTGGGTACTAAAGAGTTAAGCATGTTTGAATCACATTTTTTTCAGTTTGCACGTGACTCTTCTTCAACTGTCAATTGAGATTGCACAAAAATCATCGCGTGAACACATTTCCACTTGCTTATTTTCATTTCAACGAGGAAACAGTCGAATGAAAATTAGTCTCGTGCAATTTGTACGTATAGATAAATGCATCGTGTGATATGAAGATATATCATGGGCTTCACATGAGAGAAACATACAGGGAAAATTTCAATGAAAGAATGGTTATCACTCAAAACTCTAATCTTCAAATGAATAAGGATAATAGACTGGAAAAAGAAATCAATTACTGGAATGAAAGAGTTACTTTTGTGTAAAGTGACGAAACAAGTTATATATGGGAAGTATCGGATACGACAGATGATACCACGCCGGTCCTAGATCACCAACACATCCTAGAAGTGCATAGATAATGTCATATATACGATCCTCAGACATTCTATGGAAATCCCAAAATCATTAAAAAATGTCTCATCACTTCAGATATTCTATGGACAAATTAGCAAATTCTCAGAGGGCGTCTGCTGATTTATCCAAATATAACTCTTGTATACACACTCACGGGATATCCAAATCGCATTCACAGGATATCCCAAATAATACATTCTAGACAATTGCAGGATAATCGCGGGACAGTATTAGCAGACGTAAGCTTTGGCATTTTTTAACGAAGGTTTGACACTCGTGGCTTTAGGGTTGCCCGTTGTTTTAACTGCGATATGCTGATACTTGATGGTTTCTAAAACAACAAATTAAATTTAATTAGTTTTTTTATTGTTTATAATCTAATTAATATAAATTTTGACATAATTAAGTAGCCATTGATTTCATAAACATATTTTAATCAATAATGGCTTGAAATAAATTGAATACTCCATCTACGATCGTCGAACAGTGTCAAATCTACAACGATATTCTTTTAAATTTGTGCAGATTCCTCGATTACTGGCTTTTCAACTTTTTAGACACTAGGAAGAAATGATTTTGCCAAGATTACGTTGTATTAATTTTCTTTCTCTTCGACGCAAAATCACAATATAAAAATTTCAATACCGCATAAAAAAGATTTTTGGATCCCTCTGAAAAAAAAAAAAAGAAAAAGAAAAATAGGAAGGCGTATAAGCAAAAATGAAAAAGTAGGGGGAATGCGTTTTCCTTCATTTCTCCTCGACTACATCACTATATTATTTGCCAAGTTCACTTTTTCTAAAAATTATCAAAAGCAAGTTCTTCTTTCGGCAAAATAAATAACGTTTCATAAAACCACTTTTTCCTAAAATCGATGCCATAAATATGTTTTATCATTTCTGGAATCTGCCAAAAAGGCACAGAATGTGAAGGAGATGTTTGCGCTTCAAAGGTTTAAATAAGCCACTGGCAACATAATCATCTGTGGAAGCGATCTATTAGCTGAAAACTTTCAACCCATTTAGTATCTAACTACCTAGTGGTGATTGTATGTCAGCAGAAACGAAGATCTGAAAATAGGAAGATCAGCACCATATTCGTAATAACTAGAGCAAAACGTACGGAACTATCCATGGAAAGTTTTTTATTACTCTTTTCAACTCAACATCAACGGTAGCCTCAAACACATTTCCTTTTTGACACTTTCCATCAAATTTGATAAATGTTTGCGATTAACCCTTTAAAGCGCAGTGTTCCTGCTGTGCGAACACCAAACTCTGACGTTTTGACTGTTGCCAGTCACGAAGAATAGATTTGATTTCTATAAAAATAGTTGGGGGTGACACAAGTAAAGGATTCTCGTGACATAGTTCCACGAGAATCCTTTACTTTTTAGTACGTCATTTCCCGTAAAAAATTGTCACGATTATTTTTAACAGCACTGACATCTGCTGAAAAATGGAAGAATGCGAGAACAGATGGATAGATTGCCCAGTGTTGAAAAAAGGGCAGCCGTTGCCATCGCTCGACTTAACTACCAGCCAGATGGCGGGCGATCGAAACGTTCATCGCGTGCCACAGATCTAGAGACCCTTTTTTAACGACAGCTGGCTGTGCGGCACAGCCAGTTGTCGTCACAGCTAAAGATCTAGAGACTCTAGCTAGGGTCTCTAGATCTGTGGCACGCGATTTTATTTTTTAGGTTGTCGGGAGTGGGGGCGTTAAAATAGGAATCAAATCTTTCTTGTTCCATAAAACGCATCTTTGGAATCGAAATCGTTCTTAATCGCCTATTGAAATTGTTTTACACTCTTCGGCAAGCATATTGCAACTATACTTCACCATTTAAAATATGTTTGGAATCTGCATCATCATCTATGAGTGTTCCATGTTTGCCTTTCTTGTTCCATAAAACACATCTTTGGAATTGAAATCTGTATTAAAATAGCCTACTAAAGCTGTTTTACAATCTTCGCCAAGCATACTTTAACTATACTTTTCAAGCTTGGTTCTGTTTTGAAGTTATTTTTTGGCAACAAACTTGGCGATCAATCATCGAAAATTGCAAACCTTGTGCGACTTTCAACATTTTGTTATCCCCTCCCCCCCCCTCTACATTATCTGGCAACACAATTGAAAAGATCTTCACCCTGACAGTTCATGTCTACAATAACTGTCAACAAATCATGTCCACAAAATCGGGTAGGACGTGATCTGGGCGTGAACGAAATATCACCCTAGTGAAAAAAAAAAAAAAAAAAAGAAGAAGAATGGAAATTGTAAAAATATTCAAAATGAAAGACAGGAAACGGTGTGGGTGGAACAATACTGTCCTGCAAGAGAAACAATAGCGGAAAGTTGCGATTTCGGAAGACCAAACTTCAGCCCAAATTACGTGCTCTTCGAATCGATATCCGAAAGTGCTTATGCGTCGACATGCGAACGCGCACTTTTTCGCGGAGTCATAACACCGTTTAACAGAAGTAGGAAATGCTTCTCTGGACATACAACCAATTTCGTGCTTCAAGGAGTGAGACATTAGCACAAAGGATGGTCTTCAGCACGTACAGAAAAAAATAAAAAATGTATTAATTGCATCACTTCTCGACCTTACCACCACGTGGCTTAGCGTGACATATGAATATGCTGTGCTGAGAGAGACAGCAGCAGCAGAGGTGATTTCGCAATTAGAAGATTTCTTTTGTTAGTTGAATTCTCTTTTACTTTTATTTATTTATTTCGGATACTTTAACAAAATCAAGCTTTATCATAACAGCCGGTGATGAGTACATTCGAAACTAGTATTTTTCGTAAGAGTGCGTGATAATTGTTCTCCGAAAAAACAGAATATAAACGTATTTACTAAATAATTGTTCTAGAAATTTTAAAGGAAGTGCACATTGCGCCATTTTTACCATTCACTGTCAAAATCTTTCATTTTTCAATTTAGTTGAGACTTATTGAAATTTTGGAACGATTATTTATTACTTTCGAGTAGTTTTGTGTAAATATTCTTTTTATTAAACACAATTTGAAAGTTATTATTCAATGTGCTGTCTAGACACGCAACATTCAGATCTGGCTGTTATACGTTGGCTTTAAATGCTGTGCAGATTTTATTTTCTCATCATGGACATTTGCAATGTCGCTTAAATATGTTCATGAATCCAAAATGGTACTATTATACGGTACCGGAACGGTTTTAGAAACAAATTAACTATTCGGCGGACTCCAAAACTTTAGAATAGTTCTTCATAAACTCGTTAGGCACTCTTATAAACAATAAGACTGTATTTTACAATTTCCAGGGGGGGGGGAGGAAATTCACAGAAATCCCATTGTAAATGACTGAGGTGCAATCCATCAGAGATCAGAGGGTCTCAAACTTTTAAAATTTTCGACATTTTTTTGACACAGGCTCCACTGTTTAGAAAGCACAAAATTTCCAAGAGAACTGAAATTGCAAAAGAATGTGGAATATTTTTACATTTGACGTAATTTTTACGTCACAGCTTATTTACTACGTTGACACATAATGCAATTTTAAAAATCGTAATGCGTATAAAAATGTAGTCAATCGTTATCTCAGTTTAGCGATTTGATGCACCGAGAAATTCGGCCTCGGAGATACCAGGTAAAAAATATCTGTACAAATTGTGATTTATGTGACCTTCTAAAAGTATCTTTAATGTGAGACGTGAACAAAAACGTGAGAAGAAGGTAAAAAGCTAGAACGATTTCATAACTTGGGTTTTTTATGCCTTTTGTTAGATTGCACTTCTCAGATATTCTGATGTATGATTGTGTGGTGTAACTCATAAACATGATTCAGGTATTTTAAGGAAGGTCAATTATATTTCATTTTACATAAGGTCTTCAGAAATATGAATCCACTAGCGAAAATTGAGTTACTTCAGATTTTTTCATTTTAAAAAATTCGCTTCTTTTATTAAGAAACAATTGTTAAAGTAAGATAATTGTTAAAGGCTATTTTGCATAACTCCCAGAAGGGTGTGGAAACTTTTTCATATTCTTTACACCTACGGGCGTATAGCTATAGCTTTCTCATGGGAAGGGTCTAGGTAAGGCAGAGGTGTCCATTCTTACTATAAATTTGATTGACAGCAAATTTTACTTTAAATATCTGATAAAATTCTTCCAATAAATTGTATTTGTTACGTACAGAATTATAAATTTACAAAATTAATATACTATTTAAATTTTAATATAAAGTCTACGAAGTTTAAATTTTTACTTCCTTGTACGTAGTATAAGGAAGTAATGTGATCCCGAAAAATTTTGGGGGCCAAATTTCGACATAAAAACCGATTTTGACTACCTCTAAATTTAATTTAAAAAATTTTTTCGATGCATCTCATCGTAGGCTAGCATGCACGATCATATTAACGCGTCTGCAACTCATTTTGACCAGTGGCGAGTCTACTGTGGCCAGTTTTTCCATGCCGTCTGTACGTACGTACGTATGTATGTAACTCGCATATCTCAAAAACTATTGGTCGTAGAATGTTGAGATTTGATATTTAGGATTGTTCCATGATCTAGTTGTGCACCTCCCCTTTTGGTAGCAATCGAATGGATAGTTTATGTACAGGACCGCCCAAAAGATTCGAAATACATTACGCTCTATGGGCCGAAATTCATTAAACTCGCCTAACTCAAGAGCTATTAAGCGTAGAATGTCGAAACTTCATATTTTGGATAGTTGTAACATCTAGTTGTGCACCTCCTCTTTTGGTTCCATTCGACTGGATAGTTTATCTACAGGACTGCCCAAAACATTCGAAATACATTACACTCAATGGGCCGAAATTCATTAAACTCGCATATCTCAAAAACTGTTAGGCGTTGAATGTTGAAACTTTATATTTAGGATTGTTGTAACATCTAGTTGTGCACCTCCCCTTTCGGTTCCATTCGACTGAATAGTTTATCTACAGGACCGCCCAAAAGATTCGAAATACATTACGCTCTATGGGCCGAAATTCATCAAAGCGTTTTTTAGAGGTATTGGGCTATTTCAAACGACTCAGAAGTGATATATGCTGTAAAGAGTTAGAAAATGAATTTCTCCATTAAAAAAAGTGTCTTTATCATTTATAGTTCTGCTACAGGAACACTCAAAAGATATCCAATACATTACGGTCAATAGCAATTTTAGGGGCATTCATCCATTTCAAGCACAATACCGTCCTACCACATAAGTGAGGTAATGGTCCGACCACGGTCACGTGCCTCCCTCAAGAACTATGCCAAAAGTCGCCAAGCTTGGCGACTTTTGGTGTACGTGTGTGCATATTTAACTCTCAAATCTCAAAAACTATTATGAAATTTCATATATAAGAATGCTGTAACATCTAGTTGTGCATCTCGATTTTTGGTTCCAATCTACTGGAGAGTTTATTTACAGGACCACCGAAAAGAATTTCAGTACCTTAATGTCTATGGACATCTTCATTATAATACAACTGTAGACAGTCATTGTTTGGTACATGCCCAAAATCTCGCCGTCTGTCCTCGACCTTGGCGAGTTTTGGCGAAATATCGGCAAATTTGGCGATAGTCAGTCATTTGGTCGATGCCCAAAGTATCGCCATTTGTCATCGTTCTTGGCGAGTTTTGGCGAAATATCGCCAAATTTGGCGATAATCTCTCATTGTTGGTCCATGCTTAATATCTCGCCAAATGTCGTCGACATTGACGAGTTTCGCCGAAATATCGCCAAATTTGGCGCCAAAAATTATTTCGTATTTTGTATAACTAAAACTTAACCCGTAGAATTTTGAACTTTTGTATTTAGAACTATATTATAATATCTAACGGTTTTCAAAATCTTTTTTGACAGCAATCGACTGAGAATTTATTTACATGGTGAGCCAAATGACTTTGAATACATTGAGGTGTATAGATGCATTCAATTCATTGAAAGTCTGTGGTCAATGACTACTTTGGCTATCCCCAAAATCTCGCTGACTATCCAAGTTTGTCGGCTTTTGGTGAAATATCGCCAAATAAAGTGTCAGAAGGAAATCTTTCAAATTGAACTCAGCTTGGCGATATCGAAATATTTGGCTATAAATCGCTAAACCTTACTATTATTGATATTTTATCTCTTTCAAACAAATAAATTTAGAGGAAGTGCGTCGAAAATATTTTTGATCTAATGGACGTGCAAGGAAGTCATGTGTTGGACACATCAGATTTTTTTAAACCGTATTCTGACTTGAGCGAAGAATTCAAAAGGTGAATGTTTAGCTACAACTAGCTTTTGTGGGTAAACTCAAGGGTGGGGGTCCAGACGCCCTAACCTCCCCCGCTTTATATACATCCTTGAGTATACCGTTATAAAAGTTTAAATTTATTTCGACAGAAAACCAAATGGCAAAAAATTTTGTATTTATCAGTGTATTTTAAATATTATTTTTTAAATACAAAGAATTTTCCAAAGATAAATTTTGTGACTCTCTCCAGCATGGAAAATATGTAAATCTCAAGTATTTTAGTTGCAACAAATTTTCACTTTTTAAAATGTAAATAAATTTTGGAAAATGCATTAAGCTCTGTATGTGATATTTTATGTATCTACAAGCGAACTGTGCTCGTTTAAATGATTGGCTCACAGGGCAACATAAATTTTTTTTCAGTTTTTTATTTCGATAAAAAAGTTTAATTAAATATATTAATCAATAATTAATCGTTAATATTTAGTTCAGTTTATAAAATAGATATGGCCTTCTCTGTTGTTGCAAATTTCCAGATTTTCTCTTTAAAAATTCGAATAAAATCTGAGAAATTTGCATTATGCCTTAGGGATTATTTATCTATTTATTTACAATTAAATTTGTTCATTGAGATTAATAGCTCAGATGACGAGGGGGAGGATATAGCCATTTGTTTTTCATTTTAGATTTTATCTCAATTTTAAAATACGTTAAACAGAGAAACAAAACTGAGAATTTTTCAAATACATTTTATGAAATGCAAAGTCGCACCCAGGGTGTGGGTCGCGGGGCACTGTCAACTCCCCCCTCCTCCCGTGATTCGAAATATAGATTTTTCATATGATGACAGTAAACAACAGTTTTTTGACAAATTCTACGTTTTCTACTTTTTGGGCCTACCCCGAAATTTTTTCCTGGTTACGTGTCCGATGAAAGCGGATGTTTGAAGAATCCATAAACCTAAAACATTAAAATTTCTAAAGTTTTCTCTACAAAACGTATTGCATAAAGGAAAACAGTTATTAATCACAAAGTCTATTTTTTTTTTTGTAACAGAATCATGCCTAAGAAAGTTATAGCCCGATTCTCTAGATCCCAATTTATTTCCTATTGTGCTGTTCCCGATTTTTATCATTCTTTGCGTTTAGAGTAGGAAAAAAAAATAATAAAAACAATTTTCTAAATTCCCTTACTTCGATTGAAAAGAAACAAAACACGGAATTTCACTTTATAAACACACGATTCTTTATTTTTAGTTTTTCCCCTCTCACGAGTTCGTTTCGGATTTGCTCTGTTTATTTGAGCCGGGAAGAAATATTTACGCGTTCACAGAGCTGACTGTTTTTACTTTCCATTTTGCCCATTCTGTTGTGTAAAAGACAATGCCAGATCCTCCCGCTGGAATTGTAAATATAAAATATAACAGCTCAAGAACTTCTGGCTCGTGATTCTCTCACGTTGGTGAGCGGTGCGTTCCAATGTGGGTCAAATGTAGCTTGAGTGGTTGAATTCTTTGCAATTTTTTCTAGCATCAGTGTTATGAGCCTACCGATGCCCACTCCGCCCCCTTGAACTTTTTCTTTTTCGGACCCCCACCCCAACCAATGCGTTGTTCTTGAAACTTAATTTCTTTTTGTGTAAGCTCATCAAAATAAATAACTCCATATTCAATTTTGATTATATACCGACAATGGAATTGCATTTTTTTCTAAAAACGTGCGAAAACTTCTCGATTTCTAAAGACGATTTCGTGACGTTGGGAACATCCCCTCCTCAGGCCTCCCAATTTATCCTCGTTTTTTAAAATTCCTACCTCTATAAATAATAGAGTAAAATGTTCTGCTTCTTCAACAGTTGTTAAATGTTCTTTTAGATGTTAAGGTTTCGTCTATCAAACCATTAAAATACTAGGCTATATAAATAAAACGGTGATGAAGGTAGGAATTTTAAAAAAAAGAGGACCAATTGGGAGGACTGCCTCCTATATATCAATGTTCCATGCACATGAAATCATTTTATTTGTGGAATTAGTTAAACTGGATAATGTATAAAAAGTATTTTAAACGAATTGGAATTGCAATTTTCCCTTCAAAGCCTGATAACTGTGACTTCAGTATAGCGTCTTTTTCACTTGCGACCCCTAAATTTGTCACGCAAATGATTATCTTTTTTTTTTTTTTTTTTTTTGACTCTCGGAAACAAAACAGAGCTAGAAATAGCCAAAAATTGCTTGAAAATTAGGGAATGTTTAGATTTTGAACTTTTAAAGTAACGCAGATTATTTTCTTTATTTTTATAAATAATTATGAAAAATGTACAGCGAATCGTACAAAAGGTGTAGATTTTATTTAGTTTTTTTATGCTTAACTTTTTAATCTTTTTGAAGTAATGGTGGTAAAAGTTTTATCTTGGAGTGGTTGAACCGGAATTGTTTTAGATTCAGTAAATCAGGGAACAGCATAACTATACAATAGGATTGGTGTTAAAATATTGAACAATGTCTATAGTCCTTTATAGACAGCCCCTTACTAGAAACGGCCAGCTTACAATAGTTGTGAGGCAGGGGAAAATATTTAAAAATCGGTACATTTTCCAAAATGGATGACACGAAATATTTTGCCGAAGTACTCAAGATAGAATTAATTTGATAATAAGTGCTGAAATCTTTTGAACTAAAAGAAAAAAAAGCGAATTATTTTGCCGAGAGAATAAAAGATACTTTGCTTGGTAGTTTTCTCGCTGTGACTGAATTGGTCACAAATTTCATCAGACATAATAGCTGATGTATTTGGTTCATTGCACCTTTTAATTCCGTTCGCTGTCTCATTTGTTTTAAGCAAATTGTCTATCAATGCGTCTGTCTCATTTGACCACATTTAAACTGGATCCAGACATGAGTTGCTAAGACAATTAAAATCAAAACTATTTGTTCGTGCTTTGTTATACCTTTTCTTGCACTGAATGTCTAGGATGTCTAAGCCACATCTTCGAATCACTTTTCTAACTAACTTCACATTTTCCAGCTCAGCTTAAAATATGCGTACTAACGCACCTCAGCTAACAGAACATGAATCAATCATAAGACATTTTTAAATTGGTCTTGTAACCATCCATGTAGATAATTCGACCGAGTGGATAAGACACTGAGTATGGTAGATGGCCGAAGTGTGAAGGTTCTAGGCTCGGGCCTGTCGCCCGGCTCTCGATCTAACAGTCTAGAGTTTTGGTCGGTTTTCTCCAGATTAAAGTGAATACGCGTTAGAACACCTCATAAAGTCCTCCGACCAAGGCAGATAGTCCATGCATAGCTTTGCCATAACAACAAAAACAAACCATATCGATCATTTAGCTTTTAGTATAAATAACCCTTTGAGGCGCAACCGGTTCCCAATGCTGAAAAAAGGGCAGCCGTTGCCATCGCTCGACTTAACTACCAGCAAGAGGGCGGACGATTGAAACGTTCATCGCGTGCCACTGATGTGCCGGCACAGCCAGCTGTCGTCAAAAAAAGGGTCTTCTCTAGATCTGTGGCACGCGATGAACGTTTCGATCGTCCGCCACCTTGCTGGTAGTTAAGTCGAGCGATGGCAACGGCTACCCTTTTTTCAGCATTGGGCAATCTATCCAGCCGTTCTGGCATTCTTCCATTTTTCAGCTGATGTCAGTGCTGTTAAAAATAATGACCATTTTTTTACGGGGAAATGACGTGCTCAAAAGTAAAGGATTCTCGTGGAGCTATGTCACCCGCAACTATTTTTATAGAAATCAGATCTATTCTTAGTGGCTGGCAACAGTCAAAACGTTAGAGTTTGGTGTTCCCAGAGCAGGAACACTGCTCGTTAAAGGGATAACAACAAAACAAACCATATGGATCATTTAGCTTTTAGTATAAATAACCCTTTGACGTGCTGTGTCGTCGCTGTGAGGACACAACTCTGGCATTTTGGCTGTTTAATTCACGAAGAATTTATTATTACTTTTCATACATTTCATTTCAATTAAATACCTAAGAAGGACATCTAGATAGACTGCCCAACGTCGGAAAAGTGCAGCCGTTGCCATCGCACAATTTAACTACCAACAAGATGGCGGTCGATCGAATCGCCCAGCGCGTTCCACAGAGCTAAAGAACATTTTTGACAAAGCTGGATGTGCGGCGTCGCAATTCGAGTCGATCGATCGAACGCCATCTTGTTGGTACTTAAATCGTGCGACGGCTGCACTTTTTCGTCATTGGGAAATGGCTGCGCTTCAAATGGTTAAAGCGTGGTCATAGATTTTTCCTTGTGGATCTGTGTATTCTTTTTCATGTTGACTACATATAAAAGTAATAATAAATAGAAACATACGCAAATTGTGATAGCCAATATGCCACGAAATTTATTCTAATGAGCTGGATATTCCATTATCCGGGAACACACAGACTACTCTTTTACTGTTTGGTACATTGAAAATTTACTTTAATAAGCGGCATATTCCTTTAACCGATATTGCATTAAGAGGGTTCGACTGTATTTTGCTATACATTGGTACTTTGAAATAAACGAGCTTGTAATTAGGAACAATTGAGGTAACGACCAAAGAGCCATATAGACCTCGATAAACCCTCTGACTGAAGTCAAGTCAAGGCAAGTCAAGAATGTCGTTAGATTCAGAATATGATGATGAGGAAACATGCGCTCATATGTAAAAAAGTTATGCGTATAGCTTCCGAAATAAACATTAAATGAATAAAGTTTTGTATTTTTTCTTGTTTCAAGAAATCGGAATTAGAAAAGAAAGCACATTTTATTCATGCTTGTGACGCAATTTTTGCGGAAGAGATTCTTAATCTGGTTCGTCATGTAACGTGACAGAACAATAGGCGATTTCAGTGGCAAATTAAAATACCAGGAACTAAGAATACACCCCAGGTGGAAGTAAATGCAGATTAAAAACATGTCAACAAAAGAAATAAAGACTACATGGAATAGCAACATCATACAAATCTTAACTTGTTAGCAACCTGAAATAATGTGTATATAAAATACTTTGACTGGCACATATTTACTGCATCAGTTCATTTGTTACTCAACCGAGTAATCGCTCAGAAGGGGAAATTTTTAAAATAATACACTAGGTTTATTATTTTAAATTTGCCACAGTGGCATGAAAAACATTGACTCAAACGTAAGAAACGATTTAACCTTTTGAGGCGCAACCCTTTCCCAATGCTGGAAAAAGGGCATCGCTCGACTTAACTACCAGCAAGATGGCGGACAATCGAAACGTTCATCGCGTGCCACAGATCTAGAGACCCTTTTTTGACGCAGCTGCCTGTGCCGCACAGCCAGCTGTCGTCAAAAAAGGGTCTCTAGATCTGTGGCAAGCGATGAACGTTTCGATCGTCCGCCATCTTGCTGGTAGTTAAGTCGAGCGATGGCAACGGCTGCCCCTTTTTCAGCATTGGGAAAGTGTTGCGCCTTAAAGGGCTAAATGTCGAGGGTATTTTTTTTTTCTTAACCAGAAATCTTCTTTTGCCTGCCTTTTGTCCCCCATAACTATTTCTCTAGCCAAGCGCCTTGTTGAGTAATGGTTTTGAGATTACTTCTTTTTATTTCTACAACTGTTTGTAGGAATTATTTCAGTACAGTGAAGGAAGATCTACACGAAAAATTATGATAGTGAATTATTTCCAAATCTGACATTTCTTTATTGCATGAACTACATTTCATGGGCTAATAAACAATTGATCTTAATAGAACAGGCTCCATATGCATTAGCAAAGGGACATATAATTTACGATACTAATAACATAAATTTTCCCAATACCATAAATAGGAACTTTTTGTTATTGCAAGTTAAGTCGACTTGCAGATTACAAAAAAATTAAGAATGCATTACATAGCATTTTTATTTTCATTAACTAACCACTAATAGTGTTTTGCGAGGTTAAGTGAGTTACAATCGTTTATTTCTTCTTTCTCTCTAATGTCAGAAAGCAGTAAAGCGAGAGCTAATGGTTTCTAGTTCAGTAAAGAGATTAGCTAAACAAATGAATGTTTACTCCATTTTGAATATTTTAAAAATAGTAATTTTATTATTTAGTTCAACATTTTAGCTCATTTTTGCTATAATACAGACACAACATGGGGATACAGAACATTATTTGTGTCATTAAAAAAATTTAAATGCTACTTGCTCTTTGGAAAACACTGTCCAGATTATTTTAATTGTATTTTATCCATTATATATATATATAGGATTTCTTAAAAAAGGAATAATGTGATTTAATTTTTATCTATTAGAGATAAGTGGAGTGGGCAATGTAGATTGAAAAAATATTCAGAAAAGGTAGGAAAAAAAGTTACTTTAAGAAAAAATTCCCATAGTTAATTTTCAAAACGTTACATTTTTAAATTTGTATATGATCCCCGTACAGAAAAAATTCCACTTAGTAAAATGTGCCCCATACACTATTGAAGCGATGTACAAATTTTCATCCTTTCATCATAAACTGTTTCAGAGTTATCTTTTAACGAAGATGATCAAGGGCTATACATAAATATGAATATAATTGTTTATTGCTAGAGAACATAAAATTATTTTCTTTTTTAATTTCTGGACGAACCCTGAAATGCGAGCATCGGATATGATTTTTTCCTTTCAAGAGCCATTGAAAGTCAGTATATATTTCTCTTTATATTTATATAGTTTTCAAATTTTGTACATAACCTCACTAGTGCACGGGACATCTTTTGCTAATTTGGAATTTTTGTGTACTTGGGCCGTATACAAATTTTAAAAAGTGACATTCTGAAAATTAGCGAAAGAAATTTTTCTTAACGTAGTCGTTTTTCCTACCTTATTTAGAACGCTTTTTCAATTTACATTGACCACTTATCTTTAATAGATAAAGAATTAAACCGTGTTGGCACCTTTTTGGGATACCCTGTACACACAGGGTCAGGGTGATTGTAAAACAATCAAGTCCGATAAATGAACCTCTAGCAGCCTATCCGATCAATCGAAAAGAAAGTTTAGACATTACCATTTGCGGGTATGCTCTCTATTATTTAAAGCAATGGAACTCTCGCGGTTACAGTTACGATGAAAAAACTTCAAAATTTTCCAGTGGTAGGACCCTCTTCTCTGCGAAATTTGATCAGCACATTGAAAAACCGTGAATGGCATTGAAACGATAATAATCGAGAAATGATAATAATTTCATAATCGATGAACGATAATAATTATATACTCGATGCGTATTCAGTGTTTTCCTTATGATTGTTTGTTCGCTTTGATATTAATTTATTATTCGGAATTAAACCAGAAAACAATGACGAAAGTGGGAGGGAAGCACGAAAGTGGGCCTGTTTGTTTACATCCGCGGTGGACGGCGGATAGTAAGACAGAATATGTGTCTTTCAAGCACCGAATTATTGAACGTGCCGTACTAACCAACCGCCGGATTATCAAGATTTTACTGTATTTATTTATTTTTAACGTTTTCTTCCTCTTTCGCTAAGGATTTTAACCCTTTGAGGCGCAACCCTTTCCCAATGCTGAAAAAAAGGACAGCCGTTGCCATCGCTCGACTTAACTACCAGCAAGATGGCGGACGATCGAAACGTTCATCGCGTGCCATCGATCGTCCGCCATCCTTCTGGTAGTTAATTCGAGCGATGGCAACGGCTGATCATATTTCAGCATTGGGCAATCTATCCAGCTGTTCTCGCATTCTTCTATTTTTCAGCAGATGTTAGTGCTGTTAAAAATAATGGTGACCATTTTTTTACGGGAAATGACGTGCTAAAAAGTAAAGCATTCTCGTGGAGCTATGTCACCAGTAGCAACTATTTTTATAGAAATCAAATCTATTCTTCGTGACTGGCAACAGTCAAAACGTCAGAGTTTGGTGTTCCCAGAGCGGGAATACTGCGCATTAAAGGGTTAAAAGTGAACGAGGAGCAAAACTGAAGTGGGAAAAAGATTCCACCATTTCAGTTGCGTTGGGAATCACAGCTTGGACAGAGATAACGTGACCATTTATTTTTCCCTTCAAAATGGGATATCTACTAGTTTTTTGGCAATAGTGTATTTATTTTCTTCCTCAAAAAGAGACATCTCCTGTTTTAAAATGATAGTGTAGGGAGACTGAATTTACAGGTCTGGGTAAAGTAATTAAAAAACTTTGTAAAAAACACACATAAGAAGTAAAAGGAAAGAGGATACGCGTTTCGTTCAAAAATTGTTTTGAACTTCTTCAGTCCAAGCCCTTCGACGTAAAGAACACAGGGAACTGAAAAGAGTTCTTTTCAGTTCCCTGTGTTCTTTACGTTTAAGGGCTTGGACTGAAGAAGTTCAAAACAATTTTTGAACGAAACGCGTATCCTCTTTCCTTTTACTTCTTATGTGTGTTTTTTACAAAGTTTTTTAATTACTTTATCGTTTAACACCAGTATTTTGAGTGTTTTTTCAGGTCTGGGTATCTTTTAGTGTTTAAGGAAACGCGCAAAAAATCTTGTGTTAATGTTAATATCAAAATAAGATGGGAAAAAAAATTTGCTAAAACTCACATATACTATAAAAAATAGTGCAAAATGTACGTTTCGGGTGGTACAAGGGGTAGGGCCTTCTTCGAATTCAAAACACCATCCGGCAGAAGACAGGAAGGTAGGAAAGTGAGAAATGTAAACAGAAGGCCACGCATAAAAAAGGAAGTTGTTATTCGGAAGGGAAAAAATTCTTAGAAAACCAGAGGGAAAACGGAAAACCGGGGGGGGGGGATAAGTAAAAGAACATGATTTAAAAAAAAATTAATTGAAATAGTTGACAAAAAAAAAATATTAAAAGAACAAACACCAAAACAATACATCTCCCTGCCGCTTTCTTTGCGTCTCGAGAGAAGAGGGAGGGAGGTCAGTTTTTTTTTTTTTTTTTTTTTTTTTAGTTGCCGTTGGATGATTTTATATTTTTAGCGGCCTTTACTGAAATCGTTACCGTGGGTTGCTCTCGTTCTAAAAACGGGACATTTTCCAAAAACGGGACATTACAGTGTCCCGAAGCTGTGCTTGGGGACAACGGGACAAGCCACCTAAAAACGGGACGTATGGTCACCTTAGGCAGAGAACAATTTCATCATTACGTTTTGTGCTCAAAATTTTGTATTTTTCAGTATTCATTGTTTCTTTTTTTTATCCAGGGTGTTTCGGTACAGCGTTTACATACTTATTACTTTCAGGCGAGATAGAGTATGCCAAGATGGTTCAGAATCACATAGCAATGGGGTGTCGGAAACGTCATCTTCATGTACCTGTTAATAATCCCTTTGAAAGAAGTGTTGAAGTGTGCGTCTAATTTCTTAACCAAGTTTCATAAACAATGGGCTTTTCTCCGACAATTTTATCAATGTAATGAAAGAAAAATTCTGAATTAACCATTTTTTATCCAGTGCAATCGGCGAAAGATGGATTAGTTTTTGAAAAACTATGGTCTGAAAGTTTACTATTACTTGAACGCTTCTTCCAAAGTGATTATTAAAGGGTACATGAAGACGACGTTTCCGAGCCCACATTGCTATGTGATTCTGAACCGTCTTGGTGTGCTCTATCTCTCCTGGAAATTTGTAAACGCTGTACTGAAACACCCTGTATTTTTATCCTCCCTCACTGATGTTTTAACCCTTTAACGCGCAGTGTCCCCGCTCTAGGAACACCAAACTCTGAGGTTTTGACTGTTGCCAGTCACGAAGACTAGATTTGATTTCTATAAAAATAGTTGCGGTTGGCATAGCTCCACGAGAATCCTTTACTTTTTAGCACGTCATTTCCCGTAAAAAAATGGTCACGATTCTTTTAAACAGCACCGACATCTGCTGAAAAATGGAAGAATGCGAGAACAGCTGGATAGATTGCCCAATGCTGGAAAAAGGGCAGCCGTTGCCATCGCTCGACTTAACTACCAGCAAGATGGCGGAACGTTCCAATCGAAACGTTCGTCGCGTCGAATACGATCGAAACGTTCATCGCGTGCCACATCTTGCTAGTAATTAAGTCGAGCGATAGCAACGGCTGCCCTTTTTTCAGCATTGTGAAAGGGTTGTGCCTCAAAGGGTTAAAAGTGATCGACGGCTGACATTGAATTGTGGGAACCACCCCTTTAGACAAAAAATAAAGTAATAAAAAAAACATCGACATGTAAAATACTTATGAATTACAGTCTTACCTCTCATTAATTTCAGTTAAGGATTCAGGTTAACAACTGTTTCATTCTCTCTCTCACAGACGTGTCGAAGTCGGTAGAACGAGGTGCTAAGGCCACAGCAGCTCTGAAAACACAAGAGAAACGATTTCTTAATGGAAGATGTCATGAGTTGTTGTTTTATTTTCTTATTTTTTTTCCCCCGAATCCAAAACTAGAAAAGGCAGAAACAGAGAGAGACTTGTCTTCATAAGACAGCGCAAGCTTCAGCGAGTGTGGTCAGTCGTAAAGCCGAAAGGATTGGAAGTAATAAAATAAATAAGTGTGTGAAATTCTTTTGTGGGTTTTGCGGTTTGCAAAACAGAAACAAAATATGCGGCGAAGTTCAAATGCGATTTCTCAAAGGATTTCCCGGCGTCTGTAATAGGTCATCAATGTGCGAAAAAAAAAATAAATAAATAAGAAAAGATTGAAGAGATTACTCACATTTAATCTTGAATGTCCAGTAAAGGTCATTAGTAAACTGCTCAAAACAGGTTTTATCATGGGTGCCCATACCAATGGGCGCAGAGGGGGGTCATGCCTCCCCTCCCCAGCTCTTGTGTTATCTTAATGATTTTGGTGCTGGTGTAACATAGAAGTAATTCAACACTAAAATATAGTATCTTTCTTAGGAAGGACCCTCGGTGCCCCCCCCCCTCCTACAAACAGTCATATGAGCAGGGCACCCCTGTTTTCTTTTGGGACGGAGTTAACCCCTCTACAAATCCGAAAACTTTAAGACCATGCCCATTGCCCGATGCAGCACTCTAATATTAGAGATGAGTTCGGTCTCATTTTTTGAAGCCCGAGCCCGAGGACTTTTCATCCGAGCCCGCCCGAGCCCGAGCAATATTATTTAAGTCGGAGCCCGAGCCCGCCCGAGCCCGAAATTTCAGCTAAAGATAAAAAAAAATTAAATTACTTCATTGATAGAATGCAATAAATTTTGCTGTTTGTGCAAATTAAAGACAAATAGAGTTGCAAACTCCCAATGCACTTTCTAATTCTTTGTATCTATCCTTTATCAAAAAATGTCGGATCTCATGACTAACTAATGAATATAAACCGTCGTTCTAGAATACCTAAAGAGCTTCACGCACCTTCTAGGCGCCCGTGCCGCTATTTTTATTTGTTTATTTATTTATTTATCTTTTATAAGTACTTTTATTTTCCTCATGAATCACTTTTAAAAATCTGTTTCAAGCAGTATGTTCAATAAAGGATAAATTTTTTATGAGCCCGATCCCGAGCTCGCCCGAGCCCGAACACAATTGTGAATTTTAGAGCCCGAGCCAGGTTCGGGCCCGGGCTCGGGCTCGGGCTTTCGGGCTCGGGCTGAGCCCGTCTCATCTCTATCTAATATATGTTATTCTTTATTCGACGTATAATTAACGATCAGCCATCCTGTTTCAGCTGTCTTTACGTGACTGAGTATAGATGGTACATAATACAGTAACCCCTCGTTATATAAGCTCCTCGATACATTGCGCATTCGGATAAATCGCGCTTTTATGTCTCCCTTCCTTTCCCCCCCCCTCCTGTTTTTTATTTTATTTGTTTTTTATTTTATTTATTATTATTATTTTATTATTATTATTATTTTGCTTTGAAAATTCCATCTCGAAAAATCCAATGTGCCACATAATGAATCATAGGTATCGGGAAAAAGAGACCTCTTAAGATTTATGAAAGACTAGCTGCGTACCCGTTCTCCGCACGGTAGGGAACGAAACTTTTTCTTACATATATAATTTGAATTGATTCCAGTGATTTGGAATCTCAAAATAAGCAAAATGATTTGACTCTTGGCGTAAAGTTTCTCATTCGTTATTTGTAAAGTTAGTATAAGTACTGACCTGAGACCATTGTTAATATTATGACAAAAACTATGTCGGTGTCATTCCCGATCAGAAAAAGAAAAGCGTGACGGTTTGCAGCGAAAATTCCTAACTTTCAAAATGTCTCATTTCTACATCATACTCTTTTTTAGATTTAAGTTATACCACCTTAGATACTACATGATGTGGCGAACCGTTTTATTTTATATTTAAATAGTTGTGTACCCGCTCTTCGCAAGGCAAGAAGAGAACATTTTCCCAAAATGTGATCATGACTACTTGTGACAAAACAGAATCTCCAAGAAAAAAGTTCAGTTACAGTCTTTTCTGTTGAAACTACCGCGGGATATATTAACGTGACGTAGAATTACTTAATGTTTAGTTAGCTGTGATGTAAGATGGTTGTTGTAAAAGGAATAGAACACTTAGTTTCCCGAAATATTTATTAATGCGGTATATTGTGCTTTGATCAATATTGCCCTAGCATATCTACTAACTATTACTTATACTATCTTTTATTGATACCAATACAATATATTTTCGTTTTCCAGTCGTTAATACTTAATTTAAAGAAACGGCTTAGATATTTGCCACGAATGTAGTCTTTTATTCTTTGGTGACTTTTGCAATTTACGCATCAGTATAAACGATAATCATTTCACTTTATGGTTACCACTAAAACAGCTCTCCATACATTTGTATGCTTAATTGTCAGATTGGCCTATTTAGCACCAGGGCCCTATTATCTCACTGGCAAATCGGGACTTTGCCCAGTGCCTCCGGCTCGAAATGGCCCCCAATTTCATAGATGGAGGCCCCAAAATTCATCAATGCCCGGGGTCCCTGTTTGCCATAATCAGGCCCTGTTTAGCACCGCAAAATATTTCTTGGGATTCGAAAACGTGTCCCGTTTAAAATCTCAATGGAAAATAATGCTGGATAATTCACTGGTGAAAAAACAGCATTCAATTCTTTTTCTGGCAACGTAAAATAAAATATGGAATTATTTCATGCGTGGTGTATGTTTTGCTTGTGAGTCCGTTATTCTGATTGAGTTTCGAAAGGGGTTTTAAACTTGTGACGTCATTTCACATGTGAAAACTCTGTTATTTTAAAGTAATTTTATTTATTTTTTTCAGCTGGCAATTTTAATCATTTTTACTGTTTCCAAGTCAACCAAACCTCAAGATATCATACCGAAATTTTTAAGCATTTAAGCAGCTGTGATTGAAATGAAAATCCTTCTTTACTTAAAAATTCGTAAAAATTCTCCTAATTTATATTTTTCCTCCGTTCTTCTTTTAAAAGTGGGCGATTTGTGTGCTCCGTCTTTTGTCGAAATATAAAAAAGTTGTGACAGATAGAATTCAAGATGCAGCAGTTTTAAAAATATTTTACGAAAGTCAGCGTCAAATTTAATTTTATTTGAAAAATTCCCAAAAATCTGCAAATTACGTTACACATTCCGAACAAACAGTTTTTAAAAGAAAATTTTCTCCTCTATACGATGATGTAAATATCGTTTTCTTGCGAGTGCAATTACCGGCGTTATTATGTATTACGCAAGAAAAATCGCTAAAAATCGGACAAAACATAAAATAAAACATTTTCTAATTCGAATTTCGAAAAAATCGCTTCGAGGTGTGTCGAAACCCGTCATGGAGAATTTCCGTACAAAATTTGGTAGGTCTACGATCATCCGTTTCGGAGCTACGCGAGACATAGACAGACAGACAGACAAACAGACAGTTTACACTCTGTTTTATTTATATAGATAGACTAGCTCAAAAGGCGTCCAAAAGACGTCTTTAAAACGCCTTTTGAACGTTCTAGAGTTACACCTTCAGAAGATCTGTACTTGAGAAATTCCGTTTCAGTTAAAAATGCAAATAGACGGATCCGTTTTCCATCTTGAAGATCCATTTAAAGTTGTCACAACATTACCCATCTGCACGCTCTAGGCTGCAAGTAGTAAATAATCAACCGTTAGGACAAAAATCATGAATCATTATCATGGCGGTCGCGTGTCACATTTAATAACTCTCATTAATAATGCTCGTTTTACGATGCTCGTGAGCTCGTCGAAAGAATAAGAATATATATCTTCTGAAACAATATCGGAAATTAAGAATGTTTTTTTTAAATTATTGTTACGTAAGATATCTTGTGTTTGCATAATGAATAACACGCGAGGCGGTGTTAATTATCCTGGTGCTCTCGAAGTCCACAATTTCTAATTAATGTCTGCACGAAAGTTTTATCTGTTTGAATGTAATAGTTATTGTGGGGATTCTTCGGCAAAATTTATCTTTTTTTTTCTTCCCTGAGATTTTTACTGTTCTTATTTTATTACCTGTTGCAAAAATATTAAAATTGCAAAAATATTAAATCCTTGAGTTGGCAGCACTTTCAGAAAGAAAAAGTGTGTCGCTCACTGTTGGTATTTTAATTGCACTCTAAATCACCTGTTAAGAACAGGGATAAAATTGTAAAAGCAACGATAATTTTAGAAAATGATAGTTAAATGGTTTAAGTGAGAATGAAGAAATTTTACTCTCGTTGTTGAGATTTTTAAAACGTTTTAATCTGTTCTTTATTACCTACTAGCTGCGTGCCCGTTCTTCGCACGGTAGGAAACGAAAAATTTCCTCACGTGTGTAATTCGAATTAATTCCAGTGATGTGGAATCTAGAAAAAGCAAAATTATTTCACTCTTGACTTAAAATTTGTGTCATATATGTAATAACCTGAGATCATTTCAATATAATGACAAAAACAAAAACAAAAAAAAAAAAAAAAAAAAAAAAAAACTATGTCAGCATCATTCGGTATCAAAAAAGTGAAAATGGACCGTTTGCAGTAAACTTCTCACTTTCAAAAGTCTTATTTCCTCAGACATGCTGTCTTTTAGGTTCACGTTTTAGCGTTAAATACCTCAGACACTACATGAAATGGACATTTTTTTTATTTTAAAAATACGTCACCCTCTCTTGCAACCCTTTACAAAAAGAAAAGAGATAAGAGATAAGACTGCGCTATTTATAAAGGCTTTAAAATTATTTTTCTAGATTATGCAGTTTAATTTTTCTTCTCACAAATAAATCCAGTAATTATAAAAGGAAATTGAGCCAAGCAAAGAAATCGTCTGCTCGCGGGACCCGTTTTTATTTATTTTTTCACCTGGCAATTTTATTTTTTTTCACCTGGCAATTTTTCACCTGGCAATTTTTTTTTCACCTGGCAATTTTTTGTTACTGTATCCATGACAACCAAACCGCAAGATATCAAACCGAAATTGATAAGCAGGTGCTACGGAAATGAAAATCCTTCTTTACTTAAAAATTCGTAAAAATTCTCCTAATTTATATTTTACCTCCGTTTTTCTTTTAAAAGTGGGCTAATTGTGTGCTCCGTCTTTTGCCGAAATATAAAAAAGTTATGACAGATAGAATTCAAGATGCAGCAGTTTTAAAAATATTTTACGAAAGTCAGCGTCAAATTTAATTTTATTTGAAAAATTCCCAAAAATCTGCAAATTATGTTACACAGTCCGAACAAACAGTTTTTAAAAGAAAATTTTCTCCTCTATACGATGATGTAACTATCGTTTTCTTGCGAGTGCAATTACCGGCGTTATTATCTATTACGCAAGAAAAAACGCTAAAAATCGGACAAAACATAAAATAAAACATTTTCTAATTCGAATTTCGAAAAAATCGCTTCGAGGTGTGTCGAGACCCGTCTTGGAGAATTTCCGTACAAAATTTGGTAGGTCTACGATCACCCGTTTCGGAGCTACGCGAGACACAGACAGACAGACAGACAGACAAACGGACAGTTTACACTCTGTTTTATTTATATAGAAGATTGGTAGCGTGAGTGAAAAAGAAGGGGTTAACCCATTAACGTCCAGAGATCTATTTTTAGACCGCCGCGAAAGGGCCCGATCATGACCAACAAGGGGCCCCGGGCAATGATGAATTTGGGGGCCCCCATCTATGAAATTTGTTCTATTTTTCCTAAAATTTTGATAAAAAAGAATATTTCAGAACAAAAATTCAAATTGGGGGCCCTTTTGAGCCTGGGGCCTTGGGCAAAGTCCCGATTTGCCATTGCGACAATAAGACTCTGGTCGCGAAATTTGTAAATCACTCAAATATTAAAGCATTAGTTTAATTTCTTGAATAATAAATCTGACTTCCACAAAATACTCAACGATAACAAGTAAATGAGAATATTTCCCCGTTTATTCACATTTTTAGAAAAAGATTTACGTTCTTTATACCACACAAATGTCGGACTTTTATTTAGCACTTCCTGCATCAACATAAATTTGAGAATATGCTGAAAAAAGTTGGGCGCTAATGGGTTAAAAAGAGGTGTTGTCTGAGTCGCTCGGATCTCATTGAAAAGTAACAATATGAGACACGGGTGGTATGGAAGAAAATGAGGAGGAAAGAGTTGCTGGATAATCGCTCGCATCTCACTGACTGTAATCCACGTTGGAATTTTCTTGTGGCTACCTCTTCGGAAATTTAGTGAAATAAATCAGGTTATGAGAGAAAAATCAAAACTGGTTTCTGCATCATAGTGATTGGAATTGTTTCTGAAGCATTAAATGAAATGTGTATTTGTACGTAAATTTCAAAAGATAAATTAAGCTTCTTTGTTCATCGTGTAAACGATATTTTTAATTACTGACACTATTAGTACTTACATTATTACTTTTATTATATTTTAAGAGCAAGTGTTCCTAAAAGTAAATTTTTATCATATCACACCCTATCCCTCCGCGGGTTATATCGCGCCCCCGGGTATATCACGCATTATTCTTGTCTCCCGACGTGCGCGATATAACGATGGGGGCTACTGTACTGCGCATTTTTTACATAATAAATGTAGGTAAATAAGTCCATAGAAACTTTTCTACGGACACTGCTCACCTGTGAGTTTTAGAGAGCATTTTAATGTGTCTGAAGTTTTCTATTTTCTAGCTCCACCTCTAGCCTGGGAGGTGGCTACAGAGAACATGGCAGAGCAGAGGTTACTTAATTTCAACAGACTTTTACATTTTTTTATATTTAATAATAAATAGGATGAGTTTTGACAGTATTGTGATTATTGAAATGGTTCAGTGCCTAACAATAAATATAATTTTGTAACCAAAAGAGCACAAACAGAGACTAAATGACTATAGAGATATACTTTTGGTGGTCTAAATGAGTAAGAAATATTATTAAAGAATTTTGTGTGAGGCCTAAATATGAAGTAATTATTTTTACTGTATTAAAGGTAAAAGAAGATGTGAGGCATTTATTTACTTTTTTTAAATCTAACAAGGGGAGGCTCAGACGTTGGGGTCACCGATTTTGATGAAATGTTGGTGGGTTATAGGGGACCCATAGTTAAGTAAAATGCTAAAATATTGGCCGCCAACTCTCGCTTATTTTCGAGAAAATTCCATTTAAACATTTGGCACATTGTTAAATACTAATTATTTGGCGATTAATTTGTGTTCTCGGTGGCGTCGTGATTCCGTACGGAGACGGAGATCCGAAGGTCCCCGGATCGAATCCAGCTCAGCGCTCTGGGTTTTCCATTTTTTTTTCTTTCTCCCTTAAAAATTCATATAATACAGTTTAAAATGATTAGAAAATTGACGTGATTTATTGAAATAACACTATGAAATAGAATTGAATAGCCGCAAATGAAAGTAACGAAAATGAGAAACGTTATTTATGAATCACATTTCGAAAAATATTTTTCTACGTTTACCGATGAGTACATGAGGAAGGGTGATATTTGTCCTGAAAACATGCAAAACAAATTGTCTGGACATTTGCTACAACATATGAAATAAATATTTTTGTATTCACATGATATTTTCATTTCTGCTTGTAGGGGGGAAAAAATTATTTCAGCTTTCATCAGAAAATTTTGTTGATGTCCGAAAATAATGGTGGTGATAGCAGAAAATACATGACTTAAATGAATTTTTATTGCATTTTCTCAGGTTCCTATTTCCCGTTCATTTAGCATATCAATATGGAGAATTGTGTAGCTTTTAATTATCTTTTTGTTGTTGTTGTTGTTGTTTTTGGGATGGAGTCAGTGAAATTACACATCACAGGGTTGACAAAGCGTTGTACATTTAGGTGGAATTACTTTTAGAGGCAAGGTGAATTACTTTCATCGTCATACAAGTATTTTGTTATAATTTCTGGATTATTATTATTATTATTAATTTCGCTATCTACTTCTAGCGATGTTTGATAAATTTAAAATTAAATGCATTTTACATTTTACATCAAATCATAAATTATTTAATACAAAAAATTTCACTTATCGTTTAAATCGAATATTGGATCTCTAATTTTAATTACATGTGTGTAATACGTTTTAGCTGAATGAAAAACTTAAAACAATAATTGCATCATTCAAAACGAAGAAAGAAGCGAATACTTATCATTCCTCGCGTCCTAAAAGTATTGGTAAATTATCAACTATATACATAAAAACAACTTTATAACTGCAGTTTTACAAAATAATTCACAATGTATAATTATTTTGAACTTTTTAGCGAGAAAAAATCCATAGCACCGAGCTGGATTCGATCCGGATCTCCGTACGGAACCACGGCGCCACCGACAACACAAATAAATTGCCAAATAATTAGTATTTAACAATGTGTCAAATGTTTAAATGGAATTTTCTCGAAAATAAGTGAGAGTTGGCGGCCAATATTTTAGCATTTTACTTAACTATGGGTCCCCTATAACCCACCAACATTTCATCAAAATCGGTGACCCCAACGTCTGAGCCTCCCCTTGTAAGTTTGAATCGCTACTTTGATGTATTATTCTAGTTGGAATAGGATGGTTGAGTATATTTTGATTATCTTGTGTATAGTCAACTTCCGTTATTGTTTTATGGGCTACATATAGTTTAAAATAAATAAAAACTTATGTGTAAAAAACTTTATGTGTAAAAAGTACATAAAATGATACTTAAAACAAGTTATAAGTATCATTTTATGTGCGTTTTTTGCACAAAGTTGTTACTTATGATACTTATAACAATGATACTCATAACAATATTATCTTGCTATAAGTATCATTTCACGTGTGTTTTTTACACAAAGTTTTTATTTATTTTATCTTATAACACCAGTATTTTGAGTGTTTTTTCTGTAGATATGGTTTATTTAAAGTGTAATTTTTCCACTATTATATATACAGGTGGACAAACGGGACACATGCCTTGTAGAGGGGTTGCCAAAATCATTAATAGTCAGAAAGAAAAGGGTGCCAAAATTCAGGCGTGCCCCACAGCGATATTTTATTCCAATACATGAAAATACAAGAAAGTATAATTGTATTCCAAAGCATGCAAATACAAAAAAAGTATAATTTTATTCCAATGCATGCAAATACAAGAAAGTATAATTTTATTCCAATGCATGCAAATACAAGAGTATGTTGTTGTTTTTCGGTAATTGATTATTCAGCTCTTTTTGTATTGTACGTTTTGTCTTAAAAAGGGGTCTTCCGAGCGTGAGTTTCTGATGTTCAGTAGCAACCACTGATACAAATTCATACTTTAATTTAGTGTATAAAATAATAATAATACTAATAAAATAAAATAAAATAAATATACAAACTATATAAATTAAAAAGCATATATATATATACTAGCTGAAGTACCCGTTCTTCGCACGGGAATGAATGGACTTTTTGATATTACGATTTGTGGGGATTACTATTTATTGTAATAAAGAGATATAGCAAAATTGATATCGCTTTATACTGTGTTCAATAACCATGCATACCGAATTTCAAGGCAATCGTTTGTACGGTGCAGAAGGCCATGCGGCGTAGCGCAATCTAGTGGAGAGTTTTAGCAAAACGGATACGGCGGAAATATTCTTCGCATTCAGATATCGATGAATACGAAATTTCAGGACGATCGGCTGGACAGCCCTGACGACGCGACATCTAGTGGCAAATTATATAGGAAAATGGATAGCGCCAAACTCTTACCCGTGTTCAAATATCTATGTATACCTATTTTCATAGCGATCGGTTGCACAGTCAAGAAGTGATACACTGCAGCGAGATCTAGTGGTTAATTAAAGTAATGATTTGCTACAGTGCCGTCAAGTGGCGAGTTATAGCAAAATGGATAACGCCAAAATATTCTCACTGTTCAAATAGCTATGTATATTGATTTTCATAGCGACCGTTTGAATGGTCAAGCCAACACGAGATATATCCAAGTCTCAAATAAAATCCAGTTTCAAATCTAAGCCTCGCCAAAGTGCCAACATACGCCATTTTGCAAGAGTTTTTTCAGGAAATCATTCGAAGCATTGACTTAGCAGCAATCAATATGGGAAATGGTTCGGCCGCCAAAAAGTAAAGCACACATTTATTTAAAAGGGGAATCCCTTAATACAACCGAATTTTTTTTAATTATCAACTATAACGTGTTTTATTCATCGTTACTCCGATGTACTAAATGAGAAGATTTCAATTTTCTGAAATTTGGCGGAATTCCCCCAACTTAAATCAATGTACTCAATTGGCGAGAATTCTGAAGATAGATCGCTTGAAATCCCTTAATAACTGCATTATTTCTTCACGGATCATTAAAATTTAACGCTGTATTTTAATAAAACCTTTGCACTTGCTTTCAAAAATCTATTTCCTTAAGCTCTCAATAAATTGCGCCAAGCCGAAAACTGTGCAAACCGCTAGAACTCACTTTCTCAAAATCAGCATTTGAGCCATTTTATTTTTTCGCCAAACTAAAAAAAAAAAATTACATATTAGCCTCGGAAATCTTCAATTCTTATTGTTTTGCGTATAAAACATTTCATTCCTGCTCCGATTTCCCATGCACACGATATTATAATAAAAAATTAATAATCTTACAAATATAAACTAACAAAAAAAAATCATTATTATTCTTTTATTTTTACTTTGAGAATTTAAAACATCTTATTCGGCAAAATCGCCACACATGGCAACCACGATCCTTATTTCACACTTTTTTCACTACAGGGGTTACAATTACGGAAAGGTTTTTGCATGTATAACATAAAAAATCTCTTAAATTCCGGGAACGGGTGGACTTTCAAAGTTTTAAAGTGGACTATGATTTATTCTATATTATTTTACATATCTGTGCAAAATTTCAGGCTGATAGGTCCATTTTTGTGGATTTGTATACAACTCAAATCCACAAACAAACAAACAAATAAACAAACAAACAAACAAACAAACAGAATTTCATTTTTATTTATAAGATATATATATATATATAAAGTGCGAGTATTAGTAAATTAAATGTAAGTATGTAAAAGACCACAGTTAAACGTTATATTGAAAAAAAATCAAACGAAAGACCTAAACAGCTGTCAGTAAATGTTACGTCACCACGTGCCACTACTAGCATGATTGCTGCATGAGTTAATACTACGCACTTCTGTTTAAAATGCGGTGTTATTTAATGCATTGTTTTCACCGCTAATTAAGTCAAAGTGGAGGGGGGAAATTCGGATAGCATTTCCTCATACTTACTCTGAAGAGTTTTGATAAAACAGCTTGAACTGTGAAAGCTTTGTTTATTGTAATTCAAAATTAACTTGAAATTATAACTAACAATAAGCAATTAATAAATTACAACACACAATATTATAACTAAATGTTAAACTGGTTGGTATTTTTTGTATCCAGTTACGAAACATAGTTACAAATTTACGAAAGGGAATTAATTAATTGTAGGTTAAAAAAGCGAAGTAGTTGGAAAAGAACATAATTTAATTACCGTATATCCCGGCGTATTATATGCATCAGTAAATTTTGGAAAGGTCTTACTATTTTCATGCAATTATTGCTGTATAACATGCATCATATTTAGCCAGTAGGATATTTTAGGGGGAATTTAAAGCAAATATTAAAAAACAACTTTTTAAAAACATATATATTCACTTTAATAACAGTAAAGGTTTAAAATACCGGATCGCTCCTCCCCCCTCTATACGGAAACCTATATACGCGCTACTCTATATTCCCTACTCAAATCATAAATCTCCCCAAAAAATTTCCACTTTCGACAATTTGTCAACTTTTTGCGCTTTTCAAATCATTTCAGATAATTTCCGGTTCATTCTCTTCGAAATTAAAAACCCGTCATTACCCGTCATTAGGCAGGCACAGTAAATATAAATGAGGATGAATACGATGAACTTTTCATCTCCTCTGACAAAAAGGATTAAGTTTGTTAGAGAAGAAATACCGTATGTTTTGAGTGTTTATTTGTTTATAATCTTATATATATAAATAAATTCAATTAAATAATTGATAATAAATATCTTTTGTAATATAATCTATATTTGCAATATTTATTTCAAAATTTTCATATTAACTACATGCACACATTTTATGTTCGGTGTACAACATGCACACAGAAAACTGGAGTAACTTATTAAAGTTGAAAGTGTGTGTCATATAAGCCGAGATTTAGGGTATTTCTAAAATGCATTTAGCCTCTAGCTGTCTGGAAAATAAGTTCATATCAATCTTTCCAGAGCACTTTTCTGTTATTGTTTTGTTTCTTTAGGTACAAAATTATTTGTAAAAAAAAAATAAACAACTGGCTGAAGAAAAAAGAAATGAGAGCTGGAATGCGAGTGGAATCATTAAATGTAATTTTTTATCAACTAATATGACCTTTGATGCCATAAAGGTATAGAAGAAAAAACTATTTATCCACGTTTTTATTTTGTTTGCGAAACATTAACCCCGTGTTTATTTTTTTAAGGAATTTATTTTGTTTTGCAACCTACATATTTATTGTTTGTTTCAAGATTTTATGAGAACCCGGCGAAATACTTGCTGTTCGACTTACGCAGAAAGGACTGTAATACAGTAATTATGATATATATATATATATTTTTTTTTTTAACCGGCGGGTACTTTGCCGATTAGGCATTGTCCCTGACAACGGCCCGAAGGTGTTGGCCACTTTATTATGGGGGCACCTAGTAGGAGGGCCAACGTCGCCCCCTATGAAGGGACGGACATATCAACCACGACCAGTCGGGGATCGAATCCCGGTAGCCGGGAGTTGAACCCGGAACCGGACTACGGTGCTTTACCCACCAGTAATTATGATAATAACAAAATTAATAATTACTATGTTAATAATTATTTTAATTTACTTTTATTATTAAATATCGCCGCCTAGGTGATGTGGTGGCTAACGAAGCATTTTATTATACCCTGGATCTGGGTTCGATTTCTGGTCTGGGCTTGGGTTTAAACTTGTCCGCCCCTTCAGAGGGAGTAACGTTGGCCGCGTACAAGGTGCCCTTGTAAGAAATTTGCCAATACTTCAAGCCTTAATTGTGGTGATCGAATAACTGCTGATCAAGTACCCACCCTTAAAATATGAATATCGATCTTTGTGTGTTAATAATTATAATAAAGTGTATAATTATATTAAAGTGTATGTATATTATAATAAAGTGTTTAGTATATCTCTATTCTAAAAAAAAGTAAGTGCCGCTGTCAGAGCTTGTTGATCTGTCTTCTCCTAAACCGTGGGGATTTAAATTTCGAGAAACATGTTCTCGAATGTCGAAAACTCAGAGGAGCCTGATAAGGTGACTTAAATTTCGAAAATCTAATTATTTTAGAAGATATTAATAAAAAACTGAAAAAATAGAACATAATGGTTGCCTGATTTGGCATATCCAGGTGCGCAGCTGGTGCGCATACGCAGCTGGCTGTGCTCCACACAGCCAGCTGCGTCAAAGAAAGGGTCTCTAGATCTGTGGCACGCTATGAACGTTTCGATCGTCCGCCATCTTGCTGGTAGTTAAGTCGACCGATGGCAACGGTTGCCCTTTTTTCCGCTTTGGGCAATCTATCCGGCTGTTCTTGCATTCTTCCATTTCTCAGCAGATATCAGTGCTGTTAAAAATACTCGTGACCATTTTTTTTACGGGAAATGACGTGCTAAAAAGTAAAGGATTCTCGTGGAGCTATGTCACCCGCAACTATTTTTATAGAAATCAAATTTATTCTTCGTGACTGGCAACAGTCAACACGTCAGAGTTTGGTGTTCCCACAGCGGGAACACTGCGCGTTAAAGGGTTAAAGAGAGGATTTTTTTAAAGTAGTCTTTTTTTTTTTTCCTACCTTGCTTTGAACATTTTTTCAATTTACATTACGCACATATCACTTATACACAGGGCCGGATTTCCCATAAGGCCAATCTAGGCCATGGCAGGAGAAACGAAAACGACTTACTTTAAGTGATTATTGCCCAAGAAAAACACGTTTATGGCTTCCGAAAAATTACTTCTAAGAGATCCGCTGCAGAACAATCATACTGAGGAAAGGAGGGGTACCGGAGAGAACAATTATTCAAAGTAAGTTATCATCGAAAAGGCGTCTGACTGTCTGTGCTCTTCCGATATCCCAACGTTCCCGAAAAAAGAACCACACAACACACATGCACAGAACGGTAAATATGTCTGCTCGAGAAAAAGGTCTGTTGCTTTGAGTACAGTGCGTCTATAATTTTAAAAAATTTGCAAACGCATTATCAACTGTTTCATCCAAAATATATCGGTGAAACATCGCGCAATTAGTGAAACGAGCATTTCTGGTTTCTTAGTTCCATCTAAAAGATCGCCAGAAAAAGTGCATTCTGATTCTGATATGTTACCCATAAAAATGCTGAGAACAGAAATTGATACAAAAGTTTTGCAGAAAGTTAACGTGTCCAAAAATCGCACAAGTTTACAATGCAATCCTCTGTTTTGCGATGGCTTTTCATAAGTTTCACAAAATTGAACTGACTCGTGGCTTTAAATGGTAAAATTCAAGGTCTTCCTATCGAAATGATAATAGATAATGTGAATTATCTGACAATCTTAAAAAAACTGTACTTTATAAAACACTTTTTTACATGACATATAGTGCTGATGAGAAAAAACGAATTATTATGCATATTAAATTGGAACTATTGATCAATTTTTCGAGGGGGGGGGCACAATTGTGGCCTTTGGCTTAGGGCGCAAAAATGTGTAAATCCGGCCCTGCTTATACATAATGAATTAAAGCGCATTGTATCTTTTTTAAGAGACCCATATATACCCGAAAACCCTATGCATATGATGTTACACTGAATTACGTAATAGATGCGGGGAGAAAAACAGGGCAAGGCAAAGTGGCGAAAGTAAGTTATAAACATCGCCCTTCACGGTGATGCTTGAAGGGAATAAAACAGCCTATCAGTCGGGATTTCCAGAGGGATTTACAAATACGGCGCCTACGTATTCCGTAACTGATAATTTACGGACTAGGAAAATGATTATGGATATCTCATATCACTGCTGATCGTAAATTCGAGAATCTGTGAACCGAGAACTTCTGGCGGCTTCTGGGAAAGGAACCGTATACTTCACACCCACAGTTAAATAATATCCAAAAAGGATGATAATATGGCTGCTTATGAAACTGATAGCAAATTGTTTTATCTGCCCTGTAAGCTTCACTGTATTATCCTCACAGAACTGTCTTCGTTATTTCATTTGTTTTTAAATTTTTGTCAACCACTACTGAACCTGTGAGAAGAGAAAGGGAATAACTCCATCAACTTTAGTTCCGAGAAAACAACAAAAATATATTTCGTACTTTTGCGAGGGTCGTCGGAAAAGTAATTTTCCACGGCCAATAAAACGGAACAAAACATTATTACCTGGAAAAATTTATTGCAAAAGATACAGCAATATTTCAGCTACTCCTCAAGCTTAGAATAACTTGATCTGAAACTAGGGAATGCAAACTAGGGAATCCCGCAGGATCCCGATCCCCGCGGGAAGGGGATCCTGCGGAATCCCTCACAATTGTTTGCGGGACTAGTCTCGCGGTATTAAGACTGTAATCCCTTGAAACTGAGAAATAAATTACTTTAATCACGATTTCACGCCGCCCTCCCAATCATCAGTTGACCAAAAGCTTTTCCAAAAGATGAAGAATTAAAAGTAGTGATCATGGGCGCACACCAATTGGCAAGGAGGGGACACACAAATGCGGATTAAAGGGGGAAGGGGGCTACCGCCCCCCCCCCGAAACAAAAGAAATTAATATAAAAGATCCTATTTTACTTCTATAAAATGGAAGTATATGTCAATTTTCTAACGAACCGTCCCCACCGGCAAACTAACCCAGGGGCGTAGCCAGGGGGGGGGATATCGGGATATATCCCCCGGAAATTTTTGGATTAGTGATGAAAGTCCGTCTATTTATACACATATAAGTTCATATCCCCCCCGAAAAATTTTCGAGGCGCATATCCGCCCCCGAAAAATTTTTCTGGCTACTAACCGCACCCCCCCAAAAAACTTGCATTAATCCGCCACTGGGGACACAGCCCCCCCCAGCTCGCATAGTGTTATAATTTAAGTAGCACTGATAAAACGATAAGGTATAAGTGTTTCAACACTAAATATTGTATCTTTCTGGAACAGGACACAGGACCCTTGAGTTGTCCCCCTTCCCCTCCCAATCATTATGGCAGCCCATACCAGTGATGCCTTTGAAAAGTGAACTTCAGTTAACCATGCAGGATCTTTAGCCGAAAGTCTATATTTGATTAGCCGTAGCTGGCTTTGCGGCACAGCCAGCTGCGTCAAAAAAGGGTCTCTAGATCTGTGGCACGCGATGAACGTTTCGATCGTCCGCCATCTTGCTGGTAGTTAAGTCGAGCGATGGCAACGACTACTCTTTTTTCAGCATTGGGAAAGGGTTGCGCCTCAAAGGGTTAATTGCGGCCCTGACTTTGTGTTGTATACGTTGTGGACGATTTTTCTTTCTTGTTCGATTTTGGAAATAAACAGACAACTACAACTTATTCAATAAAGACTACCGTAATATGAAATCCGGACGCATGCTGGGTCAAACTGGAAATAAAAAAAAAATCCCAGCAAGAGTTATTTAATTGCTAACAGCACTTAAGGACGGCTTTTTTTTTTTTTTTATATTATCGGAAAATTGTAGGTCACATAAATATTGTATCCGGTAATTTTATTTCATCATAACAGGTCAGGTTGTTTTAGATTTCAAATCACAGCTGGATGTTGGATCATAGCGAGAGATGTTTTATTATTTTATACTGAAAATTCCTCGCTTTTCAATAAAATTACACACAGTGAACTTTTGCTTGAATACTCTCTAAGTATCTTGCAAAAGGACAGTTGTTTTGATTCTTATTCAATTTCAGGCAGTTGCGTAAGTAAAAGCAGAGCCGGACTAAACTTTGTGAGGGCCCTAGGCTATAAAATGTATGATGGGTCATCCATAGAAATTCGTCTTTTGAAAAAATTTTTACTAAGCTGAAAGTTGATGATGACAGGACTAGAAAGACATTATAATCACCATACGATGTAGTGATACAGATGCTTCTGCTTTATAATCAGTCTCACATTTTGCTTCAGATAAACTCAAATTTCAACTAAGAAATGGCTAAAAATGCTAAAAGCTTTTCATAGAGTATTTAACATTATGGCTTTAATCATTCCATTATATTAAGATTGCGTTTCTCCATAACTGTCCTATGTAAAAAAAAAAAAAAAAAAAAACTCTCAATCTCAAAAAAAAAGCTCTCAATCTTTAAAAAAAGCTCTCAATCTCTTAATTACGCTGAAAAGAAATCGGTTTTTCTCCAAATGGCATGATATTGCTAAAACTGGTTAACCTTGTCGTTTATACGCCACTGTTTTGGGCATTTTTTCAAGTACTATATCTAAGAAGATCATCAACTTATGTTAAACGTGTGGTCATAAGAGTAAGCTTAGTATACTTGAGGAAATCTAGAAGGGAAAAAAAAATTAGTTACGTATGTTGTGATAGTTTCTGTGTGATGCATTAAAATGAGATCCAAAAGCATAATCATGTTGGAAAATTCTAACAACTCAAAGCAGTTTTATTCTTTTACAACCTCCTTCACGAAATTCACAAATTTCGGTGAGGATTAGTATTCGGTGAGGCGCGAATTAGCCATTTCTTAGTTGAAATTTGAGTTTATCTGAAGCAAAATGTGAGACTGATTACAAAGCAGAAGTTTCGTGTACTCTTTTATGATATCCATTTATATGCATTTGATGGATTATGATACATTTTACAGGTATCATAATCCACCGAAATTTCCTCACCGAATACATAACAGGTATCTACGAATTCGGTGAGGCGCGATAACAAACAAAACAGGTATCATAATCTTAAAGTAAAATTTTGAAGTGAAAATTTTACTTTAATTCTAACATCAAAATAATTATTACTGTAGTGTTACGTAAAAGAAAAGGGTGTCATTCAGTAAAGCAATTTACTAAATTTTGTAAAATTCAGATTTTTTGATTAAATCGTATTTAATTTTCTCTATGATAATTTGTTGAAAGGTATCATTCCGGAAAATTAACACTTGTCAATATGTATTAAAAAATTTTAATTGTTTTCTAGTAATGATTAGTAATTCGTTGATAACTTCATTCTATTTTTAAGTCCATTAAAGCAATAGGTATTTGCTAACTAAATCTAACCTTTAACTAATAAATACATAATTGTTTACTTTATAGTTCTTCATTTATTTATAATTTCATTCACTTCATTTTAAGTCCATTTATTGTTAAAGGCATTTACTAAATAAAGCTTGTTCTTCCTCTATTATTATTTAGGTAAGCAATTTGGTTTGGTATTGCAGCGCGATAACATTGATTGGTGACTATCGTCTAATGTAATTCTTGGAAATGTTATTATTTGTTCCTAACAATACCCTGCAGCTGTCAATAACTAATGCTGATTCAAAGAAATCTTGATTTTTGTTTTGGATATGAAGACCGAATCAGTAATTAGAAGCACTGAGTTTGACATAAATATAGTGGTCAGTCATAAATAAAATTTAATTAAAAATTGCATTTCTTACCTGTCCCTTCTTTTAAAGAATCATTTAATCATTCAAAACATTCGTCTAGGAACTTTTCAAAATAAACAAATGATTATAAATTTTCCTCTTTCATGCGGATCTTCATTTTCGTATGGAACTCCATGGATACAAATATTCAGAATCGTAAATGATGACACATAATGGTTTAAGGATAACGCATTTTTCATGTGATTGCATCAGCATTAACGTACAACAAAATTCAACTTTATTATTTTTGACAATATAAATTGCTGTGTATTAATATTTGTCAAAGCAATAAATAATATGATTTCACGGAACCAGAAAAATTTCTGCTTAAAATAGATAATAACGTATAACAGATAATAATAATAGTTATCATTATTTGATTGAAATTCAAAGCGAAATTTGAATTAAATTAGATTAGAAAATGTAAATGCTAATTCTGGATGTTGTACCTGGGACTGGAAAGGTTAACAAAATGTGAAAAGGTATTATTTATTTAGTTATTTATTTATTGTAATGTAGACAACAAATACTTTTTTATACTCCGCTCCGTTACAAGCATTTAACATTAACGAAGTAAGTTTAAAAAATAATTGTTTTATGTGTTATCCGAATTAAAATTCTCCTGATACATTTACAGCTGTCTTGAAAATTTAAAAATTCTATTCTGCAAGAGATTTTTTTTATAAAAGAAGAGAAATAGTCGAAATATGTACTAAAGCGACCTACAAAATGCGCTTAACACCCTTTATCTACCAAATTAACAATTTTAAAACAGTTTTCAGTCTCTTGTTTCAGTTAGTCAATAAATGAACAGTGACTAATGTAACATAAAAGAAAATTGAAAAAAAAAACTATTAAGCACAGGCTATACGTTTTATGATTGTTTCATAAGTAATTAATAAGTATTTTTCAAAACAGTATAGCACAAAAAAAAAAACTGAAGAATTCAAGTGATACTTTGAATGATACAGTTTTGGGGAATCTAAGCCTTTAATCACAAAACCAACGTATGAAAATTCATTAATACTCATACTTTTTTTTTTCGTTTTCTTGATATCATTAAAAAATGAGCGGAAAGCTATCCATTTAAAAAAAAAAAAAAAAAAACTTACTCTATTAGACCAGGCAGTCATGCTGTAAGCTGATTAAATGAAGTATTTCGTAGGGTTTTTCAAAGAAATGGTTATAATGAATCAATTAACTTTTTAACCTTTTGAGGCGCAACCCTTTCCCAATGCTGAAAAAAGGACAGCCGTTGCCATCGCTCGACTTAACTACCAGCAAGATGGCGATGAACGTTTCGATCGTCCGCCACCTTGCTGGTAGTTAAGTCGAGCGATGGCAGCGGCTGCCCTTTTTTCAGCATTGGGCAATCTATCCATTCTCGCATTCTTCCATTTCTGAGCAGATGTCAGTGCTGTTAAAAATAATCGTGACAATTTTTTTACGGGAAATGACGTGTTAAAAAGTAAAGGATTCTCGTGGAACTATGTCACCCGCAACTATTTTTATAGAAATCAAATCTATTCTTCGTGACTGGCAACAGTCAAAACGTCAGAGTTTGGTGTTACCAGAGCGGGAACACTGCGCGTTAAAGGGTTAAAAAAACAATTTTATTTTCACAGCACTAGTATCGTTAGTGCATAAAGGGTTAAGAGGATATTATTAAATACTTTGAGTTATGAATAAATATAGCCCATTTTTTAAAACTAATGAGTCATTTCAGGACATTAATGTGAATATGAAAAATTATCATTGATTTTTATGTATTGTATAACTTCTTTCCTAGAATTATTCCAAATATTTACTTTAAATTTTTATTTCTATTCAAACTCCATTCGTAATGGCATTAGTTCAAATGAAGTAAAAATAAATAATACATATCAATTGGGGAATTTTTGCAATATTTTTTCAAGCTAGCAAATTATTTTTATGAATAATAAAAATAATTACACTGGTCGTTGATTTATTCGACTCTTCTTTAGTATTGCCGAAATTTTCTATTTAAGATTTAATTGGTACCAAAGCTCCATTTATAACAGAATGTAATAGTAACTGTGACGTAGCCAGTGTTTTATTTAAGGGGGAAGGTATCAAAATGAAGATAAGTTTCAATTGTAAGCTAAGTAAAGGGTCAGATTTCGGGGGAGAGGAATCCCCTCAGCCAACCCCTGTATGCCCCTGACTAGTGCGTGGAGAAGTAATGCCGTTTTTATGCATGGCGATATTTCGCCTACTCAAAACTAGTGAAGGTAACAATACAAAATTTGGCATGTATGTGAGGTTCTTCAACGTGGGTTCTAGATCAGACGACATTTTCCGAAATTCGTGACCCATGGGAAGAAAGGCAAACGTTCTTTTCACTTATATCTCTATTTTAAGAAATATATATCCATAAAATTCTTGTTTAAAAATACAGCACTCAAGAATACCCCCCCCCCAAAAAAAAGATAATTATCTATAAAATTCTTGATTTAAAATGTAACCAAAATAAACTCTATGTCCAAGCACAGCTTATTTATAATTAAAAGTTTGTTGAAATTTATTTGTTTTAATTTTGTATAAAAAAAAGACATTTTTTTTCAGTCCACTGAATATAATAATATTACATGTAAAATGAAAACAAATTAATTGGTATTAAAAGTCTACAAGCATCTCAAGCAGTAACACTAGGAAGAAAAAAAAAATATGAATACACTGTACCTTTTGAAAAAGATGATAATCTGAAATTTGCAAGTCGAAGCTTGTCTTCTCATAGCTCCAAATTACCCGTCCGTGAAAGAGAAGGGAAAAAGACAGAAAGCGGGCAAGGCCGCAGTCGTCGATCTCTCTCTCAACTCAGCACAGTAGACCGGACTGTGACGTCACTGGATGTCGGTTTCAATTCCCCCCTTCTCTCCCTCGTCTGTGGCATAATCTAACCCTCTATCAACCATCCCTTTTTGAGTCTACCACAAAAAATACTATTCGTAGCTTAGGCTATTAAAAACTGAATACGAAAAATACGTTAAAATAGGCGAAATGCAAACTAGCATAATATATTTTTATAGCAATAATTAAAATAAAATAAATTTTTAATTAAAAAAATGCATTCGGTATTGATAAAATGAACTACTGCTTAACAATAAATATGATTCAATAGCTATTACAGTAATAAATAGTAAAAATTTGCTAAAAAAACAATATGTCACAAAATAATCATTTCGGGTGTTACAAAAGGTTTAACCCTTCTTCAGTTTCATAAAGGGACAACATAGACCCTACATCTAGACAGACAGGAAGGATAGAACTGGTTTCGGGTGGTGCAAAAGGTCTACTCTTCTTCAGCTTCAAAAGAAGTCCCATCATTAACACACGCTTAATTTGTGTAAAAGAGTTTTTAAAAAATTATAAAGTTTGCATGAATTATAAATTGGTTTTTCTGACCACCACCATGTGGAAATGTTTTTCAGGTTTTTATTTAAATTTCATGATAAATCCCCTCTTCCCGCGGCACAAACATCACACACACACACACAAAAACAACCTTGTAAAGGGATCGTTGTGTTGTGGGCGTCATTGAGTATCTAACAATTTACAGAATAACTCCGTAGTGTGATCAGTCCACAAGTATGACGACTGAATTAAAGACGCAAGAATAAGTCGTCAAAAAACCCGAATAAATTACGAAGTCCGTTTTTGCATTTTAAACAAAAGGTTCCGTGAAATGAAATGCAGCCGTGGACATATTAAAAGAAATAACAACATGAGTTCACAATTATTCCATCAGATATGACTTTTGAAAGAGAAATAAAAATGAGAAAATTACATATATACGTATTGTTTCAGAGAATATATTGCCAACAGAAATTATATACCCTAGATCTAGATTTTAATTTATGATGTGCTTAAATCCTGAAGCATAAACAAAAAAGGCAAGAATGATGGCTTTTTTTTCCTAGTAAAAGTATTAGCCCTTTGAGGCGCAACCCTTTTTTGACGACAGCTGGCTGTGCCCGCGCACAGCCAGCTGCGTCAAAAAAGGGTCTCTAGATCTGTGACACGCGATGAACGTTTCGATCGTCCGCCATCTTGCTGGTAGTTAAGGCGAGCGATGGCAACGGCTGCACTTTTTTCAGCATTGGGCAATCTATCCAGCTGTTCTCGCGTTCTACCATTTTTCAGCAGATGTCAGTGCTGTTAAAAAGAATCGTGACAATTTTTTTAAGGGAAATGGCGTGTTAAAAAGTAAGGGATTCTCGTGGAGCTATGTCACCCGCATTAATATTTCAAAGAATTTTATTGGTATTAGAATTTGGTGTTGCAGTTATTCAAGGTTTTGTATTTAGAATTTTATTATTATTATATGCATTAGAATATTATTAACTTTTGGAAAAGTTTTATCATCCTATTTTTATAGAATCAAATCTATTCATTGTGACTGGCAACAGTTAAAACGTCAGAGTTTGGTGTTCCCAGAGCGGGAACACTGCGCGTTAAAGTATTAAAGAGCATAATTTAATTGACTATAGCGTTTGTCATCTGAAAATGCATATACATTTTGAAAGCTTCGAATTCCGATAAAAGATTTTCCCCCTTAAATTTGGTATTGCCTGAAAGTTTGTAAGGAAGATGGGAAAATGTTTCGATATTCCCAGGGCCGCACAATAACCGGGGCACGCACCCGGGGTACCATGTGGACGGGGGCGGCAAAATTTATGTATCCAAAGAAAGGGGCACCAAAATTAAGGTTAGATCCGTGTGGCGCAGATTTTTTAAAAGTATATATATAAATATTTTCGCTCAATCAAATATATAATTTTTCAAAAAGAAAACTTGTAACCTGTCCCGTACGTAACTGTACGAACCTTTAACAAAGGAAAACAATTAAGCTTGATAAGTATAAGAAACATTATTCTAATACAGACTTAAAACACGAGTTTACTGTATGCACTGTAAAAAAAAATCCAGGAAAGCTCCCTGGACATGATGGGGAGTTGAGAGGCACTAGAATTTCAGAGAACGTTACATAAAAATACCAGGAACTTTACGAAACAACCAATCGTTACCTACAGTTCAGTACAGTTCCTCGTACTTTCATGTAACATTTCTTGGAACTCTTGGGTACCTCAGCTGCTTATTTTTAAGAACCGTTCCTGGATTGTTATTTTTTCGGTGTAGTTTAAATCAACAATAAGTTCTTAAGTACAGTTCTTACACTTTTGATTTCGCATAGTTACGAATTTGGGATGATTTGCTTTGCCAAGATTTTATTTAGTCTAACATTTTTTTTGTACACGTTAAACAGATGAGTTTGCAGTTTGTTGCATGCAAATCAGTGAATGACAGGACAAGTTATAGTTCATTAAAATTCCCATTAGTAGACATTAAGGTTTGGCGATATCTCGCCAAATATACATGGTATCGCCAAGCTAGTGTCAGTTTTGAGATTCTATTTTTGTTGTAGCTGGCTGACAGTATAAGCTGGCTGTGCCGCCGCACAGCCAGCTGCGTCAAAAAAGGGTCTCTAGATCTGTGGCACGCGATGAACGTTTCGATCGTCCGCCATCTTGCTGGTAGTTAAGTCGAACGATGGCAACGGCTGCTCTTTTTTCAGCATTGGGCAATCTATCCCAGCTGTTCTCGCATTCTTCCATTTTTCAGCAGATGTCAGTGCTGTTAAAAAGAATCGTGACCATTTTTTTACGGGAAATGACGTGCTAAAAAGTAAAGGATTCTCGTGGAGCTATGTCACCCGCAAGTATTTTTATAGAAATCAAATCTATTCTTAGTGGCTGGCAACAGTCAAAACGTCAGAGTTTGGTGTTCCCAGAGCAGGAACACTGCGCGTTAAAGGGATAACAACAAAACAAACCGTATGGATCATTTAGCTCCTAGTATAAATAACAGTCAGAGTTTGGTGTTCCCAGAGCGGGAACACTGCCTGTTAAAGGGTTACCTCACGGGTGTGTCTGTAATGTTTGGTGAATACAGAAAGTAAGGGAGCAGAAGATCAGCTATCAGAAGTAGTGAGTTGTTGGAATTTTCTTGTTGTAATGGAAAAAGCTCGTGAGAGCCTGAGAACTGTGATCGCGAGAGCATCGTGTATTTTGGTCGTTTGTGAAGCAGCATTGTATTGTTTTTGTGCCCACTGTTTGCAATAAACTTTCATTAGTCTGGACTATAGAGCAAATAGAAGGGATAGACAGCTCTTTGGCAACCCAAACTTGAGGCACTTGTTCCATCAGCTGACATTTGGGCAGATCTCGCTCGTATAATTCTTGCGCATCCAACTGGTCGCTGTTTTCTAGGGGCATTTGCGACCAGCGGGCTGATTTTCATCGTTTTATTTTAGAGAAAAAGGTATATAGGTGCTTTGCATATGGATGCAAATCATGGTTTGTGAAAGGTTCTGGAATAACCTTTCACAGGTGAGTGTTTTTTCTCATGATTTTAGACCATACTTTTTATAAATGAAGAATTTTTTAATCAATCTACATCCACTAAACCTCGGTGATAATGTTTTTGTGCAAAGAGGGATCATAATGCGTATGTTGACCATGATAGTTTACATTTACCACTCGCCAAATATAGCGATAAAGCATAAGTCTAGTCTCTTTGTTTGCCACAAATCGCATAGTTCATCATTTCCTCACTTCTCTCCAACGAGTTTTAACCCTTTAACGCGTAGTGTTCCCGCTCTGGGAACACCAAACTGACGTTTTGACTGTTGCCAGTCACGAAGAATAGATTTGATTTCTATAAAAATAGTTGCGGGTGACATAGCTCCACAAGAATCCTTTACCTTTTAGCACATCATTTCTCGTCAAAAAATGGTCACGATTCTTTTTAACAGCACTGACATCTACTGAAAAATGGAGAATGCGAGAACAGCTCGATACATTGCCCAATGCTGAAAAAAGGGCAGCCGTTGCCATCTCTCGACTTAACTACCAGCAAGATGGCGGACGATCGAAACGTTCATCGCGTGCCACAGATCTAGAGACCCTTTTTTTGACTTAGCTGGCTGTGGTTAAAAAAGGATCTCTCGATCTGTGGCACGCGATGAAAGTTTCGATCGTCTGCCATCTTGCTGGTAGTTAAGTCGAGCGATGACAACGGCTGCCCTTTTTCAGCATTGGGAAAGGGTTGCGCCTCAAAGGGTTAAATAGCAATGCACTCTCTAGTATATTTCTGCTCTCTGCTGTGGACACTGGAGGAACACTGATTTTTGTCGCTAATAACCGTGTTAGTATTATTTATTTAATTCAACGGACCAGCTGCAGTTGTTTCTTTATTCTCTTTTTATTATAACACAACGTGAACTATACATATTTACAACACAGCAGAAATTAACAAAGTTTAAATTAAATTGTGAGCGTCTATTTTAAAGGTTGTAATTGCTCACGTCTTGTCTCATTGACAGCGATCCGTCGTCTCTTAAGAGAATACGCCGTTTGTTTCTTTCCTCTACACAGCTGCGCGCATGCGCCAACAAACCGTAATGCTCATTAAAAGACTTATTTGAATGGTTCATTATATCATAGATCGCCAGGTTACGCAAAAATATATATCATTAATTTAGATGTCTTGAAATTTAAACTAACACAGACAAAAGAATACAAATTACAAATCAGTTTCTTTATAAAAAAAAAAAAAAAACTGTCTTTTATGAAGTAACCAGGCATGAAAATCTTCCGCTTTTTGGCGGATTTCCGCTTTTTTTGTTTTTTTTTGGAAGACCTCCGCTTTCCGAAAATGTTTTAAAACCTTTCCGCTTTTTCAAAAAAAAACAGTGATTACCGAACCTAAAGCAAAACAGCGGACATAGCAGAGTAACAAGAGGACGATAATGCGCGCCTGGGATGTACGTTTTCACTGCATCTCGCACTGCGCCCAGACTAAAGTCAGCTAGAGTGCAATGTTACTGATTTCCTGAGTTGGTAAATTCAAAACTTAGTTCAGAGGGGCAAATTCTTATTTTAGATCTTTGATGTTTCGAAAGGCATCTGATACATAATTATGTACTTGGCGAACTACTACACGACAATAATTATCTATCGAGACCTTTCGCCACTGGAAAACCGTTGTCGGTGAGCTATTGTTACTCGCGACGTGTTTTTATTGCTGCTTTGCGCACTTGATGAATCTATAAATTTTTTTCACGGACACGTACCAGCTTAACTGATACTTCTATTGTGGATTATTGAGAAAATGGCAGATTTATCGAATATATTAGAAAACGTGGATTGAAAACGAAATGTTTGTGGTCATTTTCGGATCCAAAAATTTGCTTGGTTTTGGAAAAATCGTCGGCCGAACGAGAACTTCCAGACATTTTATGAATGCTAAACTGGAATTTTTGTTTAAATAAAGCAAACTGATGGTCTACACGACCAATAAAACTTGTATAAAAGTGCAGCTTTTAGTAATGGTATTTAAAATATAAATCTTGTCGTATTCCTTTAGGTCTTCAACATGCAAAGGAAGTAAAATAATTTATGGTAGTTTAAATATACTTTTCTTAAATAAATAAATTATTAATAATAATTCCAATAAATAAATACTTCGATATTTATAGCTATTAAAACGTACACGTCTTAATTTTATGCTGAATAAAAGAATAATGCTTTTTTAAAATGTGAGTTAATGTTAAGAAATCCGTAAGAAAAAGAAAACCAAAATTTTCAGAGTTTTTTTTTTTTTTTTTTTTTTAAACAGTTACGCTGATTTTACTAAAAATATGTACCGTAACTTCGTGAAAAGTTAACTAATGGTAAGACCACGGACGGATTAAAGGGATTGGGGGGGGGGGGGAGCGATTACTCCTCCGCTACAGGAAAAAGAAATTCTATTTTACTTCCATAAACTAGACAAATTTCAACTAACCGACCATAAAATTGCATTAATCCGTCCTTAGGCAAGACGTATCGCCTCCTTAAATAAATAAAAAGATTACTTTTATTAATCATTTATGAAAATGTACATAACCAAGCAAAAAAAAAAAAAAAAAAAAGAAAAGAAAAGAAAAGATCATTACTAATTTTCATGGGCCAATCCACATAATTTTAAACAACATTCAATTGATACTCTCTCTGGGTTAAAAGTTAACGAAATATGAAATTTAAAAATGCTCTTTATTAAAAATTCGCGTTCGCAATTGGGAAAAAAAAAAAAAAAGAAAGAAATTGAGGCGACTAGGCGACACAAGTCATGTTTTAACGTCTCAGCAGAATTCGCTCTCTTGCTTTATTAGCCAGCTGGCTGAGTGAAGACAAAACAATAACAACCTTCTCCATGTCGACGCGGCGTCGGTACCTCGGTTTGTGAAGGCCCGTTTTCCCCCGTATTACATAAATTATTATTATTTTTTTTAAAGCACATTCAAAATTTGGTTCTTCTGCATATCCGACGGAAATGTTTCTAAAATGGTTTCAGGAAGCTTGTCCGCACCTGTAACTACGTCGATGCTTTAAATGACATAATGGGGGGGGGGGGGGGAATTAAAATGCTCCCTGCGCCTGCATGCCGACGTGCCGTGCCGTCACTTCAAGTGCATCTATGTGCTTTATTTTCTACAGAAATAAATTTGTTAGCATCGGCTTCACTGGAGCTTGCGCGCTAACTACAGATCAAAAAGCAAGATCAATATACTAAATTTTTTTGCAAAAGAAATTTATTTCAGCCAGATAGTCCGTGTCCTGGAAAAAAATCCCTTTTTGACATGCATAGTCCGCGGACTATACTAGCGAAATTATGATAAATAACTATCCCCGATCTCCGGGTTCCATTTTTGCCAACTGAACTTCAATCTATTTGCAGCCTTTTGGTAAATGAATAATTTTAAAAACAAGATGTAAAACAGAGTTTTTAATACTCTATTGTTAAATTAAAATTTAAGGCATTTTAGTAACTCAACAGAAAAGTATTATTTTCCCCATAATATGTTTATTGATTTCTGAAACATTTTCACTTCAATTTTAAAATCAGGAAAATCGCTATTTCGTTTTATTCTCATGTGCAGGTTTTTCTTTGGTAATTATTTTTACAGTTAATTTTAAAAAGCATAATCTTGTGAGTTGGTATTTTGCAGCTAATATAGGAAGGAGCAGAACATATGTCCCTGTCATAAGTTCCACTTCTGTGTGCTGATGTGCTGCAAGACTGCTAAGATTCTAAAATTTTACCTGAGAAAATATTTAGACATTTATTAAAGAATTATTCTTTTTCCAATAAAGCAAGAAAACTTCACTTTTATTCTATCATTTGAATGCTTATTTTAGAAAATGCCAATGCCATATGTATAATTTTTCATTCCATTTCTGATCAAAATTAAAAAAAAAAAAAAAAAAAAAAAAAAGATCGGTCTTAAAATTTTTGAGAATCAATTTTTTATTTTATTTTCATATCAAAAGAATAATCTGAAATTTGGATGTGAGACTTATGATTTCTTTTGATCTAGGATTTTACGATATTGTTTAAGATAATTATTTTAAATAATTATAGCCTGTTTTCTTTTAATAAATATTGTATATCTAAAACTGATTATTAAACATTTACAGTGCATAATTATTTTCTTCAGGATCACAGTCAATTTGTTTGTGGTTGAAATTTAAATGGTAGAAATTGTTTAGTACACCATTTAGTTTAACAGTGGTTGAATTTAAGCTCACACATTATTCCCCAGTTCCATGTTTTTGCATTATCAACAGGCGCGTAGCCAGGAAAATTTTTCGGGGGGAGATATGAACTTATATGTGTATAAATAGATGGAATTTCATCACTAATCCAAACATTTCGGGGGGGGGGGGAAATATCCCGATATCCCCCCCTGGCTACGCCCCTGATTATCAACCTTGTTATATATGCCTGAAAATACGTGCACCTAAATTTTTCAATTTTTTGCTGGAAAATATGTCCACGTGTATTTCCTCTTTTTTGCTCTTCAGCTGTTTTCATGCCTGTTAACTTAAAAGCAACAAAATGATTTAATATAAAATTTATTATTACTCAGTACCAGAGGCGTATCCAAGGGGGGGGGTGATAGGGAGTCATAAAACCCCATGAGGAATTTTTTGCCATGCATAAGTATATTCTTCGCTCCCTTATCACACACGTATACACAAATGTGAGTTGCAATAGTCTCGTAACCCCCCCCCATGAAAAATTTCTGGTTACGCCACTGCTCAGTACAACTTAAACATGCTGAAATGTACTTACATAATTTGACATTTTTTAAGGAATTCTACGCCCTTTTTTTGGGAATAGTTCTACAATCTATATCCAATCATGTATCAGACTTAACAAGTTGGTCTGCTACTTTAAGCCAATACGAACAACAAAAAAAAACAAAAAAAAACGTCCGTATTGTCGGATGAGTGTAAGTCGTAACTTTCATCTATCTACAGGTATGAGCACACTTATCGTACATTTAGCGCGATCTGCATTTATGAAAAGACCACAGCGTTGTGGACTGCGAGTTTGTTTATGAGGTATTTCTGTTGCGCGAGCGATTTATAGTTCCCCTGGGAGTTGTGTTCGACTGATTGTTCTGATGAAATATTTTCTTGTGAATTCAGCTCTGAAAATTATTCCTACGAGATTCCAGAAGCAATAAAGCTTGTGTTTTGTTCACTTGACTGGGCTTGCTCATGATCAATATTTTGGATACTGTACATTCTCAAAAACTCGTCTTTGTACATTAATTTACTCCTCATCTTTCAACGAATAATTTCTGTACTTCTTGGAAACATTATACACTATTGCCCATTAAAATTGCTTTTTGGCCACAACTTTTGACGACAACGCAGAAGGGACGACCCTTTTTTGACGACAGCTGGCTGTGCCGCACAGCCAGCTGCGTCAAAAAAGGGTCTCTAGATCTGTGGCACGCGGTGAACGTTTCGATCGTCCGCCATATTGCTGGTAGTTAAGTTGAGAGATGGCAACGGCTGCCCTTTTTTTCAGCATTGGGCAATCTATCCAGCTGTTCTCGCATTCCCAGACAGCACATAAGCTTAAATCAAGATTGGCATTTATTTGAATTTGACGTATTAATACAAGCTTGACAGTTCAATTCATTTCAAGCTTGCAGCAAGCTTGGAGATTACAAAAAAATGAGTCAGCAAATATTTTCCCGCCGAATTTAAGTCATTTGAACTGTCAAGCATGAATACAACTTGATTACGGCTTGATTTGGAAAGCCACATCCACATAGCAAATAATTTATCTCAGTCATAAATGTACTTGAACATAGAATTTTAAAAAAAAATTCTATATTTCCAAATATTGAAATTCTTCAAAATAAAATACAAATATACTATAAAATTAATTTCAAAATCAGTCGTTTGTCTCGATTTTGGCCAATATTGCCCAACATGAGTGTTGCGATATTGAAAGTTTTAAAACGTGTGCTGCTTTTAAGTTTATATTATGCTTATTTCCCTATTAGTAGAATCTGTAAATCACACATAACATTATTTTGATTTTGATTTATCCCATGGAAAAATAAAAGAAACAGATCGGCATTGGTCAATACTGATCAATCTCGCCAAAAAACGGCGTGACAACCGAAACAGTCACTTCAAATTTTAGTCATGTCTCCTCGAGTGAGATTGGCATAGTGGTTAGGACGCAGGCTTCCCACGTCTTAGGTCCGGAGATGAATCCCACTCGCGGGCGATATTTATTAAGCTTACACGCTTGTAATTTTCAAACTTAATTCAAGTTTATTGACTTGATAAAGCAAGTTTGGTGCAAATTTGATTTGCTGTCTGGGTTCTTCCATTTTTCAGCAGATGTCAGTGCTGTTAAAAATTATCGTGAAAATTTTTTTACGGGAAATGACGTGCTAAAAAGTAAAGGGTTCTCTTCGAACTATGTCACCCGCAACTATTTTTATAGAAATCAAATCTATTCTTCGTGACTGGTAACAGTCAAAACGTCAGAGTTTGAGGTACCCAGAGCGGGAACACTGCGCGTTAACCCTCTGATTGCTCAATTTGTGACCAAAATCGCTTCAACAATTGTGTAATTTTTTTTTTTCATATTTCAAATCTATATACATTGGAGATTGAAATGCGCATTTTTTTTTCTAGAAACTTTTTTATATAGATTTTTATCATGAGACACTAAGCTTCGGAAAAACCATTTTCAGATGTTATTACATAAAACAATTCTTTTTTAAATAAATTTCAATTGAATTACAGTTAATTTCTGTTTATTACATAATATAAGAAAATGCACCACCGTCTAACGCTTTGCAGGTTTATTGTATCATGGTCAGATTCATCGCCGTCTGAGGAGCAGTCCAAAAAATCTAAATCACTATCACTATCAAAACTAAAATCTCTTTCAGAATCTCATAAATCATCCGGAATATACACTCTGTCAATTGCTGAACGATTTCTAGCAGCCATTTCTGATTAGAAAAGGCGGCAAACAAGTGAAGTTAGAGCATAAATACCGAGTACTACCTTCAAATGCCGCAATTTAGTGGACGACTAACGACATTTCTGGTCAAAACCTAAATTAAACGTCTAACACTGTATCTAATTTATTTCACTGGTTAAACGGTGAAAACGCGGGATGCTCTCCTCAATAAAGGAAGAAAAACACCTGCCCGCGAAAATCGCGGGATGAGCAAATTTTGCTACATTTGAGTTGCCCGTGGAAATCGCGGGATGAGCAGCCAGAGGGTTAAAGTCATACTTGACTACTTCAGTTTAGCTTGTGATATTATTCGACGAAGACTCCTTCGCTTTCTTGTAAAGTAATCAATAATCGAACGTGACCCTAATGTTGATTAATGCTAATCACTTCTTTTCTTCCGTGTTATAGTCTGAAGTTCTGGTTGCTAACTGTTTCTTCATTAAACCAGAAAAAGAAAACATATTCGGGTTGATGGTTAAATAGCCATATATGCAGAGCATGTTAAAATCTCGATACTCAAAAGAGTTCATCTAAAATGGTAACAAGTTACAGGTATCGCACCATCTTTGCGAATCAAAATAGGTATTCAATGAAACCTTAAAAACGCGATCGACCAAAGCAAGGGTTTCCACAGTGCTCATTATGCCGACAGAAGGCGGGTGAAACTCAGCTAAATTGTAACTTTTATCTGATCATAAATGAAAGGTGATATGGTTTAATCATGGGGTTTGACTCGTTGGAACACCTATTGACCTAAGACCTAAAAACCTCCTTAAACATTCGCGTGGTAATGTTTCCCCTTGACATCTTTTTGGAGGAAAAAACAGAAATCTACGATTTTAAGACGCAAAAAAACACTTCCTATTTAGGCTTGAACAGCAGTGATCGTGTGAAGACTCCATGGAATACTCATGGTTGAAACATATTTCACGGCATCCACTTATTTTAACCCTTAGAGGCGCAACCCTTTCCCAATGCTGAAAAAAGGGCATCCGTTGCCATCGCTCGACTTAACTACCAGCAAGATGGCGGACGATCGAAACGTCCATCGTGTGCCACAGATCTAGAGCCCCTTTTTTTATGACAGCTGCCTTAGCAGTGCCCTACTTTTTACGACAGCTGGCTGTGCCGGCACAGCCAGCTGCGTCAAAAGAAGGGTCTCTAGATCTGTGGCACGCTATGAACGTTTCGATCGTCCGCCATCTTGCTGGTAGTTAAGTCGAGCGATGGCAACGGATGCCCTCTTTTCAGAGTTGGGCAATCTATTCAGCTGTTCTCGCGTTCTTCCATTTTTCAGCAGATGCCAGTGGTGTTAAAAATAATCGTGACCATTTTTTGACGGGAAATGACGTGCTAAAAAGTAAAGTATTCTCGTGGAGCTATGTCACCCGCAACTATTTTTATAGAAATCAAATCTATTATTCGTAACTGGGAACAGTCAAAACGTCAGAATTTGGTGTTCCCAGAGCGGGATCACTGTGCGTTAAAGGGTTTTCAAAACATTCCTCTGTGCTTGTAATTCGAAAGAAATGGATTTTTGGTGAGGTAAAAGTTGTCTAAATAGAACCTAAATTTATCTAAACCAGAAAAAAAAAACTTTGGAACACAGCAATCAGCTGCTAATTACAAACGTTGTACAATGCAGTGACGTAGCCAGGGGGGGGGGGGGTCCATGGGAGCCAGGGCACCACCCGAAAGTTTGGACTTTTGCTAACTGCATGTCAAAAAAGCGATCCTTTTTAACCTTTTGGACATTTCCCAAATTTGTTTCTCTTTACATCACTGCAGGTTGATTTAAAACCATAGGGTATACCATAACTCGTGTTACAAATTTCAAGGGGAGGTGGGGCACATAATAAGGAATAAGAATCACGTAGCAATGTGTGTCAGGAATGTCGTCTTCATGTTGTTGTTAACAATCACGTGCTGAAATAATAGCGAACATTCCGACCTTGTTCGTCAAAAGCTAATGTATTTTTTACAGAAAACACGTGACTAAAATTAATAGTTTGAAAATTCTGTTCCACTTCATGGTGAAATTTTTGAGACAAGCCCATTGTCCATGAACTTTAGTTAAGAAATAAAATAAACACATCAACATTTTCCCCAAGGTTATCATAGGTAAGTGAAAATGGTGTTTTGACCCCGCATTCCTGTGTGATTCTAAATACTTTTTATGCGCCCTATCTCTCCTTAAATTTTGTACTAATAGCTATGGGACACCCTGTATATGTCATATAGGATGGTGGAAGGAAGCAAGACGATTTAGAAATTTGCAGCAATGTGTGGTCGCAAACATCTTCTTTGTGTACCTGTTAATAATCACTTCACAAGAATTGTTGAAGTGTTCGTCTAATTTCTTAGTCGAGTTTCAAAGCCATAATCTTTTTTCCGAGAATTTCATAAATCAAATGAAATGCAATTTATAAACTACCAATTTTAGTCAAGTGCTGTCTGTAAAAGTAGCATTAGCTTTTGACAAACCGCAGTTGAAAAGCTAACCATTACTTCCAAAGTAATTAGTAACGGGTAGATGAAGTCGACATTTCCTACCCCACGCTGCTGTGTAATTCTGAAACATTTTGGTTCTCTCTACCGCTCCTTTACATTTTTGACACACAGTTTTGAATCCCCTTTTATATACCAGTGTACCAGAAAAGCTTTCATAAATATCAAATCCTACTATTATGTAAATGTCATGTTTGTATGTATGTTTATTACTCTTTCACGCTGAAACGGTTTGACGGATGTGGATGAAATTTTTGAATAAAGACAGTTAAAGTCCTGGATTAACAAACAGGCTACTTTTTTATCGCGCGAAAAAAAAAAAACGCTGTTCCTATAATTACAGAAAAAAACCTCTTTTATCAAAAAAAATAGAATACAATTGAGTTTTTATTTTGCACAGCAGTCGACAGATGGCGCAAACTTATAGAATATACAGTTTTTAATCTGTATATTCTATATATTCAATGAAATCATTTCTCGTCTGGATAAAGAATACACCTGAATAAGCCTTCTGACGTGGATTTATATACAGCAGCGGATAATAAGCAGTATGAAATACATGTTACACGAACAAACAAACAGAAAATAAGTTTTTGAAACTTTCATTCAGTTCGAATTGTGCATTTTTCTGCTCAATTTTTCCCCATTCTATTTCAATTATATTACATCCAGAGAAAGGATGTTTGAAATATCAATTTTAATTTGTTTAATCACACTCATTTATAATCATAGACTTTCCAGCTTTATGGAATAAGGAAAGAAAATAGGGAAGACGCATGGATTATGATACGCTTTTAATATATAGCACTTTAGTGAGTATTTAAAAGCTGAAAGTGTTTCAGATTTTCTTACTTTCTTTTTTCCTTTCCGTGTTTTGATAACGTCTAATGTACCTAGAAGCTCTTCAGAATTAATATAGGACGAAAATAATTTATACATTTTTGTAAGTTTTTATCACTAAACCATCTTATTTCTGTAACCAGGGGCGGCCCGACACGGTAAATAAGGTAAGCATCGCATCGGGGCGCCGGCTTCGAAGGGGCTCATTTCGAACTCAAAAACTAAGTAGAGCATAAAACGGGGCGTGTTTTTCCCAATAGGAGGGGTCACCACTTACCCTAGGGCCGACCCTGTTTGTAACCATCTGAATTCCATATTCAGGGTTAAATTCCATTCAGAATCTGAGAGATTTCAAAATCACGCCGTATATTCAGTGCCAAGGAAGCCGGTGAGAAACGGGATTCTCTACAGATTTATTAAGATGGAGAACCAACTGGTACGGCTAGTACGTAATAATAATGAAGGCGAAGAATGTTTCCACATGTGACGTCCTGTTAGACTTATTTTATTTTTAATTGACCTTACTATCTTTATATGTAATTACTAGCTGACCCGGCAAACGCTGTTTTGCCATATAAATTATTCCTGGGATTATTTTAGTAGAAAGAAATGACTAACTTATTGTAAGTTTGTGAGGATGTGGTATATGAGTGGAAGAGACATGGCGCGCTGTGAACGATGCTGGAATGTAAAAATAACACAATACCAAACATTTATATTTTTAATTCATTGTAATTTATTCTTTAAATTTATATATATCGCTAATTACTATAATTTTACTAAAAAATAATATGAATCCCTTAACGCAATAGAGTATACAATATTTTTTGTTATCCTATCTTTAGATAACACAAACATACTGGATGCCCACTGTATGGTTTGCTCACTCGAGAGCATGCCACGTATAACTGTCCGTGTGAAAAACATATTGTGCTCAAATCTAATCCACAAACAGACATAGTTTGGCCTTGAGACTTATTGATAGTCATTCCATAAAAAATTTTGCCCCCGGCCCCCCCCAAAAAAAGGGATGAAAATCTGAAACACTTTCAGATTTTAAATACGCACTATAGTGCTATATATTAAAATCGTATCATAACTTATGCGTCGTCCCTATTTTTCATCCTTATTCCATTAAGTTGGAAAGTGTTATTATTCATGACTGTGCTGTATTTTTCTTCCTTATTTTATAAAACCCATCTTTGGAATCGAAATCTATCTTAAAATCGCCTACTAAAACTATTTTACAATCTTCGCCAAGTATATCACAACTATACTTCACCGTTTTATATATTGTTTCCTACTTTAACGCCTCGACTCTCGCCAAGAAGGCGATGATTAAACATATGCAGTTACCATGACGATTTTTTTCATTTATGTAGAAATCGTAATTTAGAATTAAAATGGCGATTTGGAACAACATGTAAGTACAGCATGCCGTTACATTTTTATTTATTTTGGATTACCAATTAATGTAGTTTTAATAATTAAATGTCTTCAAATTCCTTAACTGGCGCGTTTATCGCTAGTTTGTTTACTTTAGTTATCACCTAGTTCTTTTGGGTGCGTTGAAACGGTACTTACGTATTATCCCGGTGGTCACTTCCGCCAAACTACTTTTTCGTAGATTTTAAATACGTTGCCAATCGTATTCCAAACCATCAACAATTTCATGTGCCAGGCATTTATCTTGGCTGCGAAAAATTGCTTGTCTTGGCGGACCGCCGGATAATTAGGATGACCGAACGAAATCGAGTCCGTCTCGCAAACGCGAAACTTGTCTGTTCGCAAATCCTATTGTAAAATGCTCCTCTCAGTGTAACCTGCCGCAAATCGCTCCCATCGTAAGTCGTGCTGCAAAGGACTCTGCAAGCTGCCAAAGTACGGGGATTTTTTAGGTTGGCGAGAGTGGGGGCGTTAAAATAGGAATCAACTCTTTCTTGTACCATAAAACACATCTTTGGAATCGAAATCTATCTTAAAATCGCCTACTGAAACTGTTTTACAATCTTCTCCAGGCATGTTCTTCCTGTAGGCATATTCCAACTATACCGCAAAGACATTTTAAATGCTGTTTGGAATGGGCATCATAATCCATGAGTGTACCGTGTTTTCCTTTCTTGTTCCACAGAGCACTTCTTCGGAATAGAAATCTATATTAAAATCGCCTAATAAAACTCTTTTACAATATACGCCAGGCGTTTTCTAACTATACGCGAAATATATTTATAATAAATTGTCGCGTTTTGGTACCACATTTAGCGATCAATTATCAAAAATTGCAAACCTTGTGCGACTTTCAACATTTTATTAACTCCCCCCCCTCTCCACATTATCTGGCAAACACATTTGAAAAGTGATTCGACACGCTAATGTCTACACAGAAATCCTGATTGAAATGAATAGCACTCTGGGGCTAACCATTTTGGGGTGGACCGCCCTTATGACTTTGGGGTATGAGACATAGTTAAAAACCTATGCTATGACCTAACGAATATACATAGAAAATTTCATTAAAATTGGTCGAGTGGTTTCGGAGGAGTTAGGTGACTAACACTGTGACAGGAGAATTTTATATATTAGATTATATTTATGTAACAATATTTATGTATAATATTTATATGTAATTATTATTACATATTTTTAATTGACCTTACTAACTATAATTATATTATTAAAGAATCCAATAACTACAAGTATACGTTTCTAAACAATATTTTTTGTGCGTGCAAAATTCAATTTTCTTTTAATCCCGCCAGTAACTGCGAAGAGGGCGGTAGATCTTTCCATCACGCGAAAAATGTATTAGGTGTACCGGAAAGTAATGTCATTTTTTCGTAAGTCAATATTTTGCCTAGCCAAAACTACTGGAGGAAATAACATGAAACATGGCACGTATGTCAGTTTTTTAGCGTAGGTGCTTGATTGAAGAGCATTTTTCGAAATTCGTTAACTTGTGCGGGATAGGGGGCCAAAACGTTATTTTCACATATCCTGAGCGATCTCGAAGAAGAAAAGAGATACCCATAAAATTCTTGCTGCCAAATACGATACTCACGAATATCTAAAAATCGATTTCAGAACATTTCGAATATGATCATCCAAGGAGGGTAGACGTGCATACCCTAATAGCACAACCGTCCCCTGTGACTGAAATGCGACCACACAATACTGTCACACAATAGGGTTACAAACAGTCGCCGCGACTCCAAGGGCGGCTCCAGGCTGAATTTTCGGAGGGGGCCATTGAACTTTTTAGATAGTCTATAAATTGTTTAAAATGCCAATTTAACGTGAGGAATCGTAAAGTATACGAATCTAAAGTTCAAAAACAAAAAGTTCGGAGGGGGCTATGGCCCCTATGGCCCACTCGCTGGAGCCGCCCTTGCGCGACTCCGCAGCAGGGTCACCACACAGTCTCTATGTCCGCCCGCCGTATATTCACATTGCGACCCTTCAGAGAAGTTGCTTTGAGACAGTTTTGCGACAGCGAAAAAATTCGGGGAAAAGAGTTACCGTAAACACGCACTAGATGGCAGCACCAAACTCTCACGGAAGGAGCGCTCAGTACCAGTATCGAACCCTCGACGCACTCGTTGATAGGTCAGCATGTTACCTCAGCGCTGTGATCGTCTTGCTCTGATTTGCTTTAAAAGTAAACTGACTGCTGCAAAAGTTAGTTCTGGCATGGCTTTTTTGGAAACTTAAAATTTTTTGGGAGTATTTTATAAATGGAGGGAAAATACCATAATTAATAAATATAAATTAACAATCTTAAATCCTTTTTTTTCACATAAATTATTTTCAGGAGATAATGTGCTGTTTTATTTAAGTATTCATCCGAAAAAACTAATGATTTATTGAATTTTTTTAATCGGTTATAAAATAAATTATGTGCGACATGTTACGGTGTTTGATATATATTAAGGTATGAAGGATAAGATTTATATATTTCCTATGTTTTGCCTAAAAGTGATTTCATATAAAAATAAATAAAATTAATTGGAAAAACATGCATTAGATAAAATAAATAAAGTATTTTTGACTTAGACCCATACTTTTACCTCAAATTTTTCCTAGCGGATTTTTCAAACATACCAGGAACGTATTTAGAGTGGGGGCAGGGGGTGATCCCGAGCCCCATCCGAAAACTAAAGCAATTATTAACAAACAGCAATTTTGAGACATTTGTATTTACTCTAGTAACAATAAGGTTTAAAATACCGGATAGTCCCCCCCCCCCTCCAATCCGAAATTTAAACCGGCATACGCTATCGAAACATATATGCCATGGGGATATGAAAGAAATTGTTAATTTTACTCACAGATACTTAGTGTTTTCTCCATTGTGATTAGAACTCTCAACTCTAATACTTTTAAGAATATTATTTTTTTATAAATAATATTGTCTTGTTTAAACGAAATAATTTTAAAATTAATAAATTAAACTAAATTCCATTCTTTCATAACTGCGAAATTTTATTGAATTACCCGTTATTATTTTCGGATTTATTTATTAAATGTTTCACGAAAGAAATTGCCACAAAATATTAGAAAAAATGAGTATGTTTCCAAAGTCGCAAAAGCGGCCAGTGTGACTTCATTTTGAAGTCCAAAAAAAATCAGTAGTCACAAAACAGTCACACAGTGACTTCACAGTGGAGTCACTGAGCGACCGATCACATACTAGTCACAAGGTGACTCCACTGCGACGTCACCTGGTGACTGGTCACAAATTAACTTCACAGTGACCACACAGTGGAGTCACATTACTCACAAATCACAATGTAACTAGTATGTGACAGTCCTGTGACAATTGTCACCCTCTGTGACGTCACAGCGACTCTTTTGTGACCATCTGTGCTATTAGGGATATGCCTATACAGAAAAAAAAAATATTATCGTTGAAATTTTCGCTTTAAATTTCAACAAATACGAGTCCTATGCTTAGGCACAGATTGTTTGTGGTTCAATGCCCACATAAAATGTTCACAAAATGTCATCTGTGTTGAAGGTGAAATTTATGTTGTGAGAGACATAAAAACAAAAGGCAAAGTGAAGTAAATTTCGTTAAAAAATAATTTACAAAAATGATGTTTAAATGATTGTAAATTAACAGCTGCGTTACATAACCTAGATTATTGCAGTTGCTTTGCCATCAGAAGTATCAGGTTGTAACGAAAGTTCTCCGCCAAATCTTCTTGAGTCAGCTCATGCGGCACCCAGCGATTGAACTTGTACATGAAGTTTATGTGATGCATAGCATGTCTAATGGGCATGGCGTTAATGTCTAACTCTTTAGCTAGCTCTCAAGTGGTTAAATACTGATCTTCTTCCACAAGTTCTCGCAGGTGGCCGTCATCAACATCAGTAGGCCGGCCAGAGAGCTCTGCTTCTTGAATGACATAGACCCTGTTTTTTAACTTTCAGTACCAAACCTTCACAGTGCCATATGATACAACAGTAGAATTTAAATGACACACATAATTCTTTGACATTCTGTGGCACTTTTTGCAACAGAACTGGAAGTAAATGATGGTTCTAATCCAGTAACGTGATAGTTCCATTTAAGACATCTTTTACATAATGATAACGATATTTTTAACAACACAGTGTTCTAACGCAAGTATCTTTCTTTCAAATGATAAATATTGTTTGACAAAATATGAGCAAGTACACCAACGTGAGCTGTTTGCAGACGATATTTGTGGTGGCGGGAAACTTTCGTTACAACCTAATAATAATCAAAAAACTATATTACTCTTTGTTTCAAGGTTAGTGTATTGTTTTAGTTCTGCCTTAATTTAACATTTTTCCGCATATAGCGTAATTTCCTTTCCACACCTGCCCCCTCGCCTTGGAATGACATTAAATTAAGGTTTCACTCCTCCAATTGTTTTAAACTGTTTTATTAGAGAGGTAGCTTTTAAACCACTGACATTAGTAAAAGCATTATTACAAGGGGTCATTCAATAAATAACCAGATAACTTTATAAACAAGTATCTCTCTATTCGAAAAAAAAGTAACGGCCGCTGGTCATAAGCTTGTTCTCCTGTCTCCTCCGAAACCATGGGGATTTGAGTTTAGAAGAAGGTGTCCACGGATTCGGAAAATTCCGGGGAACCTGATAAGCTGACTTAAATTTCGAAAATTGAATTATTTTAGAAGATATTAAAAAAAACTGAAAAAATAACCATAATGGTTGCCAGGTTTGGCAATTTTCGCCAGCATAAAATCATTCATGCATTTGCAACAGGGCGTGCGTGTTACACAAAGCTGCAATTTCCAGAATTTCCAAATAGTAACTTCTCTTAGACAGCAGGAGTTTAGAATGAGCGATTATTCGTGTTTCCAAAACAGAATAACTAATTGTAACTGATTTAAAAAGCGCGATCTTGGCATTAGGTAGGATCTGGCAAAATGGTACTTCTTCAAGTTTCCAAGCATTGTGAATCTAAACCACGAGTTCCAAAATGTTAGTTCCCGGTACCTTGAAAATGAAAAATAATTATAATTCAGATTATTTTAAAGCCGGCTAAGTTCAGCTTTGGTATTTGCTACCAGTAGAAATATTTGGCGGCGTTAACTATACCATTATAGCAGTTACAGTATAGATTGGATATTTGCCAGCGCGACGAGATGATATATTGCGTGGTGCTAAATATTCAAATCTGCAAAGCATTATGTATATGAATATATGGATAACGGCATTTCCGGTAACCTTACATGAGCAGTAATTATCGGTTATGACCATGTGTAAATCACCAAATAATGAAGAATTGCCACTGGTGGCAAGCAAGTCGCCTTTAGTAGCAGTTCCGTAGTTTTTATCAAAGAAAACATATGGAATACTGTTTTCTTAGAGCTAATTATAAATGATACATATACGTAAGTCGCCAAATTATAAAAAATCATCATGGGTGGCAAATACGTAAGGTGTTCCATAGGTTTTACGTAATTCAATATAGTGTGAAGTTTAAATATTTATGTTCCAGGGAACACATGCAAGAACCAAGCGTTGTGCAGCTCGGGAACATTCTGTCTGATCTAATCTTTGGGTTTTGTCTATTGAATTTATGCCTTTTTTACGAATAAAAATTATTAGGGACCGAATACCTCATACGAAAAGCGAGCGCAGCGAGTCTAGAGGGCTTGGTCCCTAGTAATAAAAAAAAAAACCGACTTCAAATTACTTCACCTAAACGAAAAATTATTCCCATTCTAATTTAGTAGGATTTGGCAAACTCTCGCCAAATAATTCAGATATCGCCAAGCTGGGTTCAGTTTTGAGAACTTATTTCTTGGAGCCAAATTTAGCGATAATTCCCCAAAAGCGGCCAACCTTGGCGACATTGGGTCTTTAGGCAGTGGTTTTTTTTTCGATTTTCTTTTTCTTTTTTTTTTTTTTTTTTTTTTTTTTTTTGCCCCAAACTTGCCGCCAAAAATAATCGTCGATTAGAAAACACCTTTAATGTTAAAATCATGTGCAAAAGTTCAGCTTGTCTACAACGATAAACTGTCTATAGTGATATTTTATTTAGGTCCCTACAATATCGTAATACGCAGATTTCACTGCATATGTATTTCATTAAAGTTTGTGCTCGTATTGCACGTATATGCGACGGTGGATTCCGATTGGTTTCTTTCCTTTACCTAACAGAAATCTAATGACACTTAGCTATTCTCTCTATCTTGCTTTGCTAATTCTAAAGAAGGATCGAGAAATAGTTTTCGATTAATAACAAGGCTTGAAGCCCATACTATCTAGCGTAATAAATATATCTGCCCTCAACGGATTCACAGCATTCCGTTCGCGTGGCAGGCGTGCTAGGTCTAACTGATAATGGTTCTTGGATACCACCGAAAAATAACACAGAAGCACAAACTTTGTTGAGTATATTTATTTTATGGCTGGTGTAGCTCTAAACGACGCATTCGGTGACGTGAGCTGACCTCTTCTGGGAAACAAGCTTTTCGGGTTATTTACTGAATGAACATTGTACAAGAAATTATCCAGTGACATGCAGCTCACCATAAAATGTTTCAATTACTTTATTAGCACTAGAATGCTACTAATTTCGTCTTTTTTTTTTTTTTTTTTTTTTTTTTTTTTTGTGTGTGTGTTTTCAAACATTATAGTAAATAAGGTTGCAGTGAGAGTTTTTAAACCATTCCCTGAAGGGTTGCCAGATAGCGGAAGAGTACTGATAAGTCCAAAGTCACCAAGGTTGGACATTTTTAGCAAATGATCGTCAATTTCGACAACAAAATACAAGTCCCCAATATTGATTCCAGCTTGGCAAGATATTCTATATTTGGCGAGAAATGGCTAAATACTACTGTTTAATGAGTGAGAATTTTAATTAGTGTCTATACTAGTGTAAATGAAGGTGAAGTATGGTTAGAATATACCTGACGAACATTGTAAAATGGTTTTAGTGGACGAATTTAATATAAATTCCAAAGAAGTGTTTTATGGAACAAGAAAGAAGAATGCGGCACACTCATGGCTTATGATGCACTTTCTAAACAGTTTTTATAAAGGTGAATTATAGTTAGAATATGCCTGATGAAGATTTTAAAACAGTTTTAGTAGGAGACTTGATACAGATTTCAATTCCAAAGAAGTGTGTTATGAAACAAGACAAGTACGCCAAATTCATAAATTATGATACACTTTCCAACTTAATGGAACAAGAAAGAGGTATAGGGCTCACACATAAAATATTATACAATTTCTAACATTCCGAGAACAAGGAAAAGAATAATCGTGCTGGCCTATTGATAATGATTAATTTTCCAGCGTGGTGTAGCAAGAAAGACTAATAAATCCGACGCATGGTTATTTTTCAGTCTCGGCCACCTTCCTCCCCCCTCTTTCTTGAGAAATCTTCGTATTTGTTATTTTAATTAATTTTATTGAATCAAACAAATCTTCGTTAATCGACAAAATTAAGTTGCTGGACTTTGCTTTATCATTTTCAAATTTTTGCTGGATAAACAAAATATTTTGCTAAATTCAACAAAACAATTGAAAAACAACCCAACAAAACAACCATGGTCCTATTACCTGTTCTAATTTACGCCTGCTAACGGGCACTTGGCTTAAGCCGGAAAACCTTTCTATCCTCTTTGATTCTACTTAAAACAAGTTTTGCTGTATATAATTGGGAAAAATGACCTATTAAAATAAAATAATTCAATTTCGAAACGACTTTTGCAAGTTGAGAGTTACCTACCTTCCGGTATCAAAATTATAAAATAATAATACACAGACAGAAAAAGGTTCTCCACACTTAGTTATTTATTTTTAAATTTATTTATTATTTGCTTTCTATTTTACACTACTTACCTCATTATTTATATTTTTAACTGAACTAGTCTTCCCTATTTGTCTTCCTTATCATGATATTCCCCGTTTTACTCTTATATTCTGTTCGTTCATTTTTTGGGTTTCTCTTTCTTCTACTTTTCCTTTCCTGAAATTGGCAATACCTTCTCTATTTTCTACTTCATTTCATTTTTTTGCATCCATTTTATGTTTTTTACCGGGCATGTCTTACGCTTGTTTTAGACTTTTTCTTCTTCTAAAAGAAAAAGTCTTTTTTGACGACAGCTGGCTGTGCCGGGCACAGCCAGCTGTCGTCAAAAAAGGGTCTCTAGATCTGTGGCACGCGGTGAATGTTTCGATCGTCCGCCATCTTGCTGGTAGTTAAGTCGAGCGATGGCAACGGCTGCCCTTTTTTCAGCATTGGGCAATCCATCCAGCTGTTCTAGCATTCTTCCATTTTTCAGCAGATGTCAGTGCTGTTAAAAATAATCATGACAATTTTTTTTTTACGGGAAATGACGTGCTCAAAAAGTAAAGGATTCTCGTGGAGAGCAAGATGGCGGAAGATCGAAACGTTCATCGCGTGCCACAGATCTAGAACGTTTCAATCGTCTGCCATTTTGCGGGTAGTTAAGTCGAGCGGTGGCAACGGCTGCCCTTTTTTCAGCATTGAGCAATCTGTCCAGCTGTTCTCGCATTCTTCCATTTTTCAGCAGATGTCAGTTCTGTTAAAAATAATCTTTTTACGGGAAATGGCGTGCTAAGGATTCTCGTGAAGCTATGTCACCCTCAACTATTTTTATAGAAATCAAATCTATTCTTCGTGACTGGCAACAGTCAAAACGTCAGAGTTTGGTGTTCCCAGAGCGGGAACACTGCGCGTTAAATGGTTAAAGTAGCAAAAATCAGGTCCGTCTTTGGATAGCTTGTTTCTCAAGAGCAGAATTTTCAAACTAAAAGCAAATGAAAAAAAGATCACCGAAAATCTTCCCCCCCCCTCCCTTCCTGAAGATAATCCTCGGTAGGAATAATGAATGAAACAAAAGAGAAAAAAGAAAGAGTGACGTCAAAGCGTTCTTTTAACTTTCCTTTACATCGGAATATTCAGAGTGTGAAACGGGAGCAAATGCTCGGAAAACAAAGAATAACAAGAAGTTTCTTCGGCGGATTGTAACAAGGGTGAGGCTGGATGGGCGCGGATCGCTACAGCTTTAAGGGTCTACGTCAGAAGTGACCAATAGCCCAGATTGTCCAGAATTTACCTTAGCATTAGTACTCGGTCAGTGTCTAAGCGAAGGCAGTCGGGACTGCTACCCTTGACCCACAGTGAATGGGCCCTCAAAATTAATGAACAGCACTATTGCCTGTAGTAGAAATGCATCAGCATGACACATATGTAAACATTCAACTCGACTGTTCGAGCCTCGTCAGAGGGAGACCCCCCCCCCTCCACCCTACCCCCCTAATATTTTAGTTTCATTATTGCCATATTAAAACGATATTAATTGGCTTTGTCATTTTATCTCTCATCTTTCGTGTATTTCGCCTGGTAATCTTTTGTTGAAATTTTTATGATTGTAACCTATTTATAAAAAAATACATGGGATGCATATTCTACAGCTTACGAAATATTGTAACAATAGATTAAAGCTGTTGTGAACTAATAGTATTTAAATATATGTAAAATTATGTCGCATTTTTGGGGCAATTTTCAATAAAGGGGGTAAGCGATGAAATGTCATAGTCATTAATACATGTGATGCATGTTCTACAGATTACGAAATAGTGTAACAATAGATTAAAGTTGTTGTGAACTAATAGTATTTAAATATATGTGAAATTATGTCGCTTTTTTGGGACACATTTTTCGGACAATTTTCAATATAAAGGTGGTGGCAGATAACTTGTCTGTTCGAGCCTCGTCAGCGGAGACCCCCCTGAACCCTCCTAATTTTTTAGTTTCATTATTGCCATATTAAAACAATATTAATTGATTATGTCTTTTTCTTTTTCTTTTATTCTTCCTTTTTTCTCCCTACGTATGATAACTCAAGTAATTTTCAATAAAGGGGGGGTGAGAGATAAAATGGCACAATCATTAATATGATAAATATACACGAAAGCGTATTTGTGCTTTATGTAATGTGCGAATTCATATTACTTATATCAATATGAAAGGGCGAGCGGCGATATCGCTCATGAGCGATATATGCCCGGGCCTCATATTCCACTTAGTCGGGACCTGCATTTAGTGGCCTATCCAAGATGGCGGTGAGGTGGGAGATCGAACCCCCCTTTAGAATACTTCAACTGAAATAGAGAACATAGAACGATATAACCCAATAATACAGAAAAAAACTCACTTTTAAGGTGTGCAGCACAGAGAAAAAAAAATCGGACGGACAGAATGATAGATAAAATATTGTCTAAATGTCGTTTTGGCTTATTTCATAAAAAAGCCGACAAATGGGAAAATTTTTACTTCCAAGTGATTTGCAGGTAAGTCTTGCTTACACTTATCGGCTAAAATCAATGTCTTTATGGCAGGATTTCGTAAACTTTTGTCGGATAGAGTACTCTGATGCTCTTTGAATACTAACGGAGCACCTTGTTTAAATCTAAATGTAGTAAATTTCGAGATAAGCATACAATTTTCTTTTCTCTTTCTCTTTATTTTATTATTTTTTATTTATTACTACTATTATTTTTTTTCGGGGTACAGTTAGAGAAAGCCTCTTGTATGGTATTAGTAAATGATATCTAATCCATAAATCTTATTATTTATTTATTTATTTATTTATTTTTTTTTACCAAAAAGCGAATTTTTGAAATATATAGGTAAAACAATATTGAACTACGCAAATCAAGTCTTTCAGACCTGATTAAATATTTTCTTTCCAATAAATATGTGTGAATATTTTTATAATAATAGAGACTGCATAAATTTGTAACAAAACGAATAAAATAAAACACCCATCTTTACAAAACTCGCGTAAGATATGCAAAACCATTTGCAACTTAAAATTATTAGTATTTACTTTAATTTTTTTTTTCAAAATTTGTGTCCTCAGTTATGGACACCTGGTGTGAAAAGGTTTAAATGCATAATATACAATACAATATATCAATAAAAATTGCATAAATTGAAAACTTCAAACTAAAATATTAACATAAAGTTAGAAATGTTTGATTGGAATTAAGTTTTATTAGTCAAATTTTTATTTAAATGAGACTGTAACTCGAAAATATGAAAACAGCTTTTTACTGAAAGAATCATTAAATAATAAATCAGCGATCGTGAGGTCTATCAAAACATTTAAGAAACACATAAATAATTTCACAAAAAGGAAATATTATTAGGTAATTAGCCGCTGATATTGAGATCCCAATTACCACACAGGCAACTAGGCCGAGGCCTAGGGGCACCAGAATGATTAAAATAGTGTAAATAGAGTGTTATAAGTGTAAATCATTAATAACAGTAAAGAAAGATATGCACTAGTACAACACATATCGCCGTGCAAAAGTGTTTGTTTACGACTGTATTCAGGGATAGAACAAACGTCATGACAAGGACCAAAGTATTCCACTATGGATCATTTATTAACGTGATGTCACTTGAAGCATAATTTCTGTTCATTAAAAATTTATGCACTTTAAAAATTTTTAATCAAGAGGGTTGGGGAGGACTCCAAACACAGACCTCTTTAAGCAGGGGCAGTAGCTTAGTCAAGCGGGGAGGTGGGGGATAGGGGGGTCACAACCCCCATGAGGAATTTTTCGCCATACAAAATATATATTCTTCCTCCCTTATCACACACACGTATACATATGTGTGAGTTGCAGTAGCCGTAACCCTCCATGAAAAATTTCTGGCTACGCTACTGTGCACGGGCATAGCTATCTCATGGGATGGCTTCAGCTATGGAAGGAATTGAGGGGGAGGGATGTCTTCTATTCTCACCATAAAATTTGATTGCCAGTAAGTTTTACAATAAATATCAGGTAAAAGTTTCCAATAGCATTAAAAAATTTTAAATTACTTTCAGTAAATTGTGTTTTACGCACTGAATTATAAAATTTCTAATTTAATATAATTTAAAAAAAATTTTAATATAAAGTTTTAAAAATTTATATAAAATTGAAATATTTTTAACGTATACTATTTCCAGCGATAGATTCAAAAGGTGAATGTTTTGATATAATTAGCGTTGGTGTATAAACTTAAGGGGCTGTTTAGACCCCCTAATCTCCCCTCCTTATATAAGTCTGTGCAATTATGTACGCCACTGTGAACAAGTGCATGTATCCTGTGACTATCAGCGTCAACAAGGAATGAAAGTGCAGTCCCCCCCCCAAAGAAAGTGGTAGTCATAGGCCCTCCGAATGACTTAGTTGTGTCCTGCTGACATTATATATTGATACAGCATCAAGAAAAATGAAATGTTATTTTAGATTACTCGACACTAATTTCCTAAGCGGAGATTTTTCCGAACAGTTATCTAAACTAAATTTTCAAACATAAGAATCCCAACAGAGTAGACGTCCCGGCTCTCAGCGACTAATTTTCGGCAGGGCATTCGGGGCAAAAACCCCAACAAAAAGGGGCCCCTCAAATTACCCTTTTAGTTTAAAAATGTGCAAATTTTTATTTTAATTTAAAAAGAGAGTCAGAAACTAATTTAATAAAAAATAATAGCAATAATAATGACTTTTCTATTTCATAGCGATACCATTATATCCACAACTTGTTTCAGCTAAACGATATAATCTCAGGTAATTATTCAGAGCAAACTTTTCATTTAGACTAGGTATATGTAATGATATATGCAATCCCAAGGAAGCAATAGAACTGATTTTCAATCGGAGCCTATAAAAGAAAATAACTTCCTGGGTGAAGGAAAGTAAAGACCTATTCCACTATAAATAAATGTTCTGACATTAGTAAAACAATAACAAAAATATCGAGGGAACATGCTACTTGAAAAATATAGAATGAAATTAACCATTGAAAATTAAATGATATAACTGAAACATTATTATTCTATGTAATATTATTATTCTATGTGATATTATTATTCTATGTAATATTATTATTATCGAACTATTGCATTTCTTTTTGCGTCTCGATTCAACAATCATTTTTATACTGGTATAACATCTTGCTTTGTATGGTGGGATGAAAGTTGCTTTGTGGGGTATAAGAAAGTTTTCGTAAGAGGGGGCCCCCAATGAAGCTTTTACCCTGGGGTCCCATCTCTGCAAATCGGTCTCTGCCGGCCATCATATATACTTTCTTAAAACAGCACACGCTGTGCTCAAATCAAACATAAGAAATTCCTTTACAGTTTATTTTTTCTTTGAATAAAAATTGGTATCATAAACGGAAGTTCTTACCTGCCATTCATCAAAACAGACAACGACCCGAGCAGACTGCCTGGCGCGTCCGAACCCGTTCGACATATCCGAAGCAAAGAACTCGGGCCATGCCCCGAAACGAACTCCAGAAAATGAAGCAAACGAAAACATAAAAAAAAACAATAACCAAACATAGGTAGTAAAAGAAAAAACCCGAAAGAAATTCGCCAACGAGATCTGAAATGAATGAGTTGTAATTGGGGCTGGCATTTCTTGTATGTATTTAATGCCGGTGAACCGTGAAAAAAGAAGTTTCTTTCTCCTCGTTTGCCGTTGATTTAAAGAGTTGTGTTCACTTTAAGCATCGGCAGATTACCAGTGGTGAATCCTGAACAGTCTCAAGAGAGGGCGAGAAGGAGGGGGCAAAAGGGACACTTGCCCCGGACGCCGTGACTGACCTGTAAGCTCTAATTGAGGTTTGCCCCTGGCGCTGTGATCAAGGGGCGCCAAAATTAAGGTTTACCCTGAGTGAAGTATGCAATGAAACTTCTTGGGAGCAGGGATGTGCTTAGGGTTTTAGCGGCCCAGGAAAAAATAAATAATCGCAGGTCTTTCAAATCTGTCTAGTTACTAAATTGTGGATCTCAACTTGCCCCCCCCCCAGTAAAAACCCACTGCTGCTGCTGAATCTAATTAAGTTAATTTGATGAATCATATAGATTTTAATGCAATACTTTTCCGTACTGTAAAAGCTGCATAGCTACTTACCATGCTGTCAATTTGAAAAGGAAAGCTGCACACGAAATTACAAATTCTGTATTATCTCTTGGCTAGGCTTACTGCCCTGCATTTTTTTTAGTTCTAGGTCAGGAAGTTTGTTGGACTACTTCATATCCATGAATCCAACAGTTTTTTAGCGGCCCTGGGCGGTCGCCCAGTATGCCACCCCCTAAGCAAGGCTCTGCTTGGGAGCGACCACTACAGTGCATCCCAAAAGTTTATAGACTAGCGGTTTTTTTTTTTTTTTTTGTTGTTTGTTTGGATTTAAGAGTTAATCAAACAAGTAAGAAAGACGAAAGAAATTATGCAAATATGTATTGATGCAACAGAAATAGTGAAATGGTTAAAGTACTTCAAACAGTCATAGATTTAATATAAAAAAAATAAAAACGAAATAATGCTGTCCCAAAAATATATAGACAACCGGTGTTAAAAGTTGATTGGAGTACTGATCTCCAAATTTGTATGTTTCAAGGTCATGTACTAGTCATTCAATATTATTTTGAGATAAAAGCGAAGCTGTCTATCTTTCTTCGACTGATTGTAAAGATGCCTCACGACGTGCAGTTTTCCGAAACTGAAATTGCCCAAATCTATCGTTTGGATGCTCGTGGAATGAAAGTTGTAGATATTGCAAGAAAACTTGGACGCAGTAGGGCTGGTATTTATCGAATTCTGTCAAAAGGTGACAATTTGAAAGCAAAATGTACTATGCGACCAAAGAAAACAACTAAACGGCAAGACAGAGAGATCTTCAGGTAAGCTTCAACACAGAACTTCTCTGTATGGTCAATTTCTAGAGAAGTGACCATTTCAGTATCAAAATCCACGGCGCATCGACGGCTGCAGGTAAGTAAATTGCTTGTTTATCGCAAAATGCTTCGTTCACCAAATTTGACAAAAAGGCATAAGGGCGCTCGTGTTCAGTGGGCTCGAAAGCATGAAAACTGGGCAGATGAATGGTTGAGTGTCCTGTTCAGTGATGAAAAGAAGTTCAATTTAGATGGCCCCAATGGATGGGCATATTACTGGAACGATATTCGCAAAGAACCGCAAACTTTTCTCAGCAGACAGTAAGGAGGGGGTTCACTCATGGTATGGGGAGCATTTTACTATGATGAAACTACCGATATTGTTTTTAAAATGCCGTCAGTGTTCCGAAGATTATCAGAAAATGCTTGAAGTACAGAAACTCCCATTCTGAAAGTTGATAGGGGAGCACAAATGGATATATCAGCAAGACATTTTCTCCATTCACGTCTCAAACTCCACAATGCAGTGGTTTAAACGAAACCAAGTAGCTGTTTTGGACTGGCCAGACCTAAGTCATGACCTGAACCCAGTGGAGAACTTTTGAGGAATATTAGCTAAAGACGTATATGCTAATGGGCGTCAATTTGCAACAGTTCAAGATCTAAAGTTGCAAATTGAAAGAAGTTGGTTTTCTCTAAAGCCAGAATTTCTTCAAACTCTTATTTCGAGTATGCCTGATCGAGTTTTTGCAGTGATTAGAAAAAATGGCTCAAAAATTTGAATGTTAAAGAAAAAAAATTGAGTTGTCTATAAACTTTTGGGACACTAAATTTTCATTTTTAGTTTTTATCGCAAAGCCTGCGATTGTGTGATATTATTTTTGTATAGTACTATCATTGTCTTGATATTAATTATAATTAAAAATGCTTTTTAAATATTTATTCACCTTTTTCAATTATAAAATGAAAAAAAGCTGTTGTCTATAAACTTTTGGGACGCACTATATCTGTTCCGCGAAAAATTGGTCGCTCAGAGAAATATAAGCATTTGATAGGGTTTTCCGATGCTGGCTAACGGTAGCAGTGGAAAGCCACGATTTTATCGTTAAGCTTTCCGTTAACATCACGGTGGGGCTCCAGGTACGATAAATGTGACAAAGTAGTGTATAAGAGATGGGTCATCCTCTCTCTTTTCTCTCCCTACGTTCATTTTTAATCTTGAACCCATGTTTAACCAATTTTCTCGCATCACTGAAAATACACAACTGAGAAGACTCAGTTGTGTTGATTTAGTTCCCACATTACTTCGCTTGTTTCCCTAAATAGACTCTTCTTCTTCATGGTCGTTTGAATTCACCGCTGGAGCTCAGAGTTGCATTTGTGCAATTAATGCACTGCAAAAAAAGGCCTATCAAATTTACAGAAAAAAAAACCTGTTAGCCAGGACGCCAGTTTATTACCGTTTTTTTTTACAGAAGTCTTCCTTAAATTTTACAGATTCTCAATTCATTTTACAGAAATCTTCCGTATACGAAAAAAAGACTTCTGTAAAATATACGGAAATAAACTGGCGTCTTGGCTGACAGTTCTTTTCTGTCAGTTTAGCAGACTTTTTTTTTTTTTTTGCAGTGTGGGCAAACCACACTGGCAAACCACATAGGGGGGCACATAGAGGGGCAAACCACATAGTAACCCTCTGAGCGCGAAACATAAAATTTGTACTCACTGGTCTTCAGTTTTCACTACAATGCATGCATTAAAAGAACTTTTCAGCTTCTAAGATTCGAAAGTAATATTGAAACTTGAATTTTATGTATTTTATAGTTACTCTTTTTCTAAATTTGTATTTTTTGCTAGAATTTTCAGGGTGCAAAGTTGTTTTCAAACATTCCTCTGTTCCTTAAAAAATCTGGAGTGACTCCACTCAACTTTCCGAACACTTGATCTTCAGCAAGCGTATAAATAAATTTCATTCATCTCAATCGAGTGCAGTATTCAGGCGCTAGCGCACGTAAATGATTTGAGTGCATAGGTCGCAAAGTATAAGAATACTTTTCTGTAGCCGTACACTCGCTAAAATTTATGCAGTATGTGAGACAGTGACTCATAATATGCGTACCTAATTTGAGCGTGATCGAAAGCACCATTTAGACATTAGCCCACTTTTTAATGATTTGGGTTCTTAGGCCGTAATGCGTAAAAATTAATTTTTGCGGCCCTGTGAACAAACTATCTGCTGTACACACCCCAAAATCTATGCAGGTCATGAGAACTGACCTATAATATACATAACAAATTTGAGCTGAATCGTATGCACCATACAGACGCTAGCACAATTTGAAGAATTTCCGTTCATACGTCATAATGTAAAAGAACACTTATTTGTTGCCCTGTAAAAAAACTATAATAGTCCTATACGCCTCAAAATCTATACAGGCTGTGTGACGGTAAACTTTAATATACATTACCCTATTTGAACTTATTAAAATTCACCATTTGGATACTAGCTTACTTTATATGATTTGTCTCTATAGGCTGTATTGTTATGAGAATTATTTTTTGCAACCCAGTGAGCAAAATATCAGCTCTACACACATCAAAATCTCGGCAGGTCATATGACCGTGACCTATAATATACATACCCGATTTGTGCTCAATTTAATGTACCGTTTAGACACAAGCGGATTTTTAAGAAATCCCGTTCATAGGCCATAATGTAAATGGAAGCTTTTTCGTAGCCCTGTAAAAATGCCTGAGTTTCAAATGGTTAAACATGGTTAATCTTTCTGTAGATTATCCCAAAAATTAATTTGACTTTTCTAAAAGTCGATTGAAAAACAAATTTAATTCTTTCAGACTAGGCGTCCACAATTAAGGACACAAATTTTAAAAAGATATATTACAGAAAGAAAAGAAACATTTTATATTTTAAGTACCCACTTAAGTGCTATGTATTAAGAACGTATCTTAATTAGAGGTACGGAAATTTCGTTTTTACGAAGTAGAAGCAAATTTATGCGAAATTTTCTTGTAATTGCGAATAAATGAGAAGAACAAACAATTTCATAATAGAAGCGAACTGCATGGGAGAATTTCTTAATTTTATAAATCGGTGCAAAATATAGCCTCTTAAAAAAAAAAAAAAAGAAAAAAAAAGAAAGAAAGAAAGAAAGAAAGTGACGTTAAAGAATTTTTCAAACGTAAACTCAAGAATCAAATAAGCTTTATATCTGAGTTGTGTCCGAAACTAATGAAATTAATTAACGAATTAGAAGATTCAAGTTAACCATTCGCTCACCATTTGTGGGACAAATTAGAAGGCACGGAAGCAACTCTTGAACAACCTAGTCAGGGGATTTGAATTTAAACACAAAGCTAAAAATCTGGAGTGATTTTAATCCACTTTCCGAACACTTACGATTAAGATCATTACCAAGCATTTAAATAAATTTTAATCGATGAATAATTCAAACATGTATACCAAATTGAAGCTCAATCGAATGCGCCGTTTAAACGCTAGCACACTTCCAAGAATATCTCCCCATATGCCATAATGTAAAAGAAATCTTTGTCGTAGCCCTGTAGAAAAACTGTAAGTCCTATACACACCCAAATCAATACCAGTCTTGCGACGGCGGTTTATAACATATATACCCAATTTGAGCTCAATCGAATGCCCCGTTTAGGAGCTATCGTGTTCACTCACATACACACACACATACATGCATACATCTCGTAAAAATAGCATAAATGAATTCAAACGACCTCAAAACGTGTAAATACACACCAAATTTAAACACGAATTTTTTCATGATTACAATACTTTCCTTACATGGTACATGTTCGGAAATTAAAAAGCACATCTGAAAAAACTTTCAATAAGCTTTCTTTGCACGTGAAATTACGTACAACAAATGAAGCACATTGTTCCATTATTTCGCTCATCTGTAGCTGCAAGTATGACCACTTTAAATTATATTGTTTCAAAAATTCCTTTATTCAGAGCACTTCCTCATTCATGAGTGCACCCATTTTCATCGCCTAATGTTACAGTCAAAATACAGGAATGAAAATCCATTGTTAAGGACACACTGTGAGCTAATAAACGCTTTTTCCAACCTTCTGAATCAGTTTTACAGAGCATTTGGAATTTAACGGACCATAGACGCAGAACGTTTCTTTCGTAATTATAATGTCGTCGTTACGGACAGAAGAACGTCTCAAAAACAGTAAAGTGTTGAAATGACAACAACGTAGTTCTTAATGAACATTGAATATAAATTTTAAGTGTATAAAAAAGTTTTACAAGTAGTTTATGCGAATTTTAACGAAATTTTAAAATTACTTCTTTTTGAAAAATTTCTGTTTTTTATTCGCGAAAATTCCGTAACTCTAATCCATCTGTCGTCCCTATTTTTCTTATTCCATTAAGTTGGAAAGTGTATTATTATTCATAAGTGTACCGTGTTTGCCTTTCTTGTTCCATGAAACACTTTTCAGAATTGAAATCTATACTAAAATCGCCCTCTAAAACGATTTTACAATCTCCGTCAGCCATATTCTCACTGTACTTGTTGTTTGTAATAAACTAGAGCGTTTTCCAGCTTCTTGCCAAATACGGAAAATATCGCCAAGATAGGTTCAGTTTTAGGGACTTCAAACTTGGCAATAAATCATAAAAAAATTGCAAATCTTGGTGATTTCATTCTACCCCCCTCACCCCCTGCCTTTGCAGCTTCTGGCAACCCTATTGGAAAATGCAACATGACTTTTGAAGACAGGTGGACACAAATCGATTCACAAAAATGCGTCAGCAAAAATATGTTCAGGACAAGGTGTTCACAAATTATGTCAACAGAAAATATCGTAGTAAACGAAATAGTACTGTGTAGTGGCAGTAAAACTAATAATTTTTTTAAACGTTAGTGTACATTTTACGAAACTTTAATAATCAGGTTCTTTTATTTTATTTATTTTGTTACTAATCTAAAAAAAACTTACACATATCAATCAAGTCTGTAAGGGTTAAACATACGGTGTTGACTATTTCCAGGTTTGACAGTCACTAAATATCGTCGGTTAATAACCTTTCAAGAACATTGATGCACCTTTCCGGTAATTAAGAAGCTTGACAACCTTGTTAGAATCACTTTTTACTTTTTATCTTTACTTGCTGCAGGTGTTGTTTCTTGGTGAATAATTTATATCTAATGCTTGTTATTTGATCACAAATACGACTTTGGAGGATGATAACTATGCACTAACGACGTAACATTTGACCTGTAGCTTCTCGTCGTTACAGTATCATTTTGCGACAGGCCGTCGGATTTATTTATTTATTCCAGTTATTTACCTGCCTCAAATAACAATAAAATAAATCATCGAATAAGATCAAATTATTAATCCACTGATATGTTTACGAAATCAGTTCTCGAATCAAAAAGTCAAAGAAACACCTGATACGAAAACTTTCAAATCAATAAAACTTTTGCACGCTAATAAAGCTTTTTATCAATTTACTTAGTCTTTTTGTTTTCTTTCGTCTGGATATGTTTGCGCGAAAATTCGTAAAAAAAAAAAAAAAAAAAAAAAAAATCGTGCTTTCCCACACCCCCCCTTAACCCTTTAAAGCACAGTGTTCGCTCTGGGAACACCAAGCTCTGACGTTTTGACTGTTGGCAGTCACGAAGAATAGATTTGATTTCTAGAAAAATAGTTGCGGGTGACCTAGCTCCACGAGAATCCTTTACTTTTTAGCACGTCCTTTCCCGTAAAGAAATTGTCAGGATTACTTTTTAACAGCACTGACATCTGCTGAAAAATGGAAGAATGCGAGAACAGCTGGATAGATTGCCCAATGCTGAAAAAAGGGCAGCCGTTGCCATCGCTCGACTTAACTACCACCAAGGTGGCGGGTGATAGACACGTTCATCGCGTGCCACAGATCTAGAGGCCCTTTTTTGACGACAGCTGGCTGTGCGTTTTTTCAGCACTGGGAAAGGGTTGCGCCTCAAAGGGTTAATTTGTCTGAGGGAAATGATTATTGGAGATAACACGCTTCATTTCTTTTTTTTCTCTGTGTACGTTAAGAACGCATATTTATTTGTGAAGCAGAATCCAAACAGTTCAGACTTCAGAGTTGTGAATACAGTAATCTCTAGGCAGGCACATATCCAGAAAAACATTTTGGAGGGGGTCCAAACGGTAAAAAAGGCAGATTTTTTCACAAAAAGACAATATCATTATTATTTTAGTAATAAAACTTTCTAAACACCCCCCCCCTTAAATACGTCCTTATCCATATTTTAGAAAGTGGTTGTATCAACCTTTCAAGTTAATCAACCTAAACACTCCAACTTGCCTAATACGTCCTTATCTCTAAGGATCAACCGATACCAAATGAACGTCCAGTCAGTTCGTAAAGAACAACACAAAACAATTGTTAGAATGAAGAAACACCTCTCATAACTATTATAAAGATTCTAGTGTGTTGTTGCGTCTGCGTAATTTTTCTTCGGTAAGAGTTAACCTTAAATGACTTGCGTTACCTTTTGGCAACAAACCCAATTTAGTCATTTATTTAGTCAAGTAAATAAATTTGGAGCTTTAGTTGCAAAGTCTTTAAAGCTCGTGTGCGTTTAATTTTACAGAATTTTATCAAGAAAATTTTGTCTTTTTGAAGCTCTGTGTTGCCTATATTTAAGAAATGAGAATTATGGAACATTAGGCATTTAAGGGTTAAGTATCGGTCGAAAAGTATCCGTGAAAATGGACGAATATATCGGGAACAGATACTTTGTCGACACTTTTAAAATGTGAAAGTACTAATACCTATTTAAAAAAATCTGGAGTGACTCCACTCGACTTTCCGAACACTTACGATTAAGATCATTACCAAGCACTTAAATAAATTTTAATCGATGAATAATTCAAACATATATACCAAATTGAAACTCAATCGAATGCACCGTTTAAACGCTTGCGCACTTTCAAGAATTTCTCCCCATATGCCATTATGCCATAACATAAAAGAAAGATTTGTCGTAGCCCTTTAGGAGAACTATAAGTCCTATACACACCAAAATCAATACCGGTCTTAGGATGGTGGTTTATAACATGTATACCGAATTTGAGCTCAATCGAATGTATCGTTTAAACGCTAGCGCACTTTCAAGAAATTCCCCCCATAGGCCATAATGTAAAAGAAATCTTTGTCGTAGCCCTGTAGAAAAACTATAAGTCCTATACACACCAAAATCAATACCGGTCTTGCGACGGTGGTTTATGACATATATAACCAATTTGAGCTCAATCGAATGCTCCGTTCAGGAGCTATCGTGTTCACTCACATACACACAAATACACACACACACACACACACACACACACACATACATACATACATCTCGTAAAAATAGCATAAATGGATTCAGAAGCCCTCAAAACGTGTAAAAACACCAAAATCTCGAAGGCGAATTTTTTCATGATTACAATACTTTCCTTACATGGTACATGTTCGGAAAGTAAAAATGAGTTATCGGCTTGATATTATCAATCGACCCCCGTAATCTCCTGCATAACGGGGGTGAAACGTCCGTGGCAATTTGTTCGTCTAGGCTAAGCGTTCGTAATCACCAAGTTTATCGAAAGTTGAAATCTCATAGCATGAAAATAGATTTAACTGTCAGCTAAAAATTATTTAAAAAACACCTGTTTTTTATTATTTGTTACTTAATTAAAAAAACTATTAAAAAATAAAATAAACTGGTTATGTCATTAACGAAATTTTTGAAAAATTAAAATCTTACAGCGTGAGGGTAGCCATATCGCGGATCGCAATTCACTTGCGGTTCTCGCAAGTAACTACGTGGTTCTTATGCAAATGAAATAAATATCTGATAAAATATAGTAAACTAAAACATTTCAATTTTCAAAGTAGTTAATTTGTTTAAATTTTTGTAAGTTAATATATTTAACAACTTAGCTCAAAAATATTTTTAAAAAATGGTACTGATTCTAGCAAACAACTCTATAAAGCAAATCTTTAAAAGTTTAATTTGCGTGTGGTTGTTTTACCAATGTTGTCCATCTTAGCCGTTAGTTGTCGGAAGTTTGGATAATGACTTTTTAAAGCAATTCTCAGTAGCTCAATTAAATTCTGATCAATTAAAACAGACCAATGGTCATTTCTGATAAGCTTAATTATCGAGTGTAAAGACTCACAATAATTCGAAGTACTGAAAACTGAAATCAGACACTGTGATTTTAGGATGTTTTGTTCTGGAACCAATTTCTAAGAATAGGTAAAACAACCAGTTTGTTTTACTTGTTTCTATCTTCAAATATTTTTAATAGCATTGGATTGTTTGTATTAAAAGGTAATTCAATATGAATATCATTTTACAGAAACTCTACCATTTTATTCATGCTAACTTCCATCAAAAAAATTTTAAAAAATTATTTAATTCTTTAACGAATCGTGGTTCTCAAAAGAATCAGTTCCTGCTGCTCAGAATCCCTAAAACCCATCATTTGTGCTTCTTAGACCAAGCAAGTTTGGCCACGCCGGTCTTTTAGTATAAAAGTTAATTTAATGAAAATGAGAGATTAAAAAAAAAACACAGTGGCTTTTTATTTTTTGTCTTTCGTACAATAAAAAAAAATAGTTTCGTTCACTAAGATGTTTTCTCTGTTCTTTGACAATTATCTTTGTCAACTGTGATTAAGTTGTCATGAACGTATATTGGTCTAATTAATTACTGATGAATGCAATTGTTTAAATGTGATTAACAGAAATCGTTATTGTAGCAGGAATACTATCTGAAACACTCAGACCCTTCCTGGCGTAGAGTATACTATCACAACTCAATCAACATCAAAGTGTTGATAAGAATGTGTACATGTATTTAAAACCTTAAAGGGGCAGCAGTTAAATTTGTTTTGTATCTCGCGTTTGAACATACCTCCTTCAAATGCTTATGTTGAGCGAGTATTTTCATAAGTGGCAAACAATTGAGTTTAATGTTAGAAAATCGTTGCTCTGTAGACTTAATGAAAGCAGAATTACAAAATTACTTCAACATGAATATGACTTGTTCATGATGCAGAACTAATGAAAGGAGCGCGCATTAATACAAAATATTCGTGGAAAAATAAATAAAATTAAATACAAATAAAACTAAAAATATTAATTTTTCTTTCTATCAGCTTTTCCTTCAATACCGACCATTCCGATTTTTTCCCCAAAAGGTGGCAACACTGCTTCCTTACGCACTACTATTGTTTTCCGTGTTTATGTATAATTCTGATTCCTATATCTTATTAATTATGAAAATAGTTTCAGGTTAATTTGTACAGTAAGTAAAGCCTGTCCATTGTGAATCATTTCTGCTGTTCACAATTTTTTCCGGTCTTACTTTAGGTTTTCCGTTTTCTACAGGTTCATCCTCAAATTATCGAACGTATTTTATTCTTAGCAAAAATGACGATTTTAATTTCTATTGTATCAATTATTTCACATCTAAGAATAAATTTCGCTTAAAAGCATAAAATGATTAGATAAATCTATTCAACTTTTAGACAGATTTATGCTTTGTGCAAAAGTTCCGATTTAGACAAGTTTTATTATTCCATTCACTTAGCCTTTATCCCTCGTTATTCTACCGTTAAAGTAAATAAATAAATCAACCTTGGCGGTCTTATCTAACAGAGAAATTCCTGTCACACTTTACTAATCAGAAATTTGCTCTGATTACAAAATATGCTGATGCACGTAGCTAATTTACTGCTGTCAACGCCCGTAATTCCTTGCGCAACGTCTGTCAAACAAGTAGCTATTTCTAGACACTAAATAAGACTTTCACGCTGAGATTCTGTTTTTTTTTTCTTTCACCTATGGCTTAGTCCGATCTTGACATAATGAGCTTTGAAGATCATGTCATGAATTAGAAAAGTGCTATTCTATTTACGGTTAAACCTCTCAAGGGAGACCAGTTCTGGTTCCGCCCCGCTAAATTCAATGTTAATTTATAGAGTTTTTTTTCCCTTATAAAAGTATTTCCCTCAAATTGCAAGCGTCAAAAAATCTAATTCAGATACACCCTCTCAAAAAAGTATTAGAGTAAAAGTCAAAGTTCCTACGTTGGTTTCGTATATTAAAATTTCATGGCATATTAATTGGGCATTATATATTTGCGAATTTTCATACTTCTACAGAGTTGTGCATTTTTCAAAGACTAATTGATTATTTGAAAAGCTAAAATAAGAAATTTCACTTATACTCGAATACTTTCTTCAGAGAGTGCCCATAAATTTGAAGCAAACATTACTCTCACCATCTATTAAGATATCTTTGATGTATTACATTCTCTCATCGCAATTATAAAATTGTAATAGCGTCTAATGTTGAGCTGTAAATCAGATGTAGATGTTGAAAAAAATAACACTAAGAGCAGCATTGGAACATTGATGTTGCTTAACAATTTTTAGCTTATTTCGGAATTAAGGGAAGAAGTATGAAAGCAAAATATGACAGCAAACGCAAACAGGAGGGCAAAACATGATCACGATATTCGTCCAATAGTGTACCAGAATTTAATTAGTTATGCAGCAAAGAAAAGTACATTGCTCTCATTAAATCGTAATTTTCTTTCATTAATATTTTAATATTTCAAATTAATTCTGAAACATTTTTTACTAGACATTTTGTTCGAAAATGCCAACTGGGTAGTTTTTTATAATAAAACTAGCTGCCAAGGCGGCCAGCTTCGCTACACCATACCTTACTGTTCTATATACCAGTTTGGGCTAAATTATCAAAGTCATTTCAACGAAAATCATGTTTCTTTGTTTTAACAGTATTTTTCATTAAATTTATTTAGTTTTAAGGTTGCTTCAAATTTTGCGTGTCATGATAAAAGCTGATGGTTGGGGGCAAGATCCAAGCACTAGCATTGCAAGATGTATGAAAAGGTATAATTGGTGACATTTCCAATCATAAAATTATTATAAAAATACTATATTGGGTTTTAACGTGTTGTGCAAATTCCTACAGAAATGCTTCTTAATTACAGCTGCTACGGGGTTATTGTACCAGAGTTAGCAACCTGGTGTTTTATGGAACAGTTGCGTTATTTAATACGTACCCTTGGTTACAAAAATATAAAAGAAACAGGAAATGGCAAAAATCTGCCCACTGCAAGGCAATTTTTTTTAAATATGCGATAAACGCGATTGAAAAGATCCGAAAAATTTTGCTTTTTCATAAATGCATTGTTATTTTGTAATCTAGCTACTTCGTGACCTACGTAACCAGTAACGAATATGCTTGCTTCACTTTATGTCCTTGAATGTTAATTTGGATTTTTGCGCGTGTGTTATTGTTATTACGCTAATGTTGTTGTTTTTCCCAGCATAGACATATCGTCGATTTTCAGTGGCGCACACAGGATTTTCTCTTGGAGGGGGTCCACCCCATAAAGCTGCGATACCAACCACTTGAAAAATGCCATTTTTTTAATCGTACCCACCCCCCCTTTTGCTGTGTTTATTCATCTTAACTGGTGAAAATAAGACTTTGATAATGCCTTTCAACATATTTAAATTTCAAAAATTACATGACCACTTAACGAAAGAAAATTGATAACTCTTTTGGGAGGGGTGCCCACCCCTTGGACCCCCTCCCTTGTGTGCGCCACTGTCGATTTTGGTACCGCATACGTTAGCGCATTGTATAAGTAGATATTAATTTGGCACAAAAGTATACCTGTGAGTGATAAAAATTATGATTAATTCTGATTATAAATTAGACAGGGTGTCCCATAATGATTGGGACAAACTCTAAGGGAAGGGAGGGGAGTAATAAGGATTCAGAATCGCATAGCAATGTGTGGTCGGAAACGTCGTCTTTATGTAGCTTTTAACAAGCACTTTGGAACCAGTGCTGAAATAATAGGGATATTTCCGACCATTGTTCGTCACAAATGAATGTATCTTTCGCAAAAAACACATGACCAAAATTAATAGTTTCAAAATTTTATTTCACCACATTGATGAAATTTCGGAGACCAGCCCATTGTTTTTGACTCTTGATTAAGATATTAGACAAACACTTCAAATCTTTTCGCAAAGTGATTATTAACAGGTAAGTGAAAACGGAGTTTTTAGCCCGATATGGCTATGTGATTCTGATTCCTGATTATGTGCTCTACTTCCTCTTAAAGTTTGACCCAATCATTATGGGATATCTTGTATCAATTAAAAATTTATTTATTTATTTTTATAGTTAAATTAGGGAATCACAATATTTTTCAATGAATTCTTATGGTTATGAATATTCTTATAAGGATGAGATTGTTCGAAAATTTTCAGCATACGAGTGAGGATTTTAGACTAAAATATTCGAGACGCATTGGTTTAAAGCATTTACGATTATGTATGTTTTCTTTCATTTATTTCTACACTGTCTAACTCTTACTTTTTCATTAATTTTGATATTTTCAGTTTCTAATATTTTAAAATATTCCTAGAATGTCAAAACCAGTTTTCAAGTGACTGAAGAATCAAATTTGTTATCCTAAAATATTCGTTGAAATAAAATTTCATTATGACAAAATGTTTACTTTAAAAACATGGAAATACTTTATTCTCTAATTAAAAAAAATCTTTAAAGTGAAATTTTCTGTAACGGAATTTTACTGTGTAACGATAATAAAAAATAAATAAATACATTTTTAAAAATCATTTTTGAAAAAATGGACTTTAAAATTCAGTTAAATTCAAAATATCTCTGGACTGTTTATAAAATTCCAAAGTCATATTTTTAAAATATAAATAGGTTTTTCTTTTTCTTTCTACACTCTTTTAGCTAGTATTATTGTTAGAAAAACCGCTCTTATCATATATCATAGAATATCTAAAAAGCAACAATAAATTAATAGTAATGTAGAAATTGCAATTATAACAATTTAAAAAATAATAATAGTAATATTTAATACATTACATAATATGGAGAAAAATCTTGTTCGATACCCATCAGTTTTTAAGTTTATCGGGAAAGAAGCTGAACTACCTCTGAGATAGTAATTTACTATTTAAAAGACTGCGTATACGAAATCAGGAAAATCCCAGAAGAAATCCCCCACTGATCTGATAAAGTTTACTTTTGAAGATTTGAACAAACATACCTGAGATGTATCGGGCACATTCTACGATACTCGAACGAATGATATCGGGTAAAAGTGTTTGGTGGACGTAAGATAAGTGAAGATTTCGTACATGCTGCTAAAATTGTCTTGAGCGGGGTAATACAATACGATTACATAGAATGGTCATATCAGTTAGAAATCAATGCATCAAAGATAACCTTAAAGATGTGATATATTATTTAAAAACAACTTGTAAGGCGATGGTACGCTTTCAGGCGTACTCCAGAGGCGTACCGTAAGCCCCTGCAACCCCCGCAATGCGGAGGATATTTAAGAATGCGGAGAATATTTAAATTTTATATGACCATTTTAAAAAATTAAATCAAATTTAGACCATTTCCTTTAGAAAAAAAAGAGCTGTTAGATGAGAAATTTTACGACTTCAAAAAACAGGAAGCGGCTGTGCAAAACATCCAGTGTACTGCCCTTTAGATAAAGGGAAAATGAGAGTTTCTTAAACTTAAAACACTATTAATTATGTGATTAACATAGAATATCTCTATCTTTTTGTTACTTTAGTAACTGTGCAGTAACCTTTTTGCATTAAATTACTTTCCCTATTTTTTCTGCTTTCTTTTAAATTTAATAATTTCTCTGAAGTTGTGCAATACATCATATGAAAGGTGTAGATACAAAACTGACATTCTCCACTTATAAAATTAGTTCTTAGAAAAAAAAAAAAACTTATCAAGAAACACGATACATTGGCACAATTTTTGTGATATATTTGTTGCCATAACAACTATTTACACATAGTGCAAAGCCTGTAATAGCTCTGATAGCTGGAATTTAAGTTTAAATATTTAAAATGTGAGTTTTTTGAAAAAATGGAGAATGTGAGTTCCATTAGCTAGCCCCTTTTACTTTAAACAATTGGCTGTCATCGCCACAATCCTCCCCTCTTCTCCTCTGTACCCAGGATTCTCATCAAGAACTATTTATATAGGGTATTCAATTTTTAAAAGAGTAACCAATGATTTTTCTTATAACCCTTAAATCTGATAGTTGTGGCAACTATTCTAACACTGAACTATAGTTGTTTCAACCTTGTTTAAGTATGGTAGACAATTTCCAACATTGTTTGACTGTTGCTGTTACACATTTACTATTGAGGTAAAACAGAAATGGAGACTCACGATGCTACTTAATCCTGTGATAATTTTATTTATGAAAAACTAATTTAATTAAAATATTTTGTTATTCCTTATATCAAATGTTTAAAATGTTCGCCACCCTTTTGAATGCAAACATGAACATGTCGAACCAAGTTTTTTGACACTCCTCTCGACATTGTTGGGGTTATTGACGAGATTTCTACAGTTATGGTTTGTTCTAATTCATCGATTTTTGCAGGGCTTCTCTGGAAAACAATCAATGGTTTTTACGTTTGCATTCAAAATAGAGATGAACATTTTCAACAGTTTCTTTAAGGAATGATAGTGTAAAAAAAATGTTAATTAAATTATCCTTTTCAAAAATAAAATTATCACACGATTAAGTAACATTGTGCGCCTCCATTTCTGTTTTACCTCACAAATAAAGTTGTAACAGTCCAGCAGTGTTGGAAATCGTCTCCTATACTTAAACAAGGTTGAAAAACTTATACTTCAGTGTTGGAATAGTTGCCACATCCGCCAGATTTAAGGGTAATAAGAAAAAACCATCGGGTACTCTTTTAAATTGATCATTCTTTATTTACGATATGAATTGCAAGTTAAGCCAATTTCTACATAATGTAAATAATTATCTTAGAAAACAATAAAAATATTTCAAAGACGTCTGTGTATTCTGAAATACGATGGAACATGTATACATACCAACAAATAGAGAGGGACGGGGGTTGGGGGAACCACACAAATATCTGCACAGGTGGGGATTGTACAGCATAGAATTTTGCAGTTCCGAAGAGGGTCCGAAAAGTAATGAAGATTTTTTTTTTGTTAAATTAAAACAAATAAATTTTCAATAAAGTTTTAATTACAAACAAGCTGAGATTAGATATAAGATTCATAATTACATTTTAAAGCAAGAAATGTTTCATTTTTTTTCTTTTAAAAAAGATAGCCACCCTCCTCCTTTTTTTCACATCCACCCTACATGGAAAAAAAGAATTACATAATGTCCTTGAAACTGATTTTTAGGTAGCTTTCAAGCCCCTACAAGTTATGAATTTTGGAAAATGCTGTCTAATGTAGCTTCTATATATCGAAAAATTCACATACATGCCAAATTTTGTATTATTAGCTTCGGTGGTTTTGGCTTGGTGAAATTGACTTACGAAAGCACTGCATTACATTCCACTCAACCAAATGTTTTAAAATGAATTTAAATGACTATCTTGGTTCGATAAATAAAACAAATGTTCTTATAAAAGTGCATCCATTTTGTACTTTTGAAAATTTAGTTAACTAATCACAATAAATAAAGTGTTTATGTCAGATTTGAATGAAGTTTTATATTTGAGCCCATTGAAACCCAAGTGGTTGTAACTCCATTTTTTGGTTTTATTGGGCTAGGGTCTCAGAAGTGGCATCGTATTAAGACTGCAAATGGTGTAAGTTGTAACTCCCTCAGCATCCATGTAAGTTGCATGCAGTACTAGTTGCTGCATAGTGCTGAATATACTATGATAACACTAAAATATCTCAAAACTAGAAAAGTGTGAGTTACATCACTTGGGCTTTAAGGGGCTCACTTGATATTGGGCAGAAAACACAGTTTTAGTCCCCCAGACAGCACAGCAAATTTGCATCAAACTTGCAGTAAGCTTGATTTATCAAGTCAATAAACTTGAATTAAGCTTGAAAATTTCAAGCGTGTAAGCTTAATGCAAGCTTGAATCAATTGTTCAAGTTTATACTTGCCCAACTTGCATTAAGCTTGACATAGCAAGCTCGAATCAAGCTTGACATAGCAAGCTTAATTCAAACTTAAAAAAATTTCCTAAATACATGGGCGCCGGTCGGCGAACTCGCCCCATATATTTTATTTTTCCACGCATTTTCCCCTCTACGCTGAAACCTCAAGCTATTTTCATCTGGGTCCGCCTAGCGTCCGCGACTGGGATCGATCTCGGGACCTAAGGCGTGGGAAGCCAGCCTCCCAACCACCATGCCAATCTGACTCGAGGTGACATGACTAAAGTTTGAAGAGACTGTTATGATTGTCACGCCGTGTTTTGGCGAGATTGATCAGTATTGACCGATGCCGATCAGTTTCTTTTATTTTTCCATGGGATGAATCAAAATTAAAATAATGTTATGTGTGATTTATAAACTCTACTAATAGAGAAATAAGCATAATATAAACTTAAAAGCAGCAAACGTTTTAAAACTTTCAGTATCGCAACACTCATTTTGAGCAATATTGGCCAAAATCGAGACAAACGACTGATTTTGAAATCAATTTCGTAGTATATTTGTATTTTATTTTGAAGAATTTCCATATTTCGAAATATAGAATCTTTTTTTTAAATTCTATGGTCAAGTACATTTATGACTGAGGATAAATTATTTGTTATGTGGATGTGGCTTTTCAAATCAAGCAGTAATCAAGTTGTATTCAAGCTTCACAGTTCAAATGACTTCGGCGAGAATAATATTTGCTGACTCATTTTTTCGGCGGTATATATATTCGGTGGGAAAATATTTGCTAACTCATTTTTTTTTTTTTTTTTGTAATCTCGAAGCTTGTTGCAACCTTAAAATGAATTGAACTGTCAAGCTTGTATTAATACGTCAAATTCAAAGAAATGTCAAGCTTGATTTAAGCTTATGTGCTGTCTGGGCCTGATTATAAAATACCTGTACCCTGAGCAGAAATTAGAAAAATGTAACCTTCAGCGGCGTAAACAGAAAGAATTGAAAGTTGAATCCCACCTTATGAAACCCAGTTTAGCATGTTTCTATTAGAACATTTAAACACCAATGTTTGCAGGAAAGTGGCTTTCTCATACAGAAGAGAAACAACGATCGTTCCTTTTTTGCAGTGAAGAGAACGGACAGATTAAAAAACTCTTATTCAAGCAAATGTTCATATCATTGCATTTTTATCCATATCTATTTATAGTATTTGTGTATTCCATTCAAAATTTCTTTTTTCCCCCTTCAGCTATGGATAGCAGACCACAGTGGTCTGCAGCCAATGGATGGGCCACGGGGGACTGGCTCACTTCCGTAATTTGGTGGCAGTGTTTATGTTGTGCTAAGACAAAGCTATACAAGTTTCTCTTGGGCACTTGTGTAGACTTCGGCGGATGACTTTGTAAGAGTTCTAAAGCTTAATTACGTTACATCTGGAAAAAACCGCGAAAAACTCCAGATTGACAGCAGCACGAGAGGCCAGAGCCCTAGAACTTCACACCTCAGCTGTCTACCAATGTTTAGTGTCTTTTCCGCTCAGCCATTGGTGGTTCCCGAAATTTGTGTTTTTGTTAACACTAGTTTCCAATAATCAAGCTTTTTTATGAGAAAATCTACCTTTTCCACATTTTGGGCCCTTCCCGATTTTTTATTTTTTTCTGGCTACATGTCTGACTCATAAAACACAATTTCCTAAAAAAAAAAAAAAAAACAATTTAGAAGAATAATGAAAATGGCAAATGATAAAAGGTCAAAAAATTTATTGAATTATTTAATCTGATAGTTCATCCTCACGGTAAAATGAATTATGACTGCAAATGTTATAAAAGTTTATTAATCTTAATATCCGTGTGCAAATGTTATTAAAAGTTTATTAATCTTACATATGACTTCAAATGTTATTAAAAGTTTATTAATCTTACATTCCGTGTATTTTAATTTTTACGTGCCATAGTAAACTGTGGATCTTGTTTCAACATCATAATCATCATATTACAGCATAATTAAACTGTTCCTGTAGTCATTTTTATAAACTATTACATGAAGTTTTTGTTAACCGCGAAAAGAAGCAGTTTCAATGATTTATAAAATTAAAGTAGCAAACTAGGTACTTTTTGCATTATTTTTATTATTGGAGAAGGATATACTTGATAAAACTATTCATGGTTACATTCAAAATCTCTGCTTCTGGCAGTAAAATATGGTCTGAAATTAAAGAAACATTTATTTAAGTAACATAATAAACAATACTAAAGAAAATATGAAAAAGAATTACATTAATTATAAATTTATTTATTCACTATTTTATACAGAGGAGTTCATAAAATTAGTCATTCATGGATGATACAATAGGTGCATATAAATAGTTAAACAAAAACTTTTTTACACAAAAAGCAAAAAAATACATTAAATACAGTGAACTAACAAATACACGCTAAAGAGGAAAAGAAGACAGATTAAAAAAAGTAGAAAAGTAGAAAAAAAGAAGAAAGTAGACATAGACTTACAAAACTACTGTTTCGAAGCAGAACAAATGAAAAGAATGGAAGAACCATCCTTCACAATACGCTTCATGTGTTGAGTAATGATAAAGATTTCCAAGAAATCAAGATTGGACGAAGATTGAAGAGTGTACAAGATCTTATCTTTAGAAAATTGAAAACAATGATGAGACTTCCATCAAGGAGAAGCAACAGAAGATTTGGAAGTTTCCTGCTTAGAAACATACCTTTTGTGCCCTTTGAGCCTAAGAGCTCTTTTTGTCAGATTTGTGGTCTGGAAACATGGGCGTAGCCAGCGAGGGGCAGGGTGGGGCAGCTTCCCCCCCCTAAAATGAGCTAGTCATAGGGCCTGATTATGACAAACCGGGCATTCTCCGGTTAGACTCCATGTCCTGCCCCCCCTAATGAAAATCCTGGCTACGCCCTTGTCTGGAAAATACGTTATTTGTATCGCAAACTCCATTACTGTTCACCAAACTTTCAACTACATATCTTAAAATAAATCACTAAGATTCGTTGAACGGTCCCTCAGTATTTATACATAAGTTTGCTTTGATCAGCAAATTACTAAAATACATGGGATGCAGTTCATCGCAATTTTAATTAGTTCTGACTGATTTTAATTTTCCTGTTCTAAATTTAATACTCTTTGCCATATTTTTTAAATTCCCATCTTCCTCGCCGTTATGAAACCTTAGTTTCGTTTTGTATATTACTTTGGATTTCGCCGTTAAAATGTTATTTTTCTTCCTTAAGCACCGATGTTGAGTGTCTGCTTAATCTCCCGGATTTTTCCCTCAAGGCTTCAATAAATTTTCTTGTTTTGTAAGCTCTCCAAGCTATCCCCTGCTGAATTTGAAAGTTATTAGAACTCAATTATACGGCGGTTTACTTTGCGTCCGTTCTTTCCTGCTCCTGGTGCTATCGCCAATTTGACTTTCTTTGTACTTGTGCTTTTTCCTTCCCTTAGCACTTTTTCATCACCTGTGCAGGCACGCATGCTCTTGCTATGCTGCCAGCCACCGCACTACTGCCTGTTATTTAATTCTTCAAAGGATGCTTTAATCCAAAAATAAAGTAAATTTTTAATTATTTTTGTTCGACGAGGCGTTCTTCGTTTATTTGCTGCGTTGTGTGCTTCACTATAGGATATGTACTGAAACTTCTCCAGTTTTTTAAAAAGACGTTATCCCAAACTACAATACTATCGCTATAACTGAACTACAGAAACCTAAACTACAATGTTTAGAATGTTTGTGAAATGATACTTACACTGCACACGAGCCCTTCCTGGCATGGACAAAAGGAACCTCTGTAATCATCATATCTGTTGTATTGGGCACAGGGTTGTCCTATTGTGGAAGAGAAATATTGTGGGGTTATTAAAATACAAGTAATAACTTAAAACGCTCTCTCTCTCAGGGAACTTATAGCTAATCAACAATTTTTTTCAAGCGATATAAAGTCAATTGATTGTTTTCCTTAACTGAAAAACTGAAATCGATATTAAACAATTATCTTTGAATATAAAACGCTTACGGGGGATCACAAAAAAATCACGCTTCCTTTCTGAAGGGAACACAAATTGGCAACAGCTAGTTTTTGTTTTTAAGTAATGCAAACCGCAGCAAGCACAGAAGTAGTTTTTGTTTATATATATTTTTTTAATAAATGTATTCTCTGCTTTATTTAAAAAAAAGAGAATTTTAAATCGGTATTCGGTAGTATTCGGTATTCGGTATATTCGGTAACAAATGAGTATTCAGGCTAGTTAAGTGACATTTTCGGCACAGATTGGTTCAACTTTGTTAACCTTTGTTAAAATTGATCAAAAATCCCACTCATACACTGAAAAAACTGTTTTGTTGATTCAACAAAATCTTGGTTGGCTCTATTTCGTAGAAATATTTTTGTTGAATTAACACAATTTTCGTTAATTCGACGAAATATTTTGTTAATTTAACAAAGCAGCAAAATTATTCAGTTGAAATAGCGTCAACCCAATTTTGTTGAATCAATAAAATTTTGTTAAATTCAACGAAACCTTTTATTTTTTAATTACCTTCTCCTGCTAACCTCGCACAGTGTCTGTTGTAATGTCCACCAACGCAACACTGTCCTACTGGACAGTCCTGGGAGCTAGAGCAATACCCTTGAGCCACTAGCACCTGGGAGAGTAGACAAAAGAATACATGAGTAATGAGTGAACTGGGTTAAATGTGTAAAAATAGAACTTTTTTAGAAAGAGACAAAGACGGTAGTTAATTCAGGTTATTGATCAAATTTGAAGGATTAGTAGACACCTTCTTCTAATGCCACCAACAAGGTGAGTCATTTTCATCTTGAAGTTTGGCAAACTGACTATATTAGTGGTCGGCAAATCGTGTTTCGCAATCCACGTGTGGCTCTTTGGCCCACTGTGTATGGCTCTGCCACAAATGACCAGGTGTAACCCTTTGCGGTCGTATGTTTACTCTCAGCCACCAAAGCTGTTTTACCGTTCCCGTCGCATGTCTGCTTTCAGCCACCACAGAGTATTCGAGGAGCCTAGCTTCTCTGCGACAGATCCCTTTTATGCGTGACAGCTTTGGGTTCTCGTAATCAGGGCCGGCCCAAGGGGGGTGCGAATGTAGGCGATCGCCTAAGGCCCCGCGCTTCTAGAGGCCCCGCTCTTGGGCTATTTTATTGCTATCTCATAAGACATGATCGAGAAGAGGCCCCGCTCTTGCGCTTCGCCTGGGGCCCCGCACGCCCCTCGGGCCGTCTCTGTCGTAATGTATTTCAGTGCGAAAAACCCGATATTCAACATTTAAAAAAAGCATTAAATTCAAGTTTTAGGATGATTGTAAAGTACTGAGTTGGTTAAATAAGCCTTCGATTTTGCTTTCCCAGCATTTATGAAATACATTACGAAAACTGCTTGTTGTCACGCAGAAGAAGGATCCGTCGCAGAGAAGGTAGTCTCTTGAAATTACAGGGTGTCCATTAAATTAGTGACCCATTTTGAACTTAAATAAAAATAACACGGTTTGAGGTAAAAATTCGAGTTTGCAGAATTTTATTAGAAAACCAATAAATTTCGAAAAATACATTTTGTTCAAATAGCTCCAAACTAGCTATTTGAGCAAAACGCTCTCCAGCGCATCACTAGGTGGCGCTGGAGACTGTAAAACTGAATAATTATACTTACGATATATCATCCCTTTGAAGCAGTAATATGGCGCACTCTTAGTATGATTTCTTCCTGTAGGGACACTTGAAAAGGAGGCGACAGCAAATGCCAGCAACTCTTGCAGACATAACGTCTGCGATACATGTTAGTCCAATTCGATTGACATGCGGATGTGCAAATTTTGTTTTTAGACTAGCCATATTATTAAGTAAATAAAAAACTTTGTAGTGTTTTTTACCGTAGCCATATTATTGCTACAAAGGTGAGATGCTGAAAGCACTATCATTAAGTTTGTTAGTCGACAGCGCCACCTAGTGGTAATATTTTGAACTATTTGAACAAAATGTATTTTTCGAAATTTATTAGTTTCTAATAAAAATGCTGCAAACGGCGCATTTTTATCTCCCGTGTTGTTCTTCTTTACGTTCAAAATGGGTCACTCATTTCAAGGACGTAGCCAGGATTTTCATTAGGGGGGGGGGGGCAGGACATGGAGTCTAACCGGAGAATGCCCGGTTTGTCATAATCAGACCCTATGACTAGCTCATTTTAGGGGGGGGGCAGCTGCCCCACCCTGCCCGTCGCTGGCTACGCCCATGACTCATTTAATGGACACCTTGTAATTCCCACCATCAAATTTAAGCGACCGCAAAATGTTAATATTGTAATCCCCTTTCCCTTTAAACAAAATCTATTTATGTATTTGCCGTTTATGCGAACACTTTTGCAAACATGAACCTCATCAAGTGTAAACCAAGAAGCCTTCTTAATTATGTAAGTCTGGAATATTGTCCAAAATTAAGAACATCAACTTATCCAAACTTTTGATGGCGATGCAAGGCCATTGTTCGCATTATCTGTTATTTGTTGTCATAATTTAATTATATGAATACTGTACAAGGATGAATAAATACGATCACCATTAAGAATGTTATCAAATTTTATAGTGAACTTGTTTAAGACTGAAAACTTCGAATGAAATTTATCAAGTTAGTAAACCGAGTACCTGTCTACATAGCTCAAATTTAAGAAATCATTAGACTGCCCTTAGAAATCTTAATCTTTGTGTTTTTCACATTTGGCTCTCTTAACTAATGAGTTTGCCGCCCACTGGACTTAATCAAGCAATAATTTAAAATAATGGATTCGTAGTGTATCTTTCTAAATTAATACCAGGATGTGTTTTTAGATGAACTAAACTAAAACTAAACTTATGCGCAACATCCCACTTGGGACTAGGGCTGCACTGCCCAAACGCGCCTTTGTGATCAAGAGCTTAGCGATTTGGAAGCCTATGCCCCAAAGAAGTGGTCAGCTTGGCCCTAAGTCTCCAGTGTTGACTGCGTAAGTTAGCTTTGTCTCATTTTATCGACCCACTCAAGAATGAATGTCCTAGTCAACCTTGGCCGTCCCGGAATCGAGCTCCGGACCAAAGACACAGCTGCACAATGCGATATAACAATCACATCACTGGGCTTCTTTTAAGAAGAGCATTACCACTAATTACTATAAATGATTATAAGTTTGAAACTTCACTTTGCTGATTTCTGAAAATAAAAATTATTTTTTATCTGCAATAGTAGCAGAATTCTTTTGTAGGGTATCAGAGCAAGACTATATATCCTCTGCACAACCAGGTCAGAGAAAGACCATATATCCTCTGCACACATGATTTCTCATTTAGAGCACATTAAAAATATCCAAGGAACTATGCCTCTAAGAACCTATAGTTTTCGAGAAAAATAACAAAAAAAAATGTAGAAACTTCATATTCAGTCTACGAAAAATCCTTCATTTGAAGCACGGACATAAGTTATGGCAAATGTTTACATAATGTGATGTTCAAAATATCCATCGTGCATGTGCTTGCGCCATGTAAGGCAAATTTTCTGTAAATACGTTGCGTCAACCTGCTGTCCACAAAAGTACGCTCAACATGAAGGGCTGAAACTAACTCCGTTTTTAAATTTGCTAGGTCTCTATAAACCAGTCCCTTAAACGATAAATACGATAAATATTCGTTAACAGACGATTTCGCAAGCGCAACGCTGAAACGTTCAAAGAACCATTATTTGAAGCAACAACCGTCAAAGAAGGGGGGGGGGTCTTCTCCTTTGTGTATTTTTAAATGATGAAAGCGAACAGGTTAAATGCGAGTTTAAGATTAATTATGAACAAGTAAAAAAGATTGAACTCTCACTGATAGCATGTTTCTGCCTACTTAACGCCCCTCTATTGAAAATTTTCTGCATCTGCCACTGGGAGAACGTAAGCAGAAAAGAAACCGTCCAGGTAGACTCTTTATGTTGAAATTACCGCTGGTTTTATTAACCCATTAATGCGCGGTGTCCTCACAGTGAGGACACAAAACTCTGACGTTTTGAGTGTAGTCGATCACGAAGAATAAATTTGATTTTTATAAAAATACTTTAGGGTGACATAATTACACGAGAATCCTTTACTTTTTAGAGCATCGTTTCCTTTACAAATTGTCGCATATTTGTAAAATTGTCAGGATTATTTTTAACAGCTCTGGCATCTGCTGAAAACTCGAAGAATACGATGGAAATGCATTGATGCAGTAGAATAACTGGATAGACTGCCCAATGCTGAAAGAAAGGACAGCCGTTGCCATCGCTCTATTTAACTACCAGTAAGATGGCGGTCGATCGACCATAGTCTGGGTGTGCACATGCACAGCTAGCTGTGTCAAAAAATGGTCTCTAGATCTGTGGCACGCGATGAACGATGCGATCGACCGTCATCTTGCTGGTAGTTAAATAGAGCTATTTTTTCAGCATTGAAAAATATTTGCGCTTCACAGGATTAACATAGGATTAATTATTCTCGCTTACCTCTTATTTTCAACAACCTCTGCAAATCTACCTGTTCAAAATAATTGAACTTGGAAAACTAATTATTTTATTCTTTCGTAAATTTCAACAAAATTAGCTATATTTTGTTGTAATAAATCCTTCCTCTTTTAACTAAAACAATTAATTCGCGCTCTGTCTTCGGTTGAAGGCAAGATTTTGATTAAAAACGACGCTTCAAGTTCATTTAATTATTTTTAGGAACGGCATTTCTGACCACTGTTTAGAATCACGAAAGTATCAAAACAGTTTTATGCGACCGAAAATCGCCAGAAGTATGCCAGCAAGGATGCTTTTGTTTTCAGTTTCTTGCCAGTAGGTATCTTCAAAAGTAATTCGGATTTCGGAATTTAAATCAGCTGACTGAAATCTCTAACTTTTTTTGTTTGCTAATTTTTTTTAAAAAATCACGTGTTTGCATGTGGTCTGGTTCCTGTTAAAGTTTCCTTCTGGTTCTTGAGTGCACAAAAGAAAGTTTTAAAGTGACCTTATAATTTGCGACGGCAGAAAGAAAAAGCAAATCTGAAACACTTTCATATTTTATATACGCACTATATTAAAAGCTTATAAAGCCTATAAAAGCTTAAAAGCTTATCATAATCCATTCATCGTCCCTATTTTTCTTCCTTATTCCATTAAGTTGGAAAGTGTATCGTTATTCATGAGTGCCGTATTTTTCTTCCTTGTTCCATAAAACACTTCTTTGAAATCGAAATCTACGTTAAAATCGCATGCTAAAACTGTTTTACAATCTTCACCAAGCATATTCTAATTGTACTTCACCTTTATAAATACTGTTTGGAATAGGCATCATAATTCTGAGGTTGAGTGTTTGTCTTTCTTGTTACATAGACCCTTTTTCAGAATTGAAATGTGTATTAAAAACGACTATTTAAGCTCTTTAACAATCTAGGTTTATTCTGTTACTTGTCGTTGTTAATAAACTGAACGGTAAAAAAAAAATCGGAAACGTTACCCCAAAAAAAGGGGCAGCTCTTGTAGTTTAAAATTGCGGAAACGTTTCCGAACCATGCGGGTAAAGAATTTAGAAACGTTTCTGCATATGTCGGAAACATAGTTACCTATTTTCCTGCATTTTAGGTAAGGTTTCTGAAAAGATGGGTAACGTTTCTGTATATTTTGGTAAAATATTGAGTAACCTTTCCGTATATTTCGGAAAGGTTTCCGAGTATTTAGGAAAGGGTTTCGAATTAACGAGTAACCTTTCTGAGTTTTTCAGAAAAAGTAACATGCACTAGATGAAGCGTTTCGAGCAACATCAACTAGATGGCAGCACCAAACTAACGGAAGGATCGCGCAGGAGCAGCGATCAGATTCGAACCGCAGACAGACGGGCCCATAAGACAGCACGCCACCGCGACGCTGTGATTCTCTTGCCGGAATTTGCTTTAAAAGTAAACTGACTGCTGTTGTGGTACGGCTTGTTTTGGAAACTTAAAAATTTTTTGAAGTATTTCGTAAATGGAGAGAAAATACCATAATTAATAAATATAAATTAAAAATCTTAAATCTCTTTTCTTCCACATAAATTATTTTCAGGAGATAATGTGCTGTTTTATTTAAGTATTCATCCGGCGACATCACCTGGTGACTGGTCACAGATAAACTTCACAGTGACCACACAGTGAAGTTACATCACTCACAAGTTACCAGACCCTTATTATCGCATGGGCAAATCGGGACTTTGCCCAGGCCCCCCAGTTTCAAATGTTGTTCTGAAATATTCTTTTATATGTCAAATATTATGAAAAAGAAAACAAATTTTATAGATGGGGACCCCCAAATTCATCAATGCCCGGGGCCCCTGTTGGTCATAATCGGGCTGTGCAAGAAGTTACAATGTGACAGTCCTGAGACAATTGTGACCCTCTGTGACGTCACAGCGACTCTTTTGTGACCATCTGTGCTATTAGGGAAGACGCGTTTACTCTTATCCCTCTGTCTCTTGGCACTTGGCGCATGCGCGCGAAGTCCCAAATAAAGATTTCCTTTCCCTCGTAAATACTTTACCCCGAATTATGGGTTATGTTTCCGAAATCGTGAGTTCGAGTAGAGCATCGGTAGGTTACGCTATACTTTCGGAAACCTTTCCGCTATAAGTATGTAACGTTTCTGAATTTTTTTACTGTGTGTAGTGCTTGCGACTTTCTCGTGAAATATGGAAGATATCGCCAAGCTTGGTTCAACTTCGTGGACTTATTTTTTTTGGAGACAAACTTGGTGATGAGTCATAAAAAATTGGCGACTTTCAACATTTAATCCTCCCCACGCGCACTATTTGGCAACCTTATTGAAAAAATGCAACGAAAACTTGTCGACGCAAATCAGTCCACAAAAATAGGTCGACAGAACACCCGTATTGAACGAAATAGTACTCTAGTACTAATAAATAAATAAATAAAAAAATAAATAAATATTTATATAGGATCATTATGGGGGAACTTAATGCCATGTAATCTTTAAAACATTATCTGAGTAAGTAACTCTAATGTATCTACACCAAAATTGTAGCACACACGTAACATTTCAAACTTTATCGCATATCGATTTCATTTTGCATCGAAAAGGTGTGAAACAAATTAAGTGAACAGTAGAAAAGATTTCATTATCAAATATTTTGTTTCAAAAGGATTAATGATATAGAGAAAAATATGTATATTCTAAATAACATACCAAACCTGCTAAAAACATCAACACAAGAAGGCACTTCATTGTAAATTCTGGATATGATGTTTTCATAAATGCAATCTCAACTTATAAACTTTACTCAAGATTAAAAAAAAAGCTGAAAAAAAGACATAAATGTGAATTTGACATCTGTTGCTTGAAAAATAACAATTTTATTCCTTTCTTTCAGATAAGTGTATTTTCACTCAGACCCATGGTTTGGCATTTTATTGACCCCGATAAATACTTAAACATGTTCTCCCACGGCAGATAAGCTTTAAGTGAATTTCTTTAAATAGCTCAAATGGCAACTAAATATCATTGCGTGCGCATAATTGTAAACAGCTCGCAATTAGATGTTATAGGGTCAGGTAGAGGTAATTACGACCCAGCAGAATTTTTTAAAAATCTATAAATGATAAAATTTAGCAGAAATATTAGGCATAAAGCTTATGATTTATTTTTCATGATATATATCTTTCATCATTAAGAATTTTTAATGTAGTAAAACAACTGGAAAACAAACACCATGTCGAAATTTTCAATAAACGGATTTGGCGGTTTGGTGCTTAAAATAATTTGGCTGAAAAGGAAATCTTTTCCGAGAAAATTATCGTGCGTCCACTAGTTTTTACCGACTTAAAAAAAAAAGGAAGAGATACTATGTTCAATGCTTATACTTTTTTTATGTATTGTACTTTTTTTATGTATTGTACTTTTTTACTGCGTGGACCGATTTCAAAAATTCTTTTTTTATTAGAAAGTGTTTTAGTTTAGCGGTGGTCCCACATTAATTTGGTCACGTTCTGATGATTATCATTCCAAAAGTTGAAAAAAAAGTGTTTTCAAACCATTGCTTAAAGGATTGCCAGTAACGGCACTGGTCTTAATGTTAAAAGTCGCCAAGGTTGGCCACTTATGGCAATTCAATGCGAAGTTTGCCGCCAAAAAATAAATTCCCAAAACTGAATCCAGCTTGGCGATATCTGCTATATTTGGCGTAAATTTGCCCAAACTCTACTAATTTAGAATGGGAATTCATTATAGTGAAGTAATTTGAGGTCGGTTTTCTTTTTTTTTTTTTTTTTTTTTTTTAGTTATACTTCATAATCATCGTCTCCTAGTGGAAATTTTAGTGCGTTTTGCATAGTATAAGTCTATATACATCAAAGTTGGTAGCATTCCTATTTAGGATGATGTTTAGAGGTTAAATTTCATAATAACGAGATCGTAATTTAAATATATATATATACTAGCTGAAGTACCCGTTCTTCGCACGGGAATGAATGGACTTTTTGATTTTACGATTTGTGGTGATTACTATTTATTGTAATAAAGAGATATAGCAAAATGGATATCGCTTTATATTGTGTTCAATAACCATGCATACCGAATTTCAAGGCAATCGTTTGTACGGTGAAGAAGATCATGCGGCGTAGCGCAATCTAGTGGCGAGTTTTAGCAAAACGGATACGGCGGAAATATACTTCGCATTCAGATATCGATGAATACGAAATTTCAGGACGATCGGCTGGACAGCCCTGTGAAGTTCATATGTTGACGCGACATCTAGTGGCAAATTATAAAGGAAAATGGATAGCGCCAAACTCTTCCCCGTGTTCAAATATCTATGTATGCCTATTTTCATAGCGATCAGTTGCACAGTCAAGAAGTGATGCATTGCAGCGCGATCTAGTGGTTAATTAAAGTAATGATTTGCTACAGTGCCGTCAAGTGGCGAGTTATAGCAAAATGGATAACGCCAAAATATTCTCATTGTTCAAATAGCTATGTATACTGATTTTCATAGCGACCGTTTGAATGGTCAAGAATTTGGCCTGCTGCAGCGTCATCTAGTGGCGAGTTAAAATAATAATGCATTGCAGTGACATCTAGTGGTGAGTAACATCAAAAGGAACACAGTTAGAATATATTCTTCGTGCTGAAATGTGTAAGTATAAGAAATTTTATGCCGATCGGTCGAACGGTATAGAAGTTGATGCGTTGCAGCGCCATTTAGCGGCAAGTTACAGCAAAATGGATACTGAAAAATATTCTCCGTGTTCTAATATCCGCGTGTACCAAATTTCATCGAAATCGGTTGGACGATATTCGCATAGTAAACGGCTAAACGGAATAGAATTCGACGTTCTGCTGCGCCACCTAGTGGCAAGTTAGAGGAAAACGGATAGCATAAAAAGCTTCTCAATGATAAAAGACTTAGGTGAACCAAATTTCATGGTGCAACGGTGCTAGAGTTTTTCAACCTCATACACACATACCAACATTCATTTTTATCTATAACCAGTGTCATTATATATCCCAGTCTCAAATAAAATCCAGCTTCAAATCTAAGCCTCGCCAAAGTGCCAACATACGCCATTGTGCAAGCGTTTTTTCAGGAAATCATTCGAAGCATTGACTTAGCAGCAATCAATATGGGAAATGGTTCGACCGCGAAAAAGTAAAGCAAGCCTTTATTTCAAAAGTGGAATCCCTTAATACAGCCGAAATTTTTAAAATTATCAACTATAACGTGTTTTATTCATCGTTACTCCGATGTAGTAAATGAGAAGATTTCAATTTTCTGAAATTTGGCGGAATTCCCCCAACTTAAATCAATGTACTCATTTGGCGAGAATTCTGGAGATAGATCGCTTGAAATCCCTTAACAACTGCATTATTTCTTCACGGATCATTAAAATTTAACGCTATATTCTAATAAAACCTTTACACTTGTTTTCAAAAATCTATTTCCTTAAGCTCTCAATAAATTGCGCCAAGCCGAAATCTGTGCAAATCGCTAGAACTCACTTTCTCAAAATCGGCATTTGAGCCATTTTATTTTTTCGCCAAACTAAAAAAAATTACCTATTAGCCTCGGAAATCTTCAATTCTTATTGTTTTGCGTATAAAACATTTCATTCCTGCTCCGATTTCCCATGCACACGATATTATAATTTAAAAAAAAAAATAACCTTACGAATATAAACTAACAAAAAATCATTATTATTCTTTTATTTTTACTTTGAGAATTTAAAACATCTTATTCGGCAAAATCGCCAGACATGGCAACCACGATCCTTATTTCACACTTTTTTCACTACAGGGGTTACAATTACGGAAAGCTTTTTGCGTGGAGAACATAAAAAATCTCTTAAATTCCGGGAACGGGTGGACTTTCAAAGTTTTAAAGTGGACTATGATTTATTCTATATTATTTTACATATCTGTGCAAAATTTCAGGCTGATATGTCCATTTTTGTGGATTTGTATACAACTCAAATCCACAAACAAACAAACAAACAAACAAACAAATAAACAAACAAACAAACAAACAAACAGAATTTCATTTTTATTTATAAGATATAAGCAAATATGATTCAAGATTTTTCTGTAGACTTCATGGCAGAACAATGCCAACAATCCCAGATTAGTTGGAGCTGAGTAAATTCAACCTCTTGTTGTAACAGTTAATGAAAGAAAGTATGGAACATCTTTCAGGTTGGAGCCCTCTAAAATGTGGCTGTTACGGGTTCGTGAATCGTCTTCTTTCGTAACAAATTCCGCGATCTGTCCAATTATCGGTTGTTCAACAATCTGATCCATTCTCAGTCATTGAACAGCTTTATATTTTCTCATTTGTCCTCTATCCTTGAACTTAATCTGGTTCCTGCAGAAGGAACTGTCCCCCCACGCGATAATGGCAGCTTTGCAATTAGTTAACAATAGCGTAACTTGTATAGTTAGCGCGGAGGGAAATGGATTGCCCACCCATAAAGAAAACTGCTGAATCAGACATCCGAAGCACACGATTCTTCTGCCTCTAATTGCGTCCACGGATTTAGACAAAAACGCCATTCTACTCTTGGGCATGTTACGTCACCTAGTTCTCCGACAAAGACAGCGACTGACAGGAATTTCCTCATTTTGTATAAAAGCTGCGAAATAAAAATAGTAGAAGAACACAAAACAAACCGTGTTTAGTTAGGGAGTTAACTTGAAGGCGTCTCTTTCAATTGTGATCTTGAATCTGCAGGAAATGAAACCTTGCATTAGGCGTGAAGCAAGTGAAGCCGTGAATTTGTTCCACGCTGCTAGTCCACAACAATTTGCGTTTTGAAGAGCTTTTGTGTAGTATTTCGGTAAAATTTTAATTCATCTAGCTAAAAAAAAAGATAAACCCACATTATTTTTCAACGCGCAGCTCACGCATGAAACTGTTCAAATTGCAGAATTCGCTGTCTTAATAACTTGCGAAGTCTAATGGTTACCTTCATTCATATTTAGGATGTACTATCTAATTTTCCTCTTGGTTTTTAGATGTTACCTTGAAGACGCACTAAGGCAGCTTTTTAGTTTGCCATACTGTTAGTACACAACAGTTTGTGTTTAAACCTTTTGTGCATTTCTTAAAAATTTTAATTCTCGGAGCTGAAGAAAAGACAATATCCTATTCAAACGCACAGCCAGCCAGGAGGCTTTTTAAATTGTTTGAATTCATTAGTTTGCAACTTCTAATGTTACTTTCATTCATATTTCAGATGTACCATCTAATTTTCTTCTTCGTTTTCAAACGCCACTTTGGAAATGGAAATCACGTTCTGTAGCATACTCTTTTGTTCATGTCTGTTAAACATTTTTTGTAAAGGTTATATGCACATAAAAAAGTAAGCTCTGTCCAATGCTAATGAAGAGACAGTACTTCGTCTGGGGTATCAGTTTTTATTCCAGCCTGGCATTATAAGAAAAGAAAACATACAATCATTTTCAAGCATGAGCGATTTTTGGATTACTTCTGGTAAATATAAAACATTAGAGAAAAGAAAATTGGCAGGTGAATGCAAGTCTTAAATAAGAGAAGAATTACATAAAGATATTACGTGTCTCATTTGAATTTACATCATGACTTATTCAAACATCTGTAGAGGAGAAATTCTCTTATACGTTAATATATATAGAATTTCATGGTTCGCTGTGGCATATAGTAAGTTGTAAGTAAGGTTGTAAAAGTTACTGACGTTTGTAAACATAATAAGGGGGGAGGGGGGATTGTTCATTTTTGTTGCTCTCTTACTGTAGGAGATATTGCCTCCCAAACTGTATTACTTTTCGGTATTTGAAAGTTTTAAAATTAAACTCTATGAAATCAAATATTTCTGTTTAAATTTTTATATGTTCATACTAGCTGAAGTACCCGTTCTTCGCACGGGAATGAATGGACGTTTTGATATTGCGATTTGTTGTGATTACTATTTATTGTAATAAAGAGATATAGCAAAATGGATATCGCGTTATATTGTGTTCAATAATCATGCATACCGAATTTCAACGCAATCGTTTGTAAGGCGCAGAAGGCCATGCGGCGTAATGCAATAGGTGGCGAGTTTTAGGAAAACGGATACGGCAAAAATATTCTTCGCATTCATAAATCGATGTATACGAATTTTGATGACGATCGGCTGGACAGTCCTGAAGTTCATGTATTGACGCGATATCTAGTGCCAAGTTATAGGAAAAATGATAGCGCCAAACCCTTCCCCGTGTTCAAATATCTCTGTATACCTATTTTCATAGCGATCAGTTGCACAGTCAAGAAGTGATACACTGCAGCGCCATCTAGTGGTTAATTAAAGTAATGATTTGTTACAGCGCCGTCAAGTGGCGAGTTATAGTAAAATGGATAACGCCAAAATATTCTCATTGTTCAAATAGCTATGTATACTGATTTTCATAGGACCGTTTGAATGGTCTAGAATTTGGCCTGCTGCAGCGTCATCTAGTGGCGAGTTAAAATAATAATGCATTGCAGTGCCATCTACTGGTGAGTAGCATCAAAAGGAACACGGAATATATTCTTCTGCTAGAATGTGCAAGTTTAAAAAATTTTATGCCGATCGGTCGAACGGTATAGAAGTTGATGCGTTGCAGCGCTATTTAGCGGCAAGTTACAGCAAAATGGATAGTGAAAAATATTCTCCGTGTTCTAATATCCGCGTGTACCCAATTTCATCGAAACAGTTGGACGATATTTGCATAGCAAACGGCTAAACGGAATAGAATTCGACGTTGTGCTGCGCCACCTAGTGGCAAGTTAGAAGAAAACGGATAGCATAAAAACCTTCTCCATGATAAAAGACTTAGGTGAACCAAATTTCATGGTGCTGGAATTTTTCAACCTCATAAACACATACCAACATTCATTTTTATCTATAACCAGTGTTATTATATATACCAGTTTCAAATAAAATCCAGTTTCAAATCTAAGCATCGCCAAAGTGCCAACATACGCCATTTTGCAAGAGTTTTTTCAGGGAATCATTCGAAGCATTGACTTAGCAGCAATCAATATGGGAAATGGTTCGACCGCCAAAAAGTAAAGCACGCATTTATTTGAAAAGCGGAATCCCTTAATACAGCCGCATTTTTTAAATTATCAATTATAACGTGTTTTATTCATCGTTACTCCCATGTACTAAATGCGAAGATTTCAATTTTCTGAAATTCGGCGGAATTCCCACAACTTAAATCAATGTACTCAATTGGCGAGAATTCTGAAGATAGATCGCTTGAAATCCCTTAATAACTGCATTATTTCCGCACGGATCATTAAAATTTAACGTTGTATTCTAATAAAACCTTTGCACTTGTTTTCAAAAATCTATTTCCTTTAGCTGCCAGTAAATTGCGCCAAGCCGAAAACTGTGCAAACCACTAGAACTCACTTACTCAAAATCGATATTTGAGCCATTTTATTTTTTCGCCAAACTAAAAAATTTTACATATTAGCCTCGGAAATCTTCAATTCTTATTGTTTAGCGTATAAAACATTTCATTCCTGCTGTGATTTCCCATGCACACCATATTATGATTAAATAATAATAATAATAATAATAATAATCTTGCAAATATAAACTAACAAAAAAAATCTTTATTATTCTTTTATTTTTACTTTGAAAATTTAAAACATTTTATTCGGCAAAATCGCCACACATGGCAACCACGATGCTTAGTTCACACTTTTTTCACTACAGGGGTTACAATTACAGAAAGCTTTTTGCGTGGAGAACATAAAAAAATCGCTTAAATTCTGGGAAAGGGTGGACTTTCAAATTTTTAAAGTGGACTATAATTTATTCTATATTATTTTACATATCTGTGCAAAATTTCAGGCTGATTGGTCCATTTTTGTGGATTTGTATACGAATCAAATCCACACACAAACAAACAGAATTTCATTTTTACTTTCCGAACATGTACCATGTAAGGAAAGTATTGTAATCATGAAAATATTCGAATTCGAGATTTTGGTGTATTTACACGTTTTGAGGTCTTCTGAATTCATTTATGCTATTTTTACGAGATGTATGTATGTATGTGTGTGTGTGTGTATGTGTGTTTGTGTGTATGTGAGTGAACACGATAGCTCCTGAACGGGACATGCGATTGAGTTCAAATTGGGTATATATGTTATAAACCACCATCGCAAGACCGGTATTGATTTTGGTGTGTATAGGACTTATAGTTTTTCTACAGGGCTACGACAAAGATTTCTTTTACATTATGGCCTATGGGGGAAAATTCTGGAAAGTGCGCTAGCGTTTAAACAGTGCATTCGATTGAGCTCAAATTAGGTATAGATGTTATAAACCACTATCGTAAGACCAGTATTGATTTTGATGTGCATAGGACTTATAGTTTTTCTACAGGGCTAAAACAAAGATTTCTTTTACATTATGGCCTATGGGGAGAAATTCTTGAAAGTGCGCTAGCGTTTAAACGGTACATTCGATTGAGCTCAAATTGGGTATATATGTTATAAACCACCGTCGCAAGACCTGCATTGATTTTGGTGTGTATAGGACTTATAGTGTTTCTACAGGGCTACGACAAACATTTCTTTTACATTACGGCCTATGGGACGAAATTCTTGAAATTGCGCTAGCGTTTAAACGGTGCATTCGATTGAGCTTCAATTTGGTATATATATTTGAATTATTCATCTATTAAAATTTATTTAAATGCTCGGTAATGATCTTAATCGTAAGTGTTCGGAAAGTCGAGTGGAGTCACTCCAGATTTTTATTTATAAGGATTAGCTTACCTAAAACCAGGACTTTATATATTTGCATAGGGACCCCACGGGCAGGGAGGGATTTTCAGAAGGGCTTCAGGTCACGTGCCCTGGGCCGCCATTCCTTAGGATCCCCTAATCCCTCCAGGTACTTCTAAAATATCTACTGAAATTATTTTTCACACACTGTAAAAGTCTTATTTCTACCTAAAATTAGTAAAACGTATCATAATCGAATTTAGCCCTTGATAGCTATAGTTCTTAATTTTAATTTAATCAATTTACATTTATTTTCTTTTGCATTTTATGTAAAAGTTTATAAGTTAGGTATTATCTGACAGTGATAACTAATAATAAGTTCGTCAAAAATTTTCAAGCAAAATTCTTAACAGCTTTCTTTTAATGATCCACTAATATATAAATGTCAATGTTTGTATGTATGCTTGTTGGTTTGACAGATTTGGATAAAATTTGGAATAAAGACAGTTAGTCTTGGATTAACAAATAGGCTACTTTTTATCGGTCGAAAAAAACACTGTTCGTATAATATACAAAAAACTATCTTTCATTAAAAAAAAAAAATGAATACAATTGAGTTTTTATTTTACAAAGCCGTCGACAGATGGCCCAAACTTATAGAATACGCAGATTTTAATAAATAAAACATCAGATTTCCTTTTCCGCCGGCGAATTTGAAATAATTGTTAGACGGTTTCATTTTATGTTATGAAATCTTAATGAGTCACATGAGAAAACATTCGCATGCTTTTTTTTTTACCGGCGTGCAAAAATACAATCTTTTTTAACAAGATCTGCAGCATTTAGTATACATTTGCATGAAACCCACTGCATCACGTGACTGATGCTCTATCATCGTTAAATGATGCTAAAATAATATTTTATCATCTGCTGCGCCTGATTTGGATAAAGAATACACCTGAATAAGCTTTTGAAACTTTCATTCTGCTCGAATTGTGCATTTTCTGCGCAGCTTTTTCCCATTCTATTTCTATTGCATTACAGCGAGAAAAGGATGCTAGAAATATCAATTTTAATTTTGTTTAATCACACTCATCAATAATGGTACACTTTCCAAATTAATGGAACAAGGAAAGAAAATAGGGAAGACGCATGGAATGTGATGCGCTTTTAATATATAGCACTTTAATTCGTATTCAAAATCTGAAAATGTTTCAGATTTTCTTCCTTTTTTTCCTTTCCGTTTTTTGATAACGGCTAATATATCCAGAGGGTCTTCAGAATTGAATAGAACGAAAATAATTTGTACCTTTTGCAGGTTTTTATCATTAAACCATTTCATTTTTGCAACCATGGGCGGCCCGACACGATAAGCAAGGTAAGCAACGCATCGGGTGCCGGCTTCGAAGGGGATCATTTCGAACTCAAACACTAAATAGAGCATAAAAGGGGGCGTCTTTTTTACGCAAGCAGGGGGCGACACTTACCCTAGGTCCGCCCTTGTTTGTAACCATCTTAATTTTAAATTTCATTCAGAATTTGCGAGATTTCAGTGCCAAGGAAGCCGGTGAGAAACAGGATTCTCTTCGAACAAGATTTATTAAGATGGCGAAAAAACTGGCGGCTAGTTTTTAAATATTAGAAAGAGGAAAAGAAAAAAGAGGGGGGACGTTGCCTCTTATCTCATTTTTTGCAGAGTATTTTCAAGAGAGACAGTAATTTAATTCATTTAAAATATTTTATGCATTTAACCTTTCTTGAGGAATGTGACTGAGACGTTCGAAATTTCATTATAAAATAAATGTTTATGCTCACGTTATTAGATAGTTTCAGTTTAATGATTTGGTCGGTTTGGTGGTTCATGCAAAGTTACACAAGGGCTATCTGCCTAAAGGGGCAATGCATTAGGCGGAGGTCTCTTTCAGAGATGACAAGGTTGGTTCTGTTGGTTAAGGCAAAGCTTCACGGGGGATATCAGCCTGGGGGTATGTCTTAGGTGGAGGACTTTTTAGGGGGTTCTAACACGTATTCACATTACATGACAGAGACAGGTCAAAACTCCAGACCGTTTGATCGACAGCCACACGGTTGTCTAGAAGCATGAACCTTCTCGCTTAAGCCGTTTACCATATGGTCGGCTTTAGTTACAATTTTAATAATATTCTGCAGTATTTTTTTTATAGTGAGAAATATTCTTCAGAATTTTAAATTTAAAGAATAAATTACAATATTCTTTTTCTTTTCAATTAAAAATAAATGTTACAGTTACAAACTACGTTTATATCAGGAAATACCTTAATAGATGCATGTGAAATGTTTTTTTTACATGCATGTCAAGGGCGGATTAAAGGGGGGGGTGGAGGGGGCGACCGCCCCCCCCCGAGACAAAAGAAATTAATGTAAAAGATCCTATTTTACTTCCATAAAATGGACCTATATGTCAATCTTCTAACTAATCGCCCCCCACCGACAAACGAACCGCCCCCCCCCCCGAGAAACTTGCAATAATCCGCCACTGATGCATGTAGTAGAAAAAATTCTGCCCCATACTAATTTTTACGTGGTCTAGGAACGTCGAGCAACAGTATTTTTCAAGCCAGTCTTCAGTGTTCAATTGAACTCTAAGCCTACCAGTGGCCAAGTGGATAAGACACTGAACAATGGCAGATGGCTGAAGTGTGAAAGTTCAAGGGATATATTCTGCCCCAGTTGAAAGCCTTCAATCGATGGTTAGATTGCAATTTTTCTCATTCAATTGTTAGCTAACTACTGCCTTAACGACCTTTTCAAACGGTTGCACCTGGCTTGGCCAATTAGTAGGACCCCTTAAAACTTCTCTTCAGGTCCAATCCTAGAACCTCAGGGTGACATCATGGTGCAGTGGATAAGACACTGAACATGGTAGACGGCTGAAGTGTGAAGGTCAAGTGTTCTACCCCATCGCTGCCTTAAAACGTTCTCAGACCAAAGCAACCCCCGTCTAAGGCAAATTGCCCATACGTAGCTTTGCCATAACAACACAAACAGACAAACAATCCTACGACCCCAGAAGGCGGGGCACAGATTACGACTGTCGCTTTTCAAGCAGATGGTTAGAAAAGACCTTCATAGGGTTTTGGTCTACCGTGCGGTTTTCAGTCTATCAGACTGGGCTTGGGTCGTTTCCAGACGTAACGTGAATACGTATAAGAATATCTTTAAAAAATTTCCGATCAAAGCAACTCCCGTCTTATGAAGTCCCGTCTTATGTGTTCCTGTCCCGGCAAATAGTCCACGCGTAGCTTTGCCATAACAACACAAACAGACAAACAACCCCTTACAGCCAACAGCCCCTACAACCCAAGAGCACGGTGCTCAAATTACGACTGTCGCTTATTCATCGTGATGGGTAGAAAAGACCTTCATAGGGTTTTGGTCTACCGCGCGTTTGTCGAACTAACGGTCTGGAGTCTGGAGCGGTTTTCTTCATATGTAAACCCCTTAAGAAGTATTTTCGGCCAACACATCCCTCTCTTAGGCATATAGCCATCGTGTAAAATCGCCTTAACCAACCAACCAGTTATTCCAATTCAAAACATTTCCTGTCGCTGGTTCGATACCAGCTTCAGGCAATCTCGCCGTTCACACTTTAAGGCATAAGCGTAAAGCTTTCAAAATTATTGGGGGGGCCCGGGCCCCTCAACCACTTATATTCACGTCAGTGGCGTAGCCAAAGGGGGGAGGGGGTTAGGGGGTCATAACCCCCATAAGGAATTTTTTGCCATACAAAATGTATATTCTTCACTCCCTTATCATACACCCGTATACATATATGTGAGTTGCAGAAGTCATAACCCCCCTCCATGAAACATTTATGGCTACGCCACTGATTCACGTACAAATAACTTACTCATAGTTGCCAACTACTACGGAATATAACTAACCACTTTTTCTACATGATTTTTCGGCTTAAAATATAGCAAAATTTTTGTGATGCGCGCGCGAGCTGGTTACCATTTTGAAAAAAAATAATTAAAAAATATACTGTTTACAAAAAGTGGTTAGTTATATTCCGTAGTAGTTGGCAGCTATGACTTACTATATATAAGTGTAAATTATTGGAGGCGCTCAATCTCTATGGGTCCATAGAATTCTATACCAATGTAAGGTAAGTATCCATGTTAGTATCTTCCTACCACGTTATAAGTTAAAAATAGAAGCAAAGTAAAAAATCCAAAGGAGGAAAAAAAAAAGCATATTCGATGAGATAGTGCATTTTAGACACATCTGAACTTTTCTTCATTTCATACTTTACATTGCATAAACTGATTTTAATTAACCAGAGCCTGGCGAGGGCAGCTTATAGTAACGTTTTGTGTTACAGGGCGTCACAATAAATACTAAATCATGATTGAAATCAAAAGAAGAAAATTTTTAAAAGTACAAGTAAAGGTTTTTTTAAAAACATTTGTAAATGGCGTGAATACTTTTTTTATGTTAGTATAAATTAGTTTTCTGTATTTAGCGATAAATTATTGGGTGGGCTCAGCCCCTATTCACAATTTATTGGAGGGCTCGAGCCCCACGGGCCTATATAACTCTACGTCTATGCTTTAAGGTAGGTCCTGACTGACTTTTCAAAATCTCCAGTGGGTCAGTTGTAATATTTGGAGATTCTTTGTTGGAGACAGCTACGATGCAAAAGAGGCATTTTTGACGAGGTTTTAATGGCTTTTTACTTGCGGGGTCATTTTCTCTCCTTCACAAATATGTTCCCGAAGAGCAAACAGCCTGAGTTTAGACTTGGTCAAGCAAAATGTTGAAGTGTGGGGATCTTCGGCGCATTTATAGCTTTTCCGTTAGGTATGGTCCATTGGGTTCCTTTCCCACATTTATCTTTGAAACTTTCTTCAAAACTGCTCTCTTCAAAGGGGCTCTCAACTGACCAATGTGTAGCACAGTTGCTAAAGCCACTGACATTGGTAGATGGTTCAAGTGGAGGAACAGGGTTCTGTCCTCACGCGGGACCGTCGGTCTAGCGGTCTGGAGTTTTGGGCGGTTTTCTCCAGATGTAACGTGAATACGCGCTAGATACCCATAAAAGTCCTCCCCCAAGGCCTTCCCCCCCCCCTTGTGTTTGTCCTTTCTTTGACGTGGATTTATAAGCAGTTCCTCGTGAACAAGCACACAAACCCGAATACATGTTCCAACACACATACAACACAACAGCAACAACAGCTCTCAACTGGGAGACGGAAGGTGTCTGGTTCAAAACCAGGTCCTCGCGTAAGTACGGGCTAGGCTCCCTTAGAAAATCCCCCACGGAGGGCATTCGCTCAATAGGCCTATGACCCTAGTGCTGTCAATCGGTCTTAATCCACAAAAACAAACAAAACCAGATCGGTTCGCTAAAGCGACCTAACCGTTTGGACTTTTCCGTGGTTTCCTCTGAAACTTAGCGTAAATAAGGATTATGACCCCTTAGAAATACCCCCACGGAGGGCACTCCACCCCTCAGCCTGGATCCCTCGCGTAGATAATTGGCCGTGATCTCACAACAACAACAAACAGAATTTCTTGATATAGTTCTTACAGCATGGAATAAAATACGAAATTCTCTGCTTTTAGTGCTGGTCTGGAGCTTTGAAGTACAAGTACAAGAAACCGGCTACAGTGACATTTCCTATCTACGCATATTCTGAATCTCCAGTCCCGTTTATTTATGTCTTAATATTTTGATATGTTCTTGAATTTCCTAGAAATTTATAAATATTCTCACGAAACAATGTGGCATTTATTTTATCAGCCAGCCAATTTATTTACTCATAACAAGACTATTATGGAATCAACTGAGAGCCTATTTTAGTGCTGCCATCTTTTAATAAATTACGATACTAATTCTATTTCCTGCGATGTTATAATATAATGCTGTGAAACTTCTCAGGACTCACGACCATGACCACCTTCCGTTCCGCGAAAAATCGGTCATTAAAAGAGGTGGTCTCTCAAAGAAGTATAAATATTTGATAGCCAAGAAAAAAAAATTCCTAAAAATATTGTTTGTTCTGTTATTTATGAAATTGTATACTAATACATAAATAATTATGCAAAGATTTTTGAAAATAAAATTAAATAAAATATTTAGAAGTTTCAGATTGTTTATTCCTTTTCTCTTTCTGATAGCACACTCTCTAATTTATTTCTTACAGCTGACAAAAGAGCATTTATCCTTACATTCTTCATGCATTCTGAATTTGCCATGATAAAATCTATTTACATTATATTTTTCTGTTTAGTTTTTCCCACAACCAAAAGTAACCGCAAACATCCTCTCTGAATTTCCTTTTTCATGTGACTCGATCACATCACTGAGCTTCAACAGCGGTAAAAGCACTCGTTTCTTAGACATGCATCTTCTTAACCTAAAAGATTTGCACGTGAAATGCACGTGCGCTTGCAACAACAGCTGTCGATTTGCAGCAGAGCGACTGGTTTGGAATGCGGTATTTATTTACTTTTACCTGAAAATTGCGTGAAAATTTCCGGACAGGTGACCGGGACCTGTCAATTATAGAGAGATGTGCGGTCTCTTCTGAGGACCTATCAATTTAAGTAGACAGGGTAAAAAGCCTTAAAACATGGGTCGTTGGTGGAGGGGCCACTTAATAGAGGTGACCGATCAAAGAAGTTTCACTGTATATACGTATAGGTGAGTGTGTTTTGTGTCAAGCCTGCATGAAGGCAATCTCCGTACGGTGGGGGAGATGTTTTGGGCAGAGACCTTTTTAAAAAGTCCTAACGTATATTCGTGTTACATCGCCGTATGCCCCCCACCAGTGGCTGAGAAACTCACCCACGAAGGGCATCCCACCACTCGGCCTGGATCCCACTTGCAGATAGCTGGCCGCAGGGGCGTAGCCAAGGCGAGGGATCATAACCCCCATGAGGAATTCTTCACTCCCTTATCACACACATGTATGCATATATCTGAGTTGTAGTAGTCGTAACCCCCACCCCACCCCCATGAAAAATTTCTGGCTACGCCATTGGTTGTCCGTAATCCCACAACACAACACAATACATGGATGTATAGATGAAAAGTGAGGCTAATAGGAGACATTTTACATTTTCTGATTTAAAAAGCGCAATTCACAAAATACTTTATTTACGAACAGTTTTTACAAATAGTTATCTGCTACTGCAGCGTTTCTCAACCTGTGGGTCGCGACCCCCAAGGGGGGCGCAGAGCGTTTGAAGGGGGGGGGCGAGATTAAAACCAAAGAGCAAGTAGTGAAGCATGTTTTTAAAAAATCATCTTATATATTCTTACTTTTACTCAAAAATACATCCATTTTCGCTTAAAATGTTCATTCAAACATTACTGATAACATAATTTTTTTTAGAAAATTCAACTAAATGTTCATTGTTAAAGATTAAAAAATTGAATGTATACTGAAAAATGTGAGGGGGCGCCACCGTAAGTTAGCCTTTGTTGGGGGGGGGGGGGCGGAAGTGACGTTAAAAGTTTGAAAACCGTTGTGCTATTGTATAAAATTTTAAGTGATTGTTTAAATATTAAACTAGACTTTATTTTTGAAATAAAATTTTGTCCCACTGGAATCCAACTCTTCGGTCTAATAGGACTTGCCAAGGTCTAGTCGTACATATTGTTTGTTTGCTTTGTGTTGTTATGGCAATATTACGCATGCCTTCACTCTCAGAAAAATCCTTCTTTTTACACTAACTTATCCCTCATTTTTCAACGAAAAATTTCCGCACTCCTTGGAAACGTACTAATCGAAAGAAGAGAATTCCCGAATCGGAAGAGGCAGAAAATTCGTTGAATACGAATAAAATTCGTTGACGACAGCTGGTTGTGTCGGCACAGCCAGCTGTCGGCAAAAAAGGGGTCTCTAGATCTGTGGCACGCGATGAACGTTTCGATCGTCCGCCATCTTGCTGGTAGTTAAGTCGAGCGATGGCAACGGCTGCCCTTTTTTCAGCATTGGGCAATCTATCCAGCTGTTCTCACATTCTTCCATTTTTCAGCAGATGTCAGCGCTGTTAAAAAGAATCGTGACAATTTTTTTAAGGGAAATGTCGTGCTAAAAAGTAAAGGATTCTCGACTGCGATTTTGACTGCCTCTAAATTTACTTTTTAAGAATTTTTGCGATGCACCTCATCGTACGCTAGCATGCGAGTTCATAAAAATGCATATACAACCCATTTTGACCGATCGCCCAGTCTATTTTGACCAGTTTTTCCATGTCGTCTATACGTACGTATGTATGTAATACACATATCTCAAAAGCTATTGGTCGTAGAGTGTTGAAACTTTATATTTAGGATTGTTAACATCTAGTGTTTCACCTCCCCTTTTGGTCCCAATCAACTGGATAGTTTATCTACAGGGCCACCCAAAAGATTTTAAATACATTACGCTCTATGGGCAGAAACTCATTAATGCTTTTTTGACAGGTATTAGGCTATTTCAAACGACTCAGAAGTTATATATGTTGTTAAGAGTTACAAAATGAATTTCTCCATCAAAAATAGTGTATTTATCATTTATAGTTCTGCTACAGAAACACTCAAAATATTTCCAACACAATGGCAGTTTTAGGGACATTCATCCATTTCAAGCACAATACCGTCCTACCATATAGTTAGGTCATGGCTATCTGGGATCTTCCCTTCCCCGGCTATCCGGACGAAACCGAGAACAATAGGAAACACCGTATACGCCGTAGTTGACATTCCGTCCGCCGTGGCGCTAGTTTTATGACCTGAACAGAGCGATTTAAAGGGCCAGTCCATACAATTAAAAGGGCATTAAAACTATCAAAAATGCTTGATTTTTAAATTTTTTTTTATTACTTCCTTGTACGTAGTATAAGGAAGTAATGTGATCCCGAAAAATTTTGGGGGCCAAATTTCGACATAAAAACCGATTTTGACTACCTCTAAATTTAATTAAAAAATTTTTTTCGATGCATCTCATCGTAGGCTAGCATGCACGATCATATTAACGCGTCTGCAACTCATTTTGACCAGTGGCGAGTCTACTGTGGCCAGTTTTTCCATGCCGTCTGTACGTACGTACGTACGTATGTATGTAACTCGCATATCTCAAAAACTATTGGTCGTAGAATGTTGAGATTTGATATTTAGGATTGTTCTATGATCTAGTTGTGCACCTCCCCTTTTGGTAGCAATCGAATGGATAGTTTATGTACAGGACCGCCCAAAAGATTCGAAATACATTACGCTCTATGGGCCGAAATTCATTAAACTCGCCTAACTCAAAAGCTATTAGGCGTAGAATGTCGAAACTTCATATTTTGGATAGTTGTAACATCTAGTTGTGCACCTCCCCTTTTGGTTCCATTCGACTGGATAGTTTATCTACAGGACTGCCCAAAACATTCGAAATACATTACACTCAATGGGCCGAAATTCATTAAACTCGCATATCTCAAAAACTGTTAGGCGTTGAATGTTGAAACTTTATATTTAGGATTGTTGTAACATCTAGTTGTGCACCTCCCCTTTCGGTTCCATTCGACTGAATAGTTTATCTACAGGACCGCCCAAAAGATTCGAAATACATTACGCTCTATGGGCCGAAATTCATCAAAGCGTTTTTTAGAGGTATTGGGCTATTTCAATCGACTCAGAAGTGATATATGCTGTAAAGAGTTAGAAAATGAATTTCTCCATTAAAAAAAGTGTCTTTATCATTTATAGTTCTGCTACAGGAACACTCAAAAGATTTCCAATACATTACGGTCAATAGCAATTTTAGGGGCATTCATCCATTTCAAGCACAATACCGTCCTACCACATAAGTTAGGTAATGGTCCGACCACGGTCACGTGCCTCCCTCAAGAACTATGCCAAAAGTCGCCAAGCTTGGCGACTTTTGGTGTACGTGTGTGCATATTTAACTCTCAAATCTCAAAAACTATTATGAAATTTCATATATAAGAATGCTGTAACATCTAGTTGTGCATCTCGATTTTTGGTTCCAATCTACTGGAGAGTTTATTTACAGGACCACCGAAAAGAATTTCAGTACTTTAATGTCTATGGACATCTTCATTATAATACAACTGTAGACAGTCATTGTTTTGTACATGCCCAAAATCTCGCCGTCTGTCCTCGACCTTGGCGAGTTTTGGCGAAATATCGCCAAATTTGGCGATAGTCAGTCATTTGGTCGATGCCCAAAGTATCGCCATTTGTCATCGTTCTTGGCGAGTTTTGGCGAAATATCGCCAAATTTGGCGATAATCTCTCATTGTTCGGTTTATGCTTGAAATCTCGCCAAATGTCGTCGACATTGACGAGTTTCGCAGAAATATCGCCAAATTTGGCGCCAAAAATTATTTCCTATTTTGTATAACTCTAAAACTTTAACACGTAGATTTTTTATCTTTGTATTAAAAACTATTGTAATATCTAACTTTTTTCAATATCTTTTTTGACAGCAATCGACTGAGAATTTATTTACATGGTGAGCCAAATGACTTTGAATACATTGAGGTGTATAGATGCATTCAATTCATTGAAAGTCTGTGGTCAATGACTACTTTGGCTATCCCCAAAATCTCGCTGACTATCTCAAGTTTGTCGGCTTTTGGTGAAATATCGCCAAATAAAGTGTCAGAAGGAAATCTTAAAAATTGAACTCAGCTTGGCGATATCGAAATATTTGGCTAGAAATCGCTAAACCTTACTATTATTGATATTTTATCTCTTTCAAACAAATAAATTTAGAGGAAGTGCGTCGAAAATATTTTTGATCTAATGAACGTGCAAGGAAGTCATGTGTTGGACACATCAGATTTTTTTGTAATATAACCAACTGTTTTCAAACAAAGCCAATTTATTGCTTTTTACTTCCTTGTACGTAGTATAAGGAAGTAATGTGATCCCGAAAAATTTTGGGGGCCAAATTTCGACAAAAAAACCGATTTTGACTACCTCTAAATTTAATTAAAAATATTTTTTCGATGCATCTCATCGTAGGCTAGCATGCACGATCATATTAACGCGTCTGCAACTCATTTTGACCAGCGGCGAGTCTACTGTGACCAGATTTTCCATGCCGTCTGTACGTACGTACGTATGTACGTACGTACGTATGTATGTAACTCGCATATCTCAAAAACTATTGGTCGTAGAATGTTGAGATTTGATATTTAGGATTGTTCTATGATCTAGTTGTGCACCTCCCCTTTTGGTGGCAATCGAATGGATAGTTTATGTACAGGACCGCCCAAAAGATTCGAAATACATTACGCTCTATGGGCCGAAATTCATTAAACTCGCCTAACTCAAAAGCTATTAGGCGTAGAATGTCGAAACTTCATATTTTGGATAGTTGTAACATCTAGTAGTGCACCTCCCCTTTTGGTTCCATTCGACTGGATAGTTTATCTACAGGACTGCCCAAAACATTCGAAATACATTACGCTCAATGGGCCGAAATTCATTAAACTCGCATATCTCAAAAACTGTTAGGCGTACAATGTTGAAACTTTATATTTAGGATTGTTGTAACATCTAGTTGTGCACCTCCCCTTTCGGTTCCGTTCGACTGAATAGTTTATCTACAGGACCGCCCAAAAGATTCGAAATACATTACGCTCTAAGGGCCGAAATTCATCAAAGCGTTTTTTAGAGGTATTGGGCTATTTCAAACGACTCAGAAGTGATATAGGCTGTAAAGAGTTAGAAAATGAATTTCTCCATTAAAAAAAGTGTCTTTATCATTTATAGTTCTGCTACAGGAACACTCAAAAGATTTCCAATACATTACGGTCAATGGCAATTTTAGGGGCATTCATCCATTTCAAGCACAATACCGTCCTACCACATAAGTTAGGTAATGGTCCGACCACGGTCACGTGCCTCCCTCAAGAACTATGCCAAAAGTCGCCAAGCTTGGCGACTTTTGGTGTACGTGTGTGCATATTTAACTTTCAAATCTCAAAAACTATTATGAAATTTCATATATAAGAATGTTGTAACATCTAGTTGTGCATCTCGATTTTTGGTTCCAATCTACTGGAGAGTTTATTTACAGGACCACCGGAAAGAATTTCAGTACTTTAATGTCTATGGACATCTTCAATATAATACTACTGTAGATAGTCATTGTTTGGTACATGCCCAAAATCTCGCCGTCTGTCCTCGACCTTGGCGAGTTTTGGCGAAATATCGCCAAATTTGGCGATAGTCAGTCATTGGGTCCATGCCCAAAGTATCGCCATTTGTCATCGTTCTTGGCGAGTTTTGGCGAAATATCGCCAAATTTGGCGATAATCTGTCATTGTTTGGTTCATGCTTAAAATCTCGCCAAATGTCGTCGACATTGACGAGTTTCGCCGAAATATCGCCAAAGTTTGGACGCCAAAAGAAGTTATTTCGTATTTTGTATAACTCTAAAACTAACCCGTAGATTTTTTAACTTTTGTATTTAGAACTATTGTAATATCTAACTGTTTTCAATATCTTTTTTGACAGCAATCGACTGAGAATTTATTTACAGGGTGAGCCAAATGACTTTGAATACATTGAGGTGTATGGATGCATTCAATTCATTGAAAGTCTGTGGTCAATGACTAACAGACACTTTGGCTATCCCCAAAGTCTCTAAGCACGATCTTTCCAAATCTTCTATTGCCTCACATTGTTGGAATTCCAATCATCGATTTCAGTTTTCTAAGGCTAAGATTTTGTGCACTCCTCAGTCTTTGTCCCATCTGGATTTTTTGGAAGGTTTTTCCATTACCCAGCACTTAGATCGTCTTGTGAACGATGGTTCTTCCGTTCCTTTCGTTCATTCTGCTTGGAAGTTGCTGTTGTAAGGTTCTTTTCACTTTCTTCGTCTACCCCCCCCTTTCCCCCCCTTTCTTATGTGTATGTACGTGTGTTACTGTCTTTCTTTTTCGTTTTTATTAAAATAAAATAAAAAAAAAAAATAATAATAATAATATATATATTTATTGTGCTGTCCTGTTCGTGGTTTTTATTAAAAAAAAAAAAAAAAAAAAAAAAAACGTGTGCTATTTGTTTTTTGTTTGTTTGTTCTGTTTTCTCTTTTTTGTGTGTGTGTTTGTACTTGTGTGTTCCCTTTTTTATTATTTTTCTTTATTCCTTTTTTATTTCTGTATTTTTTGTGCTTCTTTCCTTTCCTTTCTATCCCCCTTTTTAATTTTTTTCTCCCCTCTCCGTGGTTTTGTTCGACTTTTCTTTGCCCCTTGTGGCAACATCTTGCTTGTTTTTTTCTCCTTTCAGTTCCCTGTGTTCTTTACGTCGAAGAGCTTGGACTGAAGAAGTTCAAAACAATTTTTGAACGAAACGCGTATCCTTTTTCCTTTTACTTCTTATGTGTGTTTTTTACAAAGTTTTTTAATTACTTTATCGTTTAACACCAGTATTTTGAGTGTTTTTTCAGTTGTTTTGTTTATTTGGACTATTAACACTCACTTTTGTTCTCTCTTTTCTTCCTTCCTTCTTCGTGTGCTTTTTCTTGCTTATTTCTTTTCTGTTTTTGTGTTTTCTGTATGGATTCATCTTTGTTTAACCGTTTTTCCCGTTTACGATTGAAACGTTCTCGTTTCTTGAATCATTTAGGTTTTCTTGTTCGATGCAAACGCAGTAATGTCATTCCTAAGTTCATTGACATTAAGTGCAATATTCACGGTTCTTCTCGTGTTGATAAGGCTCTGAATAGGTCTAAACGGGCGGTTTTACGGGCTTTTATTCAGGATGTTCGTTATAAAGTTTCGATTCTTGAATCTGATCTTTATGATCTCCATTTGCTTTTGAGTAAGTCTTACCCTGCGTTTGCTAACTGGGAAAAACGGAATTTCGCTTATGTCGAACAACGTTCTATTTCTCACAGAGCTACTTTGGATAAGAAATTCCAAGCTCTTCTTCCGGTTAGGTCTTCCCTCGGTTCTGTTAGGCCTCTTGTTCAGGACACTGTTGTTAATTTGTCTTCACATGTTTTAACTGATTCTCAGAGAGATGCTCTTAGTTTAGGTTTGAATTTTTCTCGTGTTAGTAACGTTTCTGTTTCCAAACTTATTGCTCCTATGGAAAACTCCTTTAAAAATAGTAAACTCTCTTCTAACCAACTTGATACTTTGCGACATCTTATTGCTAATACTATCTCTTCAAATAATATGCATGCCAAATCTAACCTCTCTCGTTCTCAAAAAACTGCTCTCAAAGAACTTAATTCTAACCCTAATTTACTCATTACTAAAGCTGATAAAGGCGGCCAGACTGTTTTACTTGATAAATCTTCTTATGTTGATTGTATTAATAACATGCTAACCACTGGTCCATACACTAAATTAAATTCTGATCCTACTAACAGTCACCTTTCTGAAATTAAACACACTGTGAAGTCCTCTGTAATCTTAAATGCTCAAACTAAACGTTATGTTATTCCTTCTATTGCTAACTGTGCTCGTTTCTATGCCCTTCCTAAAATTCATAAACCTTCTCTTGCCTTTCGCCCCATTGTTTCTAACATTGGTACTGCTTCTTATAACCTTGCACGTTTCCTCTCGCATACTCTTTCACCTTTGACTGCTAGTAATACCCACACTGTTAAAAACTCTTATGATTTCGTTAACAAAGTTAAACTTCTTTCTCCTACTAATTGTAAAATGCTTTCTCTTGATGTTAAATCTTTATTCACTAATGTTCCTATCCAAGGTGCGATTGACTGTTTGGAAAAGCGTTTACGCGAGTTTCATTATTCTTCTATTGAGATTAAAGAGTTTATTGCTTTAGTAAGCGTTTGTATTAAACAAACTGCTTTCATTTTTAATGGCTCTTTCTATAAACAAACCGAGGGTCTTGCTATGGGTAATTCTCTCTCTCCTCTCTTATGTGATATTTATATGCATTATTTTGAAGAGAAGCTCTTCAAGGTCTTTAATTTTCCGTGCTGGGTCAGATATGTTGACGATACTTTCGTTCTAGTGGATTCCAATTGTGATATTTCTAATTTACTTTTGATCGTTAATTCTGTTGATCCGTGTATCCAATTTACTCTAGAAGAGGAGTGCAACAATTCTTTACCTTTTTTGGATGTTCTTGTTTCTAGGAATCCTGACGGTTTCTCTACTTCTGTTTTCCGCAAGCCCTTTTCTATATTTTTACCTCCTCATGCCCTATCTAATCATCCTTACCAGCAAAAACTTTCTGCTTTTTACACTTATGTGTTTCGTGCTATCAAAATTTGCTCTGATTCTTCTTCTCTTAATAATGAAATTAGTTACTTAAAATCCTTAGCTGTTTCTCGTGGTTTTAGCCCCTCTATTATTGATAAAGCTGTTTCTAAATTTAATAAGCCTAATACTTCTACTAATACTATTAATTTTCACAACAAATTAATTGTACTACCTTTCTTTTCACCTTTATGCTACAAAATTTCTAAACTTCTCAAAAATTTCGGTTTCAAAGTCATTTTTAAACCTGTTAATAAACTTAAATTTTCTTCCCTTAAAGATCCTATTCCTACTGAGAACCGTTGGGGTGTTTATTATATTCCTTGTGAATCTTGTGATTTGGGCTATATTGGTCAGACCAGAAGAGCTCTCAAATTTAGGCTCAAAGAGCATGAGAGATATGTCTCTAAGCACGATCTTTCCAAATCTTCTATTGCCTCACATTGTTGGAATTCCAATCATCGATTTCAGTTTTCTAAGGCTAAGATTTTGTGCACTCCTCAGTCTTTGTCCCATCTGGATTTTTTGGAAGGTTTTTCCATTACCCAGCACTTAGATCGTCTTGTGAACGATGGTTCTTCCCACTTTCTTCGTCTAACCCCCCCCCCCTTTCCCCCCCCCCTGTGTATGTACGTGTGTTACTGTCTTTCTTTTTCGTTTTTATTAAAATAAAATTAAAAAAAAATATATATATATATATATATATTTATTGTGCTGTCCTGTTCGTGGTTTTTATTTAAAAAAAAAAAAAAAAAAAAAAAACGTGTGCTATTTGTTTTTTGTTTGTTTGTTCTGTTTTCTCTTTTTTGTGTGTGTGTTTGTACTTGTGTGTTCCCTTTTTTATTTTTTTCTTTATTCCTTTTTTATTTCTGTATTTTTTGTGCTTCTTTCCTTTCCTTTCTATCCCCCCTTTTTAATTTTTTTCTCCCCTCTCCGTGGTTTTGTTCGACTTTTCTTTGCCCCTTGTGGCAACATCTTGCTTGTTTTTTTTCTCCTTTCAGTTCCCTGTGTTCTTTACGTCGAAGAGCTTGGACTGAAGAAGTTCAAAACAATTTTTGAACGAAACGCGTATCCTTTTTCCTTTTACTTCTTATGTGTGTTTTTTACAAAGTTTTTTAATTACTTTATCGTTTAACACCAGTATTTTGAGTGTTTTTTCAGTACTTTTTAAAGGCTTGTTTTTCGTAACTGCTACATATTTTAATATATCAATACAGCATGCTCCCTATACTTAAAAAACACTGAAAATACTGGGGTTAAACGATAAAATAAACAAAAACTTTGTGAAAAAAAACACACATAAAATGTAACTTATAATAGTTACGATCGTTTCGACCAAAAAATTCTTTCGGTCTTCATCAAAGTCCGAGACACAGGGGCGTAGCCAGAGGGAGGGCTGCTGCACCCCCCCCCCCCGAAATGGGACCCTTTACTTAGCTTACAATTTGATAGTTAGCTTACAATTGAACTTTAGCTTTAAATTTGATACCCAGCCCACCCGGAAATAAAATCCTGGCTACGCCACTGCGCGAGACGAAGGTCTTTGTCTGATGAAGACCGAAAGAATTTTTTGGTCGAAATGATCGTAGCGTATTATAAGTTACATTTTATGTGTGTTTTTTTCACAAAGTTTTTATTTTTCAATACGTATACGTATGTTCATGTCAGCGGCGTAGCCAAGGGGGGCATAGGGGGTCACCCCCCCCCTCCGATGAGGAACTTTTCGCCATACAAAATGCATAATCTTCGCTCCCTTATCACACACACTTATACACAAATGTGAGTTGCAGTAGTCGTAACCCCCCCCCCCACATGAAAGAATTCTAGCTACGCCACTGGTTCGTATTAATAGGTTTTGGTTTAGTATACCCATGGCAAGGGTAAATTTTAATCTTTTTGTGTTTTAACGAATTATTCTAATAATCAAAGTAGGCGCCGGGGGGGAGAGGCACGGGCCCCCTGTCAGGGAGCCAGTGACCCTCCCCTTTAGGGGACTCCTGATTCATTCGTCGGAGAATTTTTAAGATAAGAAACAACCCAATTTTTAGGCCAATTTTCATTTTAAAATATTTAAAAGAAAAACTACTTTTATAGTACTTTCGCTTTTCAAAGATTCGTGAAATGATGCGTTTACATTTCAATCAGAAACAAAATGTTATGGGTGTCGGAAGTGGAGGATGTTCGCAGTGGCGTGGCGTAAGGTGGGGGGCGCCCGACCCGGGCAGAAAACTTCTAGACCCAGTATAACGCCTATGTTTATTATTTTAAGAAGATTAAAATGTCATGGAGTTTTGGGGGGTTTTCTCTAGATGAAACATGAATATGCCTTAGAACCCCATAAAATATCCTACGACCAAGTCCTTCACCCTTCTGCTTAGGTGCATTATTAAAAAGAAAATAGGAAAATTCTCTATGCAAATTATTCAGGAGCTAAGTTAAATTGTTTAAAATTACCTTAACAGATTAAAAAAAATAATAAATAAAAATATGAAATTTTTATGGAGGATGGGCTCAGTTATCTAAACAAATTATACTGCAATAAATAAATAATTAAATAACTAAGTAAATAAGACACTGAACATGGTAGATGGTGGAAGCGTTACAGTCCCACGTTCGGGCCTACCGCGCGGCTGTCGATCTATCGGTCTGCAGTTTTGTTCGGTTTCCTACAGATAGAATTTGAATACTCGTTATTCATAAGAACATCCCGTATGAATAACGTGTATTCAAATTCTATCTGTAGAAAACCGAACAAAACTGCAGACCGATAGATCGACAGCCGCTCGGTAAGCCCGAACGTGGGACCGTAACACTTCCACCATCTACCATGTTCAGTGTCTTATTTACTTACTTATTTATTTATTTATATAAAGACTAGCTGTATGCCCCGTTCTTCGCACGGGAATGAATGGATTCTTTTTTAATATTACGGTTTAACGTAATTACTATTTAGCATAATAAATAGATATAGCAAAATTGATGTCGCATAAATATTATCTGTGCTCAATAATTATGCATAAAGAATTTCATGGCGATCGTTTGAACGATGAAGAAGATGATTCGGCGCAGCGCCATCAACTGTCGAAGTTTTTGCAAAATGGATAGCAACAAAATATTTTCATGATCAAATATGTATGTGTACCAATTTTCATAGCAAACAGTTTAACGGTCAAGATACGCTGCAGCGCCATCTAGTGGCGAATTAAAGTAATAATGCGCTACTGCGTCATCAAAGGTCGAGTTAAGCAAAATGGATAACCCGAAAATATTATCCGTGTTCAAATGTGTATGTATACCAATTTTCAGAGCGGTTAGTTGAACGATCAAGAAGTTGATTGCTGAAGTGCTATGTAGTGGCGAGTTAAAATAATAAAGTGCTGCAGTCAGGGGCAGATTTGCCGAGTTGGGGGCCCTGAGCAAAAGCTTCATTAGGGGAACCTCTTTCGAAAGATTTTTCAAAATTTACAAATTTTTAAACTTAAAGAACAATTTGGGGGCCAGTACGCTTGCCCCGAATGCCTTCCCAGAAATCAGGCCCTGGCTGCAGTGCCATCAAGTGGCGAGTACAGCCAAATGAATACTAAAAAATATTCGCTCTGCTCAAATGTGTATGTATACCAAGGTGATCGGGCGAACGGCTGTAAAGTTGGTGCGTTGCATCGGCTTCTAGAGGCAAGTCATAGCAAAATAGATAGCGAAAGTTTTCTCCGCGCTCAAATATCCGTGTGTACCAATTTGAACGGTTGAACGGTACAGAAGGCGAGTTATAGCTAAACGATGCGGCGAAAATATTCTTTTCGTTCAAACATCTATGTTTACTAATTTTCATGGCGAACAGTTGAACGGTCCCAAGTTATTGGTTTGAAGTGACATCTAGTATCAAGTTATAGCAAAATGGATAACGCCAAAATATTCTCCGTGCTCGAATATCTATCTATGTCAGTTTTCATAGCAAAAAGTTGAACAGTCTTTATATGCTGCAGCGCCATTAATAGACGAATTAAAGTAAGAAGTTGATACGTTGCAACGCTATCTATTGGCGAGTTAAAGTAATGATGTGCTACAGCACAATGAAGTAGCTATTTATAGCAAAATGGAAAACACGAAAATATTCTCCGTGTCCAAGAATCTAGTTATATCAATTCTCATAGAGATCAATTGTCCGGTCATGAAGTTGGTACGCTGCATTGCCATCTAATGGCGATTTAAAGTATTAATGCGCTGCAGTGTCATCTAGTACTGAGTAACAGCTAAATGAATAGTTAGAATGTATTCTCCGTGCTCAAATGTGTAAGCATAAAAATTTTTATGGCGATCGGTCCAACGGTATAGAACAGGCGCGCACACAGGATTTTTGGCTGGGGGGGGGGGGGGGGGTCCAACTTTTAGGGATGTTCCAGATTGTCAAAAATCAGTGATGAAAGAGCTCGTTTTCATTAGATGGAATTCGTCAAAACTCGTCCCATCCAGTTCCCTAAGAAAACACTACACAGTACAATAGGAAGTAAACTAATAGTTGTTCAGTTTTGAGAACAAGATGGTGTTTTATATTCGCTTTCAGTTCGTTTTTGAAAGTTGAGGAAAACGACAAAAAATTTTCTTTTTTTATGTATTAGAACTGAAACTATTGCTACTTTTTTTTGGAATTGTTTTTTTTACTACTGATATAGGATACTAATCAATGGAAAAAAAATCAAAGCCGATGGGGGGGGGGGTCCGGACCCCCCCCCCTTGTGTGCGCCACTGGTATAGAAGTTGATGCGCTGCAGCTCCATCTAGCGGCAAGTCATAGCAAAATGGATAGTGTAAAAATATTCTCCATGTTCAAATATCCGTGTGTACCAATTTTCATCAAAATCGCTTGAACGGTATTTTCATAGCACGCTGTTAAACGGAATATAATTCGACGTTCTGCAACGCCATCTAGCGTCAAGTTACATCAAAACGGATACTGTAAAAGTATTCTACGTCCTCAAATATCCATGTGTACTAATTTTCGTCAAAAACGGTTGAACGGTATTTTCATAGCAAGCGGTCCAACGGAATAGACTTCGACGCTCTGCAGCGCCATCTAGCGTCAAGTTACAGCAAAATGGATTAAGTAAAAATATTCTCCATGTTCAAATATCCATACGTACCAATTTTCGTCAAGATAGGTCAAACGGTATTTTTATAGCAAGTGGTTGAATAGAATTCGACATTCTGCAGCGCCACCTAGCGGCAAGCTAGAGGTAAATGGATTGGTATAAATATTCTCCATGTTCAAATATCCATGTGTACAAATTTTCATCAAAATCGCTCGAACGGTATTTTCATAGCACGCAGTTAAACTGAATATAATTCGAAGTTCTGCAGCGCCATCTGGCGTCAAGTTACAGCAAAACGGATTGTGTAAAAATATTCTCCGTGTTCAAATATCTATACGAACCAATTTTCGTCAAGATAGGTCAAACGGTATTTTCACAGCAAGCGGTTGAATAGAATTCGACGTTCTGCAGCGCCACCTAGCGGCGAGCTAGAGTAAAATGGATAGCATAAAAACCTTTTCCTTCTTCCTGTTCAAATATCCTTAAATGGCAATTTTCATCAAAATTGGTTGAATGGTATTTTCATAGCAAGCGGTCCAACAGAGTAGAATTCGACGCTCTGCAGCGCCACCTAGCGGCAAGTTATAGCAAAATGGATTGCGTAAAAATATTCTCCGTCTTCAAATATCCATACGTACCAATTTTCGTCAAGATAAGTTAAACGGTATATTCATAGCAAGCGGTTGAATAGTATTCGACGTTCTGCAGCGCCACCTAGCGGTGAGCTAGAGTAAAATGGATAGCATAAAAACCTTCTCAGTGACAAAAGACTTAAGTGTACCAAATTTCATGGTGATCAGTCAAATGGTTGTGGAATTTTTCAACGTCCCACACACCCACATACATACACACAAACATTCATTTTTATATATGACTAGCTGAAGTACCCGTTCTTCGCACGGGAATGAATGGACTTTTTGATATTAATATTTGTTGTGATTACTATTTATTGTAATAAAGAGATATAGCAAAATGGATATCGCGTTATATTGTGTTCAATAATGGCGATGCGGCGTAGCACAATCTAGTGGCGAGTTTTAGCAAAACGGATACGGCAAAAATATTCTTCGCATTCAGATATCGATGTATACGAATTTTCATGACGATCGGCTGAATAGTCTTGAAGTTCATGTGTTGACGCGACATCTAGTGTCAAGTTATAGGAAAATGGATCGTGCCAAACTCTTCCCCGTGTTCAAATATCTATGTATACCTATTTTCATAGCGATTATTCGCACAGTCAAGAAGTGATACACTGCAGGGCTATCTAGTGGTTAATTAAAGTAATGATTTGCTACAGCGCCGTCATGTGGCGAGTTATAGCAAAATGGATAACGCCAAAATATTCTCATTGTTCAAATAGCTATGTATACTGATTTTCATAGCCACCGTTTGAATGGTCAAAAATTTGGCCTGCTGCAGCGTCATCTAGTGGCGAGTTAAAATAATAATGCATTGCAGTGCCATCTAGTGGTGAGTAACATCAAAAGTAACGCAGTTAGAATATATTCTTCGTTCTCAAATGTGTAAGTATAAAAAATTTTATGCCGATCAGTCGAACGGTATAGAAGTTGATGCGTTGCAGCGCTATTTAGCGGTAAGTTACAGCAAATGGATAGTGAAAAATATTCTCCGTGTTCTAATATTCGCGTGTACCAAATTTCATCGAAATTTGTTGGACGATATTCGCATAGCAAACGGCTAAACGGAATAGAATTCGACGTTCTGCTGCGCCACCTAGTGAAAAGTTAGAGGAAAACGGATAGCATAAAAACCTTCTCCATGATAAAAGACTTAGGTGAACCAAATTTCATGGTGATCGGTGAAACGGTGCTGGAGTTTTTCAACCTCCTACACACATACCAACATTCATTTTTATCTATAACCAGTCTTATTATACGTATATACCAGTCTCAAGTAAAATCCAGTTTCAAATCTAAGCCTCGCCAAAGTGCCAGCATACGCCATTTTGCAAGAGTTTTTTCAGGGAATCATTCGAAGCATTGACTTAGCAGCAATCAAAATGGGAAATGGTTCGACCGCCAGGCATTTATTTGAAAAGTGGAATCCCTTAATACAGCCGCATTTTTTAAATTATCAACTATAACATGTTTTATTCATCGTTACCTCGATGTACTAAATGCGAAGATTTCAATTTTCTGAAATTTGGCGGATTTCCCCCAAGTTAAATCAATGTACTCAATTGGCGAGAATTCTGAAGCTACATCGCTTGAAATGCCCTAATAACTGCATTATTTCTGCACGGATAGTTAAAATTTAATGCTGTATTCTAAGAAAACCTATACACTTGTTTTCAAAAATGCTATTCCCTTAAGCTCTCAGTAAATTGAGCCAAAAAGCCTAAAACTGTGCAAACCGCTAGAACTCACACTCTAAAAATCGGCCTATCAGCCATTTTATTTTTCGCCAAACTAAAAAAAATTACATATTAGTCTCGGATATCTTCGATCCTCATTGTTTTGCGTATAAAACATTTCATTCCTGCTCTCATTTCTTATGCGCACACGATATTATAATTAAAAAAATAACCTAAAAAATAAACTAAAAAAATCATTATTATTCTTTTATTTTTACTTTAAGAATTTAAAACATTTTATTCGGCAAAATCGCCACACATGGCAACCAAGATGCTTATTTCACACACTTTTTTCACTACAGGGGTTAATATTACGTAAAGCTTTCTGCGTGGAGAACATAAAAAATCTCTTAAATTCCGGGAACGGAAATTAAGGGAACCCTTCAGGAGGAAAACGTTTTTAAGTGGAGTTTCAAAGTTTTAAAGTGGACTATCATTTATTCTATATTATTTTACATATCTGTGTAAAATTTCAGGCTGACAGGTCCATTTTTGTGGAATTGTATACTACCCAAATCAACAAATTGACAAACAGAATTTCATTTTTATTTATAAGATAACCTACGCTTGTTTTTAAAAATACCCTCTCATTAAATTGCGCCAAGCGCTAGAATCATAGAAAATCTGACACACTTTCAGATTTTTAAATACGCACTAAAGTGCTATATATAAAAAGAGTTATAATCCATGGGTCTTCCCTATTTTCGTTCCTTCTTTCATTAAGTTGGAAAGTGTATCATTATTCATGAGTGTGATTAAACAAAATTAAAATTGATATTTCTAACATCCTTTTTTCTGGATGTAATACATTAGATGCAGAAAAGCTGCTCTGAAAAATGCACAATTCCAACTGAATGAAAATTTCAAAAACTTATACGCAGGTGTATTCATAACCCAAATAGCAGACGATTAAATTACGATAAATAGCGCCAAGCGTTAGAATCCTCCTCAAAATCGCGAGAATGCTGAAGATAGATCGCTTGAAATCCCTTAATAATTGCATTATTTTCGCAGGGATCATTAAAATTTAACGCTGTATTCTAATAAAACCTTTGTACTTGTTTTCAAAAATCCGTTTCCTTAAGCTCTCAGTAAATTCGCCAAGCCGGAAACTGTGCAAACCGCTAGAACTCACTTTCTCGGCATTTGAGCCATTTTATTTTTTCGCCAAACTAAAAAATTTTAACATATTAACCTCGGAAATCTTCAATTCTTATTGTTTTGCGTATAAAACATTTCATTCCTGCTCCGATTTCCCATGCACACAATATTATAATAAAAAAATATATAACCTTACGAATATAAACTAACAAAAAAAAATCATTATTATTCTTTTATTTTTACTTTGAGAATTTAAAACATCTTATTCGGCAAAATCGCCACACATGGCAACCACGATCTTTATTTTACACTTTTTTCACTACAGGGGTTACAATTACGGAAAGATTTTTGCGTGAAGGGCATAAAAAATCTCTTAAATTCCGGGAACGGGTGGACTTTCAAAGTTTTAAAGTGGACTATGATTTATTCTATATTATTTTACATATCTGTGCAAAATTTCAGGCTGATAGGTCCATTTTTGTGGATTTGTATACAACTCAAATCCACAAACAAACAAATAAACAAACAAACAAACAAACAAACAGAATTTCATTTTTATTTATAAGACTAGCTGAAGTACCCGTTCTTCGCACGGGAATGAATGGACTTTTTGATATTACTATTTGTGGTGATTACTATTTATTGTAATAAAGAGATGTAGCAAAATGGATACCGCATTATATTGTGTTCAATAACCATGCATACCGAATTTCAAGGCATTCGTTTGTACGGTGCAGAAGGCCATGCGACGTAGCGCAATCTAGTGGCGAGTTTTAGCAAAACGGATACGGCGAAAATACTCTTCGCATTCAGATATCGATGAATCCGAAATTTCAGGACGATCGGCTGGACAGCCCTGAAGTTCATGTGTTGACGCGACATCTAACGCGAAACTCTTCCCCGTGTTCAAATATCTATGTATACCTATTTTCATAGCGATCAGTTGCACAATCAAGAAGTGATACACTGCAGCGCGATCTAGTGGTTAATTAAAGTAATGATTTGCTACAGTGCCGTCAAGTGGCGAGTTATAGCAAAATGGATAACGCCAAAATATTCTCATTGTTCAAATAGCTATATATACTGATTTTCATAGCGACCGTTTGAATAGTCAAGAATTTGGCCTGCTGCAGCGTCATCTAGTGGCGAGTTAAAATAATAATGCATTGCAGTGCCATCTAGTGGTGAGTAACATCAAAAGGAATACAGTTAGAATATATTCTTCGTGCTGAAATGTGTAAGTATAAGAAATTTTATGCCGATCAGTCGAACGGTATAGAAGTTGATGCGTTGCAGCGCCATTTAGCGGCAAGTTACAGCAAAATGGATACTGAAAATATTCTCCGTGTTCTAATATCCGCGTGTACCAAATTTCATCGAAATCGGTTGGACGATATTCGCATAGTAAACGGCTAAACGGAATAGAATTCCACATTCTGCTGCGCCACCTAGTGGCAAGTTAGAGGAAAACGGGTAACATAAAAAGCTTCTCAATGATAAAAGACTTAGGTGAACCAAATTTCATGGTGCAACGGTGCTCAACGGTGCTGGAGTTTTTCAACCTCATACACACATACCAACATTCATTTTTATCTATAACCAGTGTCATTATATATCCCAGTCTCAAATAAAATCCAGTTTCAAATCTAAGCCTCGCCAAAGTGCCAACATACGCCATTTTGCAAGCGTTTTTTTCAGGAAATCATTCGAAGCATTGACTTAGCAGCAATCAATATGGGAAATGGTTCGACCGCCAAAAAGTAAAGCACGCATTTATTTGAAAAGTGGAATCCCTTAATACAGCCGAATTTTTTAAAATTATCAACTATAACGTGTTTTATTCATCGTTACTCCGATGTACTAAATGAGAAGATTTCAATTTTCTAAAATTTGGCGGTACTCCCCCAACTTAAATCAATGTACTCAATTGGCGAGAATTCTGAAGATAGATCGCTTGAAATCCCTTAATAACTGCATTATTTCTTCACGGATCATTAAAATTTAACGCTGTATTCTAATAAAACCTTTGCACTTGTTTTCAATATTTCCTTAAGCTCTCAATAAATTGCGCCAAGCCGAAAACTGTGCAAACCGCTAGAACTCCCTTTCTCAAAATCGGCGTTTGAGCCATTTTATTTTTTCGCCAAACTAAAATATTTTATATATTAGCCTCGGAAATCTTCAATTCTTATTGTTTTGCGTATAAAACATTTCATTACTGCTCCGATTTCCCATGCACACGATATTATAATAAAAAAATAATAATCTTACAAATATAAACTAACAAAAAAAAAATGATTATTATTCTTTTATTTTTACTTTGAGAATTTAAAACATTTTATTTGGCAAAATCGCCACACATCGCAACCACGATCCTTATTTCACACTTTTTTCACTACAGGGGTTACAATTACGGAAAGCTTTTTGCGTGGAGAACATAAAAAATCTCTTAAATTCCGGGAACGGGTGGACTTTCAAAGTTTTAAAGTGGACTATGATTTATTCTATATTATTTTACATATCTGTGCAAAATTTCAGGCTGATATGTCCATTTTGTGGATTTGTATACAAATCAAATCCACAATCAAACAAACAGAATTTCATTTTTATTTATAAGGAGATAATACATCGAAATTGCTAGGACCAGAACACTCTAGAATATTCAAATAGTTTGTTCTTTTTCACTTGTCAAAATTACTTGAATTTGTTTCAGGTAAAATGGTTCGCAGACGATAATTGCTTGAGATTCAGTTTCCCTGCTGATATGGCAACAGACGATAAACATTAAATTTCAATAGTTGATTAGTTTTGGAGTTGGAATTCAGAAGTTCTCATGATTTAGAAAAGGACAGATGTATATTTTTTCACATTTTCGCCACCCACAACCACCCACTTCCACCCACCGCGACCAAACTCCCTTACTTTCACCGTGAGACCAAGGGGTATTTACCACCCCAACGGGACGTTAATTCGAGTAGGTGGTGATAGAGAAAACCCTGTTTTTACAAACGAACATTAGCATTTTACATATATACTAGCAGCGAAACCCGGCGTTGCTCGGGTTAAAATACACCGCATGTTTAATGGTATAAAAGATATTTAGGGATCCATTTTTAACGTAGATAATTCAGATTTCTATCTTAGATATTCAGAGACTTATTCGACCATTAAACATGCGGTGTATAGAAAGTATTCCTGCTGATATGGCAACAGACGATAAACATTAAATTTTAATATTTTATTGGAGTTGAAAAACTGTTGTTTAAGTTACTTTGTTAGTGTTTGTCTAAAGTTCATGCTATTTGAATTCGCAGTTTATTGAGTATATAAAAAACGAAAGATAATGTTTAATACTAATGAATACACTGAAATGGTGTTACTTTACGGAGAATTTCATCGGAATAAGCTAGAGGCTGCGAATCAGTGTGTTATAAAATTTCCGAGTGACAATCACCCATCGCAATTGATCTACACTCGGCCAGACATTTCTAGAACTGTCTGGAATATTCCATATCGATTTTAACAGTTGCACACAATTTGGAACTTTCTAGATCATTCCAGAAATTTTTAGAACTTTCTAGAACATCCCATACCGATTTTAGCAGTTGCAGACATTTTGAATCTTTCTAGATCATTCAAGAAATTTTTTGAACTTTCTAGAACATTCTGGATTGTTTTTAACAGTTGCAGAAATTTTGGAACTTTCTAGATCATTCCAGAAATTTTTAGAACTTTCTATATCATTCTGGATCGATTTTAACAGTTGCAGACATTTTGGAACTTTCTAGATCATTTCAGAAGTTTTTAGAACGTTCTAGATAATTCTAAATCGATTTGAACGGTTGCACACGTTTTGGAACTTACTAGAACTTTCTGGAAATTTTTATAACCTTCTAGAACATTTTAGATTGACTGTAACAGTTGCACACATTTTGGAGTTTTCTAGGTCATTCGAAGAATTTTTAGAACTTTTCAGAAGTTCTCATGAGTTAGAAAAGGACAGATATATATTTTTTCACATTTTCGCCACCCAAAACCGCCCACTTTCACCCACCGCGACCAAACTCCCTTACTTTCACCGTGAGACCAAGGGGTATTTACCACCCCAACAGGAAGTTAATTCGAGTTGGTGGTGACAGAGAAAACCCTGTCTTTACAAACGAACATTAGTATTTTATATATATATTAAGATAAGATATAAAAAGTGTTATTTTAATCTCTTTAAAATAAGTATATCAACTATAGGGGTTTACCGCCCGCAAAAATTTTCTGCTCGGGGCGTGCGCCCCAACCGCCCCCCCCCCTACGCTACGCCACTGCGAACATCCCGTATGAATAACGTGTATTCAAATTCTATCTGTAGGAAACCGAACAAAACTGCAGGCCGTTAGATCGACAGCCGCGCGGTAGGCCCGAACGTGAGACCGTAATGCTTCCACCATCTACCATGTTCAGTGTCTTATTTACTTATTTATTTATTTATTTATTGCAGTATAATTTGTTTAGATAACTGAGCCCATCCTCCATAAAAATTTCATATTTTTATTTATTATTTTTTTAATCTGTTAAGGTAATTTTAAACAATTTAACTTAGCTCCTGAATAATTTGCATAGAGAATTTTCCTATTTTCTTTTTAATAATGCACCTAAGCAGAAGGGTGAAGGACTTGGTCGTAGGATATTTTATGGGGTTCTAAGGCATATTCATGTTTCATCTGGAGAAATCCCCCAAAACTCCATGATATTTTAATATTCTTAAAATAATATAACCGTAGGCGTTATACCACCTCCAGAAATTTTCTGGGGGCGCCCCCCCTTACGCCACGCCACTGCGAACATCCCCCACTTCCGACACCCATAACATTTTGTTTCTGATTGAAATGTAAACGCTTCATTTCACGAATCTTTGAAAAGCGAAAGTACTACAAAATTAGTTTTTCTTTTAAATATTTCAGAATGAAAATTGGCCTAAAAATTGGATTGTTTCTTATCTTAAAAATTCTCCAACGAATGAATCAGGAGTCCCCGAAAGGGGAGGGTCACTGGCTCCCTGACAGCGGGCACGTGCCCCCTCCCCCATATCCCCTGTTGATTATGTTGATCCCCTACTTTGATTATTAGAATAATTTGTTAAAACACAAAAAGATTAAAATTTACCCTTGCCATGGGTATACTAAACCAAAGCCTATTAATACGAACCAGTGGCGTAGCCAGAATTTTTTCATGGGGGGTGGGGGGTTACGATTACTGCAACTCACATTTGTGTATAAGTGTGTGTGATAAGGGAGCGAAGAATATGCATTTTGTATGGCGAAAAGTTCCTCATCGGAGGGGGGGGTGACCCCCTATGCCCCCCTTGGCTACGCCGCTGACACGAACATACGTATACGTATTGAAAAATAAAAACTTTGTGAAAAAAACACACATAAAATGTAACTTATAATTCGCTACGATCATTTCGACCAAAAAATTCTTTCGGTCTTCATCAGACAAAGACCTTCGTCTCGCGCAGTGGCGTAGCCAGGATTTTATTTCCGTGTGGGCTGGGTATCAAATTTAAAGCTAAAGTTCAATTGTAAGCTAAGTAAAGGGTCCCATTTCGGGGGGGGGGGGTGCAGCAGCCCTCCCTCTGGCTACGCCCCTGCGTCTCGGACTTTGATGAAGACCGAAAGAATTTTTTGGTCGAAACGATCGTAACTATTATAAGTTACATTTTATGTGTGTTTTTTTTCACAAAGTTTTTATTTATTTTATCGTTTAACCCCAGTATTTTCAGTGTTTTTTACGTATAGGGAGAATGCTGTATTAATATATTAAAATATGTAGTAGTTACGAAAAACAAGTCTGTAGAAAGTATTACAGTCTTCTGAAGATTCAAATAAAACATAAATTAATATATTTATTTATTATTAATTTATTACATGTAGGAGAAGCTCCTAAAAGCATTAACCAACTACCAATTTCTTAAATTTTTTTTCAATATGTGCATGGATGAAGAAACGTTTCAAAATATTTATAGATAAAGATACATTCTGTGTAAACAAAAAAATTAAAAAAAATTAAAAATCAAGCATTTTTGACAGTTTTAATGCCCTTTTAATTGTATGGACTGGCCCTTTAAATCACTCTGTTCAGGTCATAAAACTAGCGCCACGGCGGACGGAATGTCTACTACGGCGTATACGGGTTTTCCTGTTGTTCTCGGTTTCGTCTGGATAGCCGGGGAAGGGAAGATCCCAGATAGCCATGGCATAACACACTAACTTATCTTATATAATAAAATCCTAGAGGAAACATTGTATGTATGTAGGTAGGTAGGTTTGTGACCACCGATGTTCTTGCGCGCGTCTCTCGATCGCATTGCGCCGAGACGGTTGGTCGCAGACCTACCGAATTTTGCATACGGCTTCACTGGGACAGATCCTAAGACGATTCGGAGCGATTTTTCCGAAATTCGAGTTAGAAAATGTTTTATTTTATGTTTTGTCCGATTTTTAGAGATTTTCTTGCATAATACGTAATAACGCCGGTCATTGCACTCGCAATAAAACGAAATTTGCATCATCGGATAGAGGAGAAAATTTTCTTTCGAAAACTGTTTGTTCAGACCGTGTAACATAATTTGCAGATTTTTGGGAATTTTTCAAATAAAATTAAATTTGACGCTGACTTTCGTAAAATATTTTTTAAATTGCTGCATCTTGAAGCAATCGGAAATTGCTGCATCTTGCACCTGGATTGCAGTCCCGATTTGCCCGTGCGATAATAGGGCCCTGGTGCTAAATAAGCCAATCTGACAAGAACTATGCTTAAAAATTTATGGAGAGCTGATTTAGTGGCAACCATAAACTGAAATGATTATCGTTTATGCTAGTGCGTAAATTGCAAAGAATCACCAAAGAGTAAAAGCCTACATTCGTGGCAAATATCTAAACCGTTTCTTTAAATTAAGCATTAGCGGTTGCAAAACGACAGTATATTGTATTGGTATCACTAAAAGATAGTATAATTAATAGTAAGTAGACAGTGGCGGCTCGTAGCCTGTTTCAGTTGTGGGGCCCGAAAAAAATAATGTAAATTAAAATCATCAATATATATATATATATACATATAGAACAACATATCCCCGCGTGCACACAGCGTAAGTATTTAAAATTTCTCAAATGACAAATGATTATCAAAATTACTATTTAACTTTTGCTATTTTTTACCTAATTATGTTAAATTGAAAAGCTTACTTTATTACTAAACAAAAGGCCACATTTACTTTTTTATGTTCTTTATAGCTGCTTGTTTATAATTTTTAAATGATTTATTTATTTTAAAATCAATATCAACATATACGTATAAAAAAAAAGTCATTTATATATCGCTTTTCGTAAATCAAGAAAACAAAACAGAAAAATATCCGACTGAACTGCAAAAATACGATTACGCAAATAAAAAATGATTTCCTCCTAAGCGCAAAATTTTGTCAATAGCTACCGATCGGCGAAATTTCCCCGTACAGACGTGTTGATCACCATGCGAGGGCCCGAAGATCTGGGCCCCGAAGTCAGCGCCAAATAAGCCGTTTGGAAGCCAAGCTGATGAAACGGCGATATGGCTTTTGTGCTCAATGTGAAATATGTCAACTCGGTAAACGGAGAAAAGACGCCAAATTCAGGGCAAGCCAGCCCATGGCCCATGCATGGTTTAGATAGGAAAAAATCGTAACTATCGCTTTTTTAAGTGCTTTTTTTAATGGTTAGTATTAAAATAGAATAAAGTCCGTGCATTTTTTCAATAACGATAAATCATTAAAAAACTGCATTACATAATAGGAAGATACTTTGATTTCGACAGTGGTTAGTCGGTGGGGCCAGGCCCCTCTGACCTTTAATGACGAGCCGCCACTGTAAGTAGATATGATAAGGCAATATTGATCAAACCACAATATACCGCATTAATAAATATTTTGTGAAGTCTTCCATTTATTTTTTAACAGCCGTATTACATCACAGCTAACAAAACATTAAGTAATTCTACGTCGCGTTAATCGGTACGCCGCGTCACGCGGTAGTTTCAACAAAAAAGACTGTAACAGAACTTTCTTTTATCTTGGAGATTCTGTTTTCTCACAAGAGTTATGATCACATTTTTTAGGAAAATGTTCTCTTCTTGCCTAGCGAAGAGCGGGTACACAACTATTTAATTATAAAATAAAACGGTTCTCCACATCATGTATCTAAGGTATTAATGGCATAACTTAAATCTAAAAAAGAGTATGATGCAGAAATGAGACATTTTGAATATTAGGAATTTTCACTGCGAACCGTCACGCTTTTCTTTTCTAATTGCGAATGACACCGACATAGTTTTTTGCGTCATAATATTAACAATGGTCTCAGGTCAGTACTTGTACTAACTTTACGAATAAGTAAATGAGTAACTTTACGCGAAGAGTCAAATCATTTTGCTTATTTTTTTATCCCGAATCAATTCGAACTATACATGTAAGAAAAAGTTTCGTTCCCTACCGTGCGGGGAACGGGTACGCAGCTAGTAAATAAATAAAATACGACTAGTTTAAAATATTTCTAATTAAAATGAAAATTTTTAGTTAAAGCGCTTAAATATTCATAGGTTTATACATATTTTTGAATGCCAGAGATGATGCGAACTGTAAAATAATTTGATAAATATTTTGTCTTGTCAAATTATTACACAATTAAATATACATTTTAAAAAGTTTCCGTAGTAAACAAAATCGGAAATTTCTTATCGCCCGAGTCGTAAACCTCTTTAAAAAAATCAATTAAGACTTATAAATTTTGTAGCTCTATGAATAAAAGTAATACAATGGAAAATTTTATTTTACATTTATGACACAAAAGCTTTTGACTCGTGAATTAAAATACTGTTAATTTACATACAATTACATTAAATCTGTGTTTAATTTAAATTTGCATTAATGCAATTTGAAAGTTTATACAGACATACCTTTCGTCCTCACTCCAATTACTAAATCGTATTTGATAAATATACCAAAAAAATCGAAACTGCAACGAAATAATATATTTTAAAAATGTATATCCTGTCCTGTAATTTAGCGGGAATGACATGTAATGGGGTGAACAACATGCTACTTATCAATGGTTTAAAAGCAAGAGCACATTTAAAAGTACTCATAGTGTTTAAAAGACCAATTAGGAGAAAATTTAGATTAATTTATAGAGTACTCAGACAGTTAATATAATTTAAAATACAATAATGTTGTACAACATTTCATAGAATCAGAATGTGAGGTCAAAAAGTCTGACTTCTACTCCAGCTTCAACTCAAAAAGTTATGACTCTGGGCCCGCAGATATGATTAAAAGTGCACTCCAAACCATTACGACCATCCATGTCTAAGGACATTTAATGATATATATGTATCATTAAAATGCTGTTAATAAATAAACTTTAAAGTAGTATTTTAAAATTTCTGAGACAGAACAGATGACTCAGTTTTTGAAATATGTGCCTTATTTTAAAATTATTTTTATTTTTAAATAACGCAGAATGTGGTCATTCAAAATTTGTGCTCAAAACAGTTTCAATTCTTTTTTATAAGGGGGTGGGTGTTGGGCAAGGGTGGTTTTAGGGCGAGGGCACAGGGGCGCGAATTCCCCGAGAGGAAAATATTTACACTAGTAAAAATACGCTTCAAATAAAATTGCATGTTCATGCAATTCTGAATTGGTATTCAAGCTTTGCACACTTCCTGAAAAATATTTCTGGATCCGTCCTTAGGCATAGTATGTTTGTACAAATACATAACAAAAAGCAAGTGCTTAGAATATATAATTCAATACTTTAGAGAAATAAACTGACCATATTTTTAATAATAACATATATTAATTAAAGCTTTTAAACACATTTAAACTATATATATGAATGTAATTTACGTATAACTTACTTGAACAGGCGCCAGTCGATTTTGTTTATAAAGATCTGAATGCTTAGTTATCCTATGTTTTTTTTAACATAATCATTATCAAAAATATCACGACATAAAGCACCCTGTACTTTATATTTTGTGCTTTTGGCACCACCGATGTTCTTTTTAGGAAACATAAAGCCAAAAGTGAAATTAAACTTTTATAAACTTCACAATGATATGCTATGCTGCCGTAACAAGAAAAAAAAAATGCCCACTATTCTAAACTCTGTCTAACTCACTGGCACAATGCACAATAACAAGTGTTGGAAAAGTAATGTACTATGGGTTTGCGAAGAAAAAATAAAAATACACGGGATATTTCAACGAACCATTTCTTTCTCATCATTCTGTCATTGAGGACCAATAAAAATACAAAAACCGTTTTTCTGGAAGAAAGAACATCCCCCATTTGCTTGTGTAAGCAAAGCCATACTTCCCCCTTCCCTCGAAATTTTTTTATCTACCCTAGCGTGCCTCAATACTAGGAGAGTAATGACAACGACAAGTCATCCCCTCATTGGTCAAGCAGCTATTTTTACCGCCCCAGGCAGTGTCCAGATTCCTCCCTATTGGAAAAGCATTGCGTTTTGAAATGGTCTTGATATAAAACGCTTTCTCTGACGAATAAATAATTGCATTAATTTTCTGTTTCGATTCTTCATTTTAAAATGTCTGACGATTTGTGGCAAATCAATTTCAAAGAAGAGATTTTCCTAAGTTATTTGTAAATAACAAACTTTTGTAATAGTTTCGTTTGTGAATGCCTCGTTTCTCTCTTAAAATACACCTTTCTTTTACTTGTTTTGGTACGAACGCATTATAATTGGTGTTCCAACTATGTGAAACTTAAAAAAAATGATAAACGACAGAAATTATATTATAGGGTAGCGTATAATGATAATATTTAATGTTTAAACTTCATAAAATAAAAATGTCATGTTTGGCGATATTTTTCTTGACATTGGCTTAGAATTATACTCGCCAATTCACAGCTGTTTGCTTTCAAGTGAAAAGGACAGAATCGAATGTATAATAGCATTCTTTCTCCATCCTTTTTTTTTTTGTGTGTGTGTGTGTGTGTGTGTGTGTGTGTGTGTGTGTGCGCGCGTTCGTGTGGGTACTTAAACGCTTTTATAATCTTGTATGAAATTAAAAAATATAACTGAATAACATGTGTTAATTTTTGTTGATTTATACAAGGTGTCATTTAATATGTCAAAGTTAAAGCTTCCTTTTAAGAGTTTAACTAATATCTGAATTGTTCGTACACTTTCATTTTTAAATAATAAGTGAAAATAAGTGATTTTACAGTATTGATCACATACAATAAATAGGAAAGTCACGTAAAAAAAAAAACAGAATTTTATGATATCGATAAAAAATTTCAGGAGATTAAATCGAAAAAAAAATAAATAAATTGAATTTTTATACGGACCCCGTACAAAAAATTCCCAATTTGTAAAATGTGGCCGATACATTGTAAGTGGATAAAATATTGAACATTGGTAGATGGCTGGAATATGAAGGTCCAGATTTCTGGCCTATAGCGCGGCTGCCGGTGTAAAGGTCTGGAGTTTTGGACGGTTTTCCCCTGATGTTATGTAATTGCTTGTTGAAATCCATTAAAAAAGTCCTTCACCCAAGGCATTTCCCCCCCTTTCGTCAGATCTAGTGTGCTTTGTGTAAACAAAATAACATATTTATAAATTGCTTTATTTATTTTGTTTTTTCATAATGTGCATTTCAAGCTTTAAATTAGTAATAGTACAAAATAGCTAATAATGATTTATTTTCTCTAATATATTTTAAGCAATTACTTTTTACTTCCATAAAAGATTTTAGGCTGTCTTCAGACATCCTAAATTTATTGCTTAGCATATAGACAACAATCCAACATTAAGTTAAACTAAATTTTAAATTTTTAAAGTGTTTTTATAAAAAGTCTTAATATTATAAATATTACATACAGTTAAAAAATCTAAATATCTTTCAACAGCCAAAATAAGGTTTCATAACTGAATTAATTGCGTCAAAGTGATATTACTTGGTTTCCTAAAAACTGCGTTTCTATAAAATTTTATATTGAAACATATAAAAATATTGAATGTTATTCCAATTCAAAATCATAAGTTTCATCGAAAATACCGCAGCAAAAATTATCTCTTATTGAAAGAAATTAGTAAAATATTTCTATTTCAAAAAATTTCAGCATTAAAAAATATACACGATTACAGTTTGAATTGTTATTATTATTTTTTTAATATATTTATTCTTCATCTTAAAGTACCTTATAGGTTAAACGCTATCGCTTCGAAAGCATCTCAATCTACTGCACGATTTAAAAAAAAGGAAAAAACGCCACATGCGCGAGTACCGCTGAAGTGCGGGCATTTACCGGTAACCCTAAACCTGGTAAAAATCTCAAGCTCGCGCACTCTCAGTGACTGGTTTGTCATCCATTGTCGTCACTCTCCTAGTATATAGGCACGCTAATCTACCCGACTGGCCTAATTAACGGTCACTGTCTCCCCCATCCCGACCACCCACACCCATATATGGTGTCGGCGACAAAATGCACAATCGTTTAAGCAATTTTAAGCAATTAAAAGAGCCTCGAATAGAAAGTGGTCGCACATGTGGTCTCATAAATTTGTCGTTTGAAGAATAGACTAGCACTTTTGTTACCTTAAGATTGGTGTCTTGCTGCAAATCCAGTAAAATGCCTCTTGAGAGTGGGATCACAGATTTCAAATATACACTATTCGAATTTGAAGTCTCTCCCGCCGTGGTTCATCAACACATCACAGTATTGGGAGATGCAGGAAGTGGCTGTTTTTTGACATGAAAAGAATCGCAGAGATAAGAGATGAATGAAAACAGAAAGTAGTTAGCCATTATTCAGAAGTTCTGAGGAATATACCCCCCCCCCCCCCAATGAGCTATCTCCCAGTAATGTAAACATTTCCGCTTCAATCTCCAATACTCATTTGCCTTTCATGTGTAAGTCTTTCGTTTAAAAAGTACAAAATTAATTTTTTTAAATCGCAAAATCAAAATTAAAACTCAGCTAAAATATAGATTTCTTCTTATGAAAATTCCCCGACGAATTAATCAAATAGCCCCGATGGGGGGTCACAAGTTCCCCGACGGGGGGCACGTGCCTCCCCCGGACCCCTCCCCATTGGAGCCACCCCTGGACTAGTCTTTTGCAGAGTTCTAGTGATATGGAACTCATTAAGTTCAAGCGCGGATTTGGGAAGTATCCTTCAAGGGGCTGCCTGTTATTTACAACCAGAAAAAAAAAAGCAATAAGAGATACTACGCTTTCCATTTGAGTTGTCAGCCCTTTGAAATATGACTTTTTATTAAAAAATCCACGGTTCTTGAAATTAAATTAATAACCATCTGCCATGATCTTCTACGCGCTGAAATCGGTCACTTGAATTTCAAACCTACCTTATGTAAATCTGGATAAACAAAAGAAGCTTCAATAATCGATGCTTCCAAATAATATGGAAAAATTTTGAAATTAGTTAATAATTTCAAGTTAATAATAATAACTTAAGTTATTATTATTAACTAATTAACTATTAATTAATTAGTTAATTATAATATAGTTTTATATGTGCACTGTTTGTTTATAAATAAAGCAATATAATACAAGGAAAACTACAAACGAAAAGTTTTAACATAGTTAATACTTTGTCGTTTGTATCAGGTTGTAACGAAAGTTTTCCGAAATATCTGCCTTAAAAACTAACTTCTAACTCCTTAGATAACTGATTTTGAACTTTCGGTACCAAACCTGCACAGTGTTACATGATACAACAATAGTACTTAAAGCTGTACTCATAATTTGTTGATATTATGTAGCTGACTTTTTGCACCACAAATGGAAGTAAATGATGGTTCTAATCCTCTAGAGTGATAGTTCCATTTGGGACACCTTATACTTAATGATAACTATATTTTTTACAGATTTCACAACACAGTGTTATAAAGTAAGCCTCTTTCTTTCAAATGCCCAAAATCGTTTGACAAAATATGAGCAAATACGCCAACGCGAACTGTGTGCTGACGATGTTTGCGGTGGCGGGAAACTTTCGTTACAACCTAATAGTTTTCCTTGTATAATATTGTTTTATTTATAAATAAACAGTGCACATATAAAAACTATATTATTATTAACTAATTAATTAATACTTAAAAGCACTCAAAATACCGATTCTAAATGATAAAATAAATAAAAACTTTGTGAGAAAACATGCATAAAAGGTGACTTATAATACGTAACGATCGTTTCGGTCTTCATCAGACAAAGCCCTTCGCCTCACTAAGCAGAGGGAACTGAAAAAGAAGGCTTTGTCTCATGTCACAAAGTGTTTATTTATTTTATTTAATTATTTTTTAATTATTTAATAATAATAACTCAAGTTATTATATTATTAACTTGAAATTATTAACTAATTTCAAAAAATTTTCCATATTATTTGGAAGCATCGATCATTGAAGCTTCTTTTGTTTATCCAGATTTTATAAGATAGGTTTGAAATTCGAGTGATCGATTTCAGCGTAGAAGATCCTGGCAGATGGTTATTAATTTAATTTCAAGAACAGTAGATTTTTTATTAAAAAGGAAAACATTTCAAAGGACATTAATTTAACATTCACATTGAAAACTCAAATGGAAAGTGTAGTATATCTTATTGCTACAATATGGGAAAATGGAACCACAAAAAAGTAAAAAGGGCATAGCTTATGTATTTTATTAAATTAAATTCTGAACTTTGTTTTGAATGTAAAATATTTGGAAAAAGAAAAAAAACTTTCTACTTCAGAATTTAAAAATTTGCTCACTGTTCAAAATGTTTTCAAAGGCATGACAATGCATTAATAAAACGTTTAAAAGCATGGTGCGAAATAAAAATACTTATGGTTAAAAACTATGGCTCTATCAAAAAAAAACGAAATAAAATTCCTTTAATGTTGAGGAAAAAACGTTGTAGGCCAATTGCTGAATTAGATCCTTCTAAAATTATAAAACAGTTTGCACAAAGAAAACCAGGAAAGTCACACTATAATGTCTAAAATTCTTTTAAAAAATTAATATCCTTAATAGAATACTAAAAGTTTGCCCATATTTAAAATTTGATAACATGCCAGAAAAATATATTCACAGTAAAAATATTTCTCCGTAAGAGTAAAAAAATTAAAATTACAACAACAAATTTAATTATTTGATAATTGTGGATGGTATTGCTTGGAATAAACTGGTTCAGTTAGAGTTTTTATTTTTAAAGGAGCCACTAGTATTATTTATAGTGAAACTCTTTTCTAGTTTTTGCATTAGCAAACCTTTAAGGTATAATACTTATGTCTACTTTATCCAATTCTTCCTATTCTATTGAAATGGTTGATAAATTTGACAACCGTTTTTGGCTCATTGATGACCGTAAATAATTTTTTATAATTTTTAATTTGGAAAAACTACTTTCTGCGGAAGCGACTGTAACTGGAAGTGATAAATATATTCATAGCGAGATTGCGGTATTTGGAAATGTGTCAGTTAAATTATTATTGTAACTAAAATTTAGTACATCCTTTGCAAACATATTCTTATCCAGAAGACATTATAACGATATTAGCTGATTAAAAAGAAATTCCCCATCTATATCATCAATTAATTTTAAATGCAAGTCTTTGCAATGCTTTAAGATTTCTTTTCACCCCAATCAGACAGCATGTTTATTTGTGATATAAGTTTAAACATATCATTATATTCCTCTAAAATTTCGAATAAAACTGTTGAATTAACAAGATTGTTTATGACGAAATATATAATAATAATGAAAATAATAGTAATAATAATGATAATCTTTCGAATTATCTTGCTCAATCACCTATTACAACAATTCCTTTGTTTAAAGGGACAGAAGCTGTCAGTTTAACACTTTCTTTTCCAAAGTTCCCACAAGAGAAAGCGTAATTAGTGTTGAATACATAGGTTTGGTTTCAAAAATATAAAAAGTGTCATTAAAATGAATTATTCAAATGTCAATAAAATTAATTATTATTTTAATTTATAATTGTATCCACCTATGCTACTCCTTTTAGATTTTTTTTTTTTTTAATAAAAAGTGTAGTTGTAAAAAGACGAAAATAATTTACTACTCTATATACGGTTGGAGAAACGTAAATTAAAGTAAATAGTAATTACATTAATTTTGAGTACATTAGCGCGAATATAAAAAAAAATTGTGTGGAAGGGGCTAATTTTAATGGAACAGCTTATTTGACCTAAACAAGTTGTACATTAAAACAAAATTTTACCCGAAAGCAATGTAATTAGTTTTAGTTTGGGTTTTTATTTTTTTAAAAAGCTTATTTTACCTATGCAAAATACATAATAAAACAAAATGCTACCTTTTAGGATTTTTAAAAATTTTTTATTTTTTATTTTTTGTGGGTTGGGGGAGCAGCACTGTTTGCATATGTAATGTATAATACTACCTGAATCAAAATTTGACCTTGTGGATAGCACTGAAAGACAAGCTTGGGGAAACTCGGAGCAGGTTTTTGGGGATGAGGGGGCTGGGGAAAGAAAGAATACTAACAAAGCAGTACTGTATGCAAGAACTTGTATGATGAAACCTAACGATACGATAAAGCCTTAAATTTTCAAAAACATTGTAGCGGGGCCTTTTAGCGGGGAAAGCCCTTTCCTGTTCCTAGGTGTCTACAATATAAACTTGAACATTTTTTTTTTCGAAAAATGTTAATTTTTGCGCTAAACACTTCTTCAGTCGTCCCGGCGCTCCCTTTACCTTGGCGCCTTTGTGCTGTGCACAACCTGCACACCCACTAGCGACGGGCCTGGATGTGCCCCACGCTATTTCAAATTTAAATCGAATTTCTACAATAGTTACAGCAACAAGAACAACTTTCACCCTTTTTATCATCGTCAAAATTAAACTTTCAGTGTTCATCAATAATAAATCTTCAAGTAAATTTTCAACAATAATAAATTTCTATTACGACCGAACTACTTAACGAGCGGAGGGTGCCAGACAAGGAAGCAAAAAGGTGATTTAAGACGCGGACAAGCGTGGGTGCTCTCTCTCTCTCTCTTGACTGCTGTCGACTGTTGGTTGGTTCCAGAAGTTCTTGCTGTTTGAAAAAATGGCGCGCAATGTAGAGATGAATATCCAGAAGCTACATAAGTAGTTTTAGCCAGAGACGGGCCCCCCCTCTCTACAACTATCATGATAAGTTTTTCTTTTACTCTCTTTTCTTTTCTTGAATTTTTTTTTTATTTTGAGCTCAAAGAATTTAGGTAAATTTTAATAGATGTAAGCTCGGGGTAAGGGATAAATGAGATAATGGAGTATTATAAAGTTTATTGTATTTTCAAGAATTCACGTAACTTCTTTAGTAATAGTTTTCTATTGTAAAGATCTAAAAGCTTTCATAAATGTGAGTTTGTGTTTGTAAAAATGGCTCCTCTTATTTTTTTCACACTTCGTGTAAATGTCCTGCCTTAGCAGTTTATTTTCAGGATTTACTTTTCAGGTTCTTTTTCAGGAAATATTGCACGTATATTCCGTGAGGCCTGGGATATTGCGGAATACTATAAACGATGTTTTATTTTTCTAGGAAAGAAAAATTTTGAAACAATTTAGTTTATAATCGTTATGTTCGGAAATTTATTTTTATTAGTAAGCGAGTAAAAGTAATTGGTTGGCACAACAATGGTGTCGTGCATTTTGGGTCGGAAAATTAAGTGTGATGAATGAGAAGAGCCATTTTGTTTTAATGTATTATTATTTCGTCAGCCATGGGTCAAACTTTTTTTAGATTATAAATTAAGTGCATAATTATGGTAATTAGTTATTAGGATTGCAGTTATTTAATTTAAAAATGCCTAATAGTAGACCTACCTCCCCGAAAAATATCCTTGCAGAGGGTATTCAAAACATTACAGTTACTACAGTTAATTTTGAGGAATTTATCCCTCTAGTAACCCCGTTCTCAGGGAATAACCCTGATTTTTCGATTAGTGATTTCTTCGATAAAATCGAAGAAATCGCCAAACACGCGTCGTGGAAGGACGAACAAACCTTATTTGTTGCAAAAACTAAATGCGTAGGAGAGGCTGACGCTTTTGTTAGGTCGCAGCCTCAGTTAAAATCTGCCGATTACAGAACATTTAAGGAAGCAATGAAAGACAGGTTTGGCTCTAACGACAATGACTGCTCTCTATTAAAATTTACAACGGCAGTACAAGGTTTTAATGAGACCACTCGCGGGTTTTTGTCAAGATTAAACGGTTTAGCACATCGATGCTTTCCCGATGATGAGCCCATTAGGCAAGAATGTTGGTATCCCAATGCCTTCAAGGCTTTCAACCTTCCGTCCGCCGATTCATCATGGCACAAGACCATGATACCTTCGAAAAAATTTGGGCTCTGGCCTTACAAGAAGAACAATGCGCTGCGTTAGAGAAAGCTTCCGCGAATGTCAACATTGTTGACTACGAGCCGAAGCCATCCGCCATTGAAACAGAGTTGAGAGAAATCAAAGCCTTGGTTCAAAACAATATATTCGAAACTGATAAAAGAGTTAGCGATCTTCAAGAGGAGGTAAAGAAATTGAACTAATTAGTCCTTAACAACGGTAACAACCGTATAATTTGTTTTAAATGCGCAGAAAACATGGCAGAGGAATTTTATGAAGATGAGAATGAAATTTTTGGAGGTAAATTTGATCTAGCTCATTTAGGAGACGAGGAACAAGTTAAATTAAAAAATGTATTAGTTAAACATAAAGGTGTTTTTGCTGAAAGTGTAAAGCAACTTACTGGTTGCAACACCATAGATCACCGAATCTACCTAACAGACGATTTGCCAGTCAGGCAGAAGCCTCCCTTACGAGAGGAATTGAATAATCAAATAAATCAGCTTTTGGATGCCGGGATAATTTCTGTAAGTGATTCACCGTATGCTTCCCCAATAATATTAGTTAAGAAAAAGAATAACACGTATAGGTTGGTGTGTGACTATAGGAAATTAAATTTAAAAACACAACCGCTTCCTTTTCCATTACCGTTAATTTCTGATTTATTAGATTCATTAGAAGGAGCCAAGTATTTTTCTTCTTTGGACTTGTGTTCAGGTTATTGGCAAATGAATTTAGATCCCAAAGATCGTCATAAGACTGCTTTCACCACCGAATTTGGCCTTTTTCACTGGAATCGTCTCCCTCAGGGTTTGAAAAATGCAGCGTCGTCCTTTCAAAGATTATTAGAAATAGTATTAGCTGGGCTAAAGGAGTGGAATATTAATACTTACCTCGACGACTTGATAATCGCGTCCAACACGTTCCATGAACACCTCGAAAAACTAGACATGGTATTCAAGAGATTAGGCGAGCACAATTTAAAAGTTAATCCGGGAAAATGCCAATTAGTTAAAGAAAAAATTACTTACCTTGGGTTTCAGGTTACTGACGGTAAGATTTTGCCAGATAGCAGAAATGTGGAGGCAATTCAAAATTTTCCAATCCAAACTACCAAAAAGCAAGTTCGGTCATTTTTAGGACTTTGTAATTTCTATCGCAAATTTATAAAGAATTTCGTCCACATAGCAATACATTTGACTAAATTAACAAAAAAATCAGTAAATTTTGTTTGGATGAAAATGCCAATAATGCTTTCGATCAATTAAAGTCAGCACTAATCTCTTATCCTTGTCTCATTTTACCAGACACTAAGAAAGAATTCGTTTTGCATACAAATGCTTCTGGGTATGCTATTGGAGCTGTGTGTTGAGTCAGGAAGGACAGGATGGACAATTACATCCTGTAGCTTATGTAAGTAGGCGATTGAACGATGCCGAAACTAGGTATAGTGTTTTTGAAAGGGAAACCTTAGCGGTAGTTTGGGGAATGAACAATTTTCGACACTATTTGTATGGGCAATCTTTTAAACTTTTTTGTGATCAGAAGTCGCTTTCCTATGCACTCAAACTTAAGGATAGCGGTAGAATTACTAGGTGGATATTAGCTCTTCAAAATTATGATTACACGGTAATTCACACTCTCGGGAAAATGAATGTGCCCGTGGATACTTTGTCACGAACAGTTCAGGTAGAACTCGTCAATGACATTGAATTCACAACAAACAACTTTCTCCCTGCTAGGATTAGGAATTTACAAGAGCAAGACACTAAGTGTCAAGAGATTTTGACTAAGAGACAAATGAAATTGAGCAAAATGGGATGAAATTTTTTAAGAGGGATGGAATTTTGTTTTGTGTAAATGATAAAGTAAAGGGTCATAAATTTACCATCACAGACAGACTAGTAATTCCCAAGACACTCATTAGTGAAGTTTTGTCCTTAGGACATGACTCGATAACAACAGCACATCCAGGTATTAAGAGGACTTTAACCCGAATTAAGAGAAACTATTTTTGGTGGAACATGACACAACACAATATCATTAATTATGTCAAATCTTGCCGCTCGTGTCTTGAGAGAAGAGGGTATAACGCTAAACATAAAGCGCAGCTACAAAGAATTCAAATAACTAGTCGGCCTTGTGAGGGAATTGGGATGGGCGCAGTAGGGTCACTTCCTATAACCGAGTCCGGCAATCAACATATTATTGTAATTGGTGATTATTTTAACCGGTGGGTGGAAGCATACCCTGTGAAGGATTTACAAACTGAAACGATTGCTTTGGTTTTAGAAAAGTTTATATGCACTCATGGGATTCCTGAGCATTTGATAACTGACAGAGGTAGTTCTTTGATTTCTGATAGCATACAAAAAGTTTATAAAAAACTTAATATTAAGAAACATTCTACTACAAGTTACCATCCAGCGACGGACGGGGTAGTGGAAAGGGTTAATGCCACAATAATTAACGCACTCCAGCACTTAGCAGACAATACTTATCATGAATGGGACAAATATTTACATTTTGCACTTTTAGCCTACAGGACAGCAGTGCACTGTACCTTAAAAGATACACCAGCTCATCTAATTTATGGAAGGGATTTAGTATTGCCAATAGATCTTATAAGAAGCCCCCCATTGAGGTCATATTCTGATCAGAGGGAACTCAGCGAAGACATAGAAATTCGTCTACAACAGTGTTTTAAAATCATAAAAACCAATTTAGTTGAAGCTGCAGAAAGACAAGAAAAGTGTAGTAAAAAAGTGTGTAAGGAGAAGGGTATTGTTATAGGAGATCTGGTGATGTTATACACTCCGTCAACTAAAGTTGGGCAAGGGAAAAAGTTTTCTAAATTTAATAAAGGGGTTTATAGAGTTAAAAATCAACTTAGTACAGTCAATTTTGAAATTATCAACATATACAATCATAAGGATAAACAAGAAGTCCATGTTGACAGATTAACCAAAATTCCAGATCGCCTCATTTTCCCATCCTTGGATGAAGAGTTCATAGAGGAAGAGCCTTAGTGCTCCTAATGAAGATAGCGAAATTTTAAATTCGCCAGATCTCCATAACAATCCTTTCCCCAAAAGCTATACAAAAACTTTCCGGGTGTTCGTCAATAGCAATCGAGTGCCCAGGAAGCAGCCCAGTAATGTACAGCAGTCTACAAGGGAATGCTCTGCTCCAGTTGTCCAGACCCCACCACAGACTGTGGTTCCTCCAAGCACGGGACAGGCAAGCAAACATCACTACAATTTAAGGCTGAGACAGCACGGTTTTGTAAAAAATTAATGAACTTTTATCACGAAAGAGTTGAATATATGTTATAATGTGAAATTTTATGTGTCATTTTGTTTTATATTTATATATAACTAGCTGCGTACCCGTTCTCCGCACGGTGGGAAACGCATATTTTCCTTACACATATATAATTCGAATTAAACCCAGTAATGCGGAATCTCAAAACGTGAAAAAATACTTGAATCGTGACTAAAAGTTGACATCATGAGTGCAAATTTTAGGCGATTGCAACATGACACACAAACTACGTCAATGTGACTAGAAATCAAAAAAGAAAGAACACTACGGTATGCAGGCAAAACTTTTCTCTTTCGAAAAATGCCTGATTTCTACATCATATAATTATCTTTCTGAGGTTTAATTTATAGCATTAATATATAGTATATACCACATAAATAACATTACATGATGTTGACAACAATTTTATCTTGCATTTCGCAAAGCGTGGACAATGCATTAGCGCAGTTATTTTGCAGAGGACTTCATTGAATTTCACATAAATTAACAAAACCTACATGAAACAATGGATGCATCATTTACGTTTAAATGCCAAAAATGCACCCTGCTCCGGTGAAAATCATGTCGCTTTTGTAAATGAAAACGTTCGTGATGTAACTTCTGAGAAAAAGCTTATTACCCTTATTGAACTCTTAATGCAGCATCACACTTGTTACATAAAACTGACGTTGATCTCACTGTCAATTCGTACTAAATAAATAACTAATTTCATATTTCATTTTTTACAGATTACAGTTGACCCCTTTATAACATGGGTCTACAACACGAATTCTTAGAACACGGCGAAAACATTACGATCGTTTTCATGTAACACGTTAAAAGAGACTTGTACAGCACGGTAAAATGAGACACATGTACTGATATTATGACGCTTTAGCTCCTGTAATTAACATACCTTTTGAATGGCAACACCAAACATCATTGTATTTTTACGGAGCGCAAATAAGTTTTGCTGCGATTATACCGCGCAGTCCGCACTCCAGGTGGAGTATAGCGCAGGACCCGCACAACACGGATTCCTATAACACGAAACATATCTACCGTGTTATAGGGAATCTACTGTAGTTGCATAGTGTCAAATTCAATAGTTAAGAAAATTCTGTGTTGCCGTATTTACTAATATTTCATCTCACTTGGTGGCCGAAATGTATTAAAACCAAATATCCGAACTGTATCAAAAGTAAACTTTACTAAAAGTAAAATTTTTAATTCTGTATAACCCTCAAAACAACTTCGGTGTTTGCCATCTACGACGGTTTTTCATGACGTGACAACTTATGCTTGCGTACAGTGGCGTAGCCAAGGAGGGTATATAGGGGGTCACAACCCCCCATGCGGAGTTTTTGCCATACAAAATATATATTTTTCACTCCCTTATCACCCATACGTGTACATATATATGAGTTGCAGTAGTCGTAACATTCCCATGAAAAATTTCTGGCTACTTCTGCTTGCATATAATTGATCTTTTTTTTTCATGTATCAGTGATGAATATACTTCAGGATCGGAATCTCCGCGATAAAAAAATGGTCTAAAAAATCTGACACCAGAAAATTCTGATTAACACAATGGGGTTACACAAATACTCGCCGGACATACGCTCTAGCTTATGTCCGGAGGAGCAAATACATTAGAGGTTACCCTACTAGCAATTTTGCTTGGACTACCACCGGCCACGTAGCCAGCCGATGATGGCCCGAGCAAAATTGCTAGTAGGGTTATGTGCTGCTTTGGATAATCTAACAGCAAAAATGACGTAAAAAATGACATCCACACGCGAAGGAAATAAAATTAAAGGTATGTAGAATTCCATAAAAGCTTCGATTATTTTTAAGTTGCAAGTCTGTTACAGTTCTATTTGTTTCACATTTGATACGTTTTCACTTTTTCGAGTCTTAAAAGCTGTAGAAAGGAGTGGTTTCACTTAATTGTAAAATTTAACAACTTAAGTGGCAGCAATGGATTCCGTTGCTACGGAAACTATAGCAATGTTAAAAATACAACACGAAATGAGATATCTATGTTTCCTTTGCTAGAACTGTCATATTGGCGTAATTAACGCCACCAGTCGATGTCAAATAGCTCAAATCACAAATTAAACTTGACACTAAAGCTAATTCGCAATACCCTGTTTGGCGGAATGAAAAAAAATTATATGCATACTCTAGTGACATTGGCTCATCTCAATTGTGGAACGGAAATTCATAATACAAACAGAGTTGCACTACATTTGAATATTTTTCGCCTACTTTGCTAAGAAATGTACTATAATAGGAATCAACATACATTCCAATTCGTAAAACAAAAAATATGCTAGACAGTATTAATTACGTCTGTTTTTAACAGTTTCCAATAAAAGAAACGTAGCGCTGCTTTAACATATAAGAATCAAGTATTTATTACACGTAGTATAGTACTTCAATCGCCAAAATGCCAACATAACCATTTTGCGAGATTTTTTTGTTTTCAGGGAATCCATCGAAGCATTGATTTACCAGCAATCAAAATGGGAAATAGTTATCTATCATTTATATGGTTCGATCGCCAAAATTTAATGCAGGCAGCTAATTGATAAGTAGCAGTTATTTAAATTATTAACTATAACGGGTTTTAATCACCGTTAACTACCATGTACAAAATGCGAGAATTTCAATTTTCTAAAATTTGGCGGAATTCCTCCAACTTATCAGTTTACTTAATTTGGTGGAAATTCTATAGATCGTTTAAAATCGCCTTAATAACTGCATTATTTCTGTATAAAAAATCGAAGTATAGTGCCGTATTCTAATAAAACTCATACTTGTTATTAAAAATACTATTTAGTTACGCTCTCAGTAATTTGCTCCAAGCCCAAAACTGTGCAAACCTACTACATTCTCAAAATCGCCAAATCAGCCATTTTTTTTTTCACCAAATAAAAAAAAAATTAGATTTATTAGTCTCAGAAATCTCCAAGTCCTTATTCTTTTACGCATAAAACATATTAAATTCCTGCTCTGATTTCCCTCGCAGACGATATTTTAATTAAAAAATAACCTAAACAGAAAAAAATGACATTTATTTTAATTCAAGAGTCTAAATCATTTAATAAATTCGCTAAACATGGCAACCTCGATGCTTATTTCTTACTTTCTCACTACAGGGGTTACAATCGCGGACTTGCGGAGAGCAAAAATTAGCATTTTTGACGGGTTTTTTATCAATATCTCCTAAACTAATTCGAATTTCGAAATTTAAATTAGCGGAAGACCTTCCTCGGAATTTTCGGAATCCGTGGATACCTTGATCGAAACTCAACTCCCACCCGTTTCGGAGGAGATGATGCTAGAATATTCCGATTTTCAAATTTTTGATTTTTTCAAATTTTTTTTTTCCTAAACCATCCCTGAACTATAACGAAAAAAAAAAAAAATTATCGAAATCAGTCAAGCCGTTTACAATTTTCTAAAGGACATACAGACAAACATTCATTTTTATGTATATACATTAAAGTGTTAATTGTTTTAATTGATTTTCAAATATGTTGTATGAGTATATAAGTTTAACACTAATTTGTTGGGCCCAACATAAATATATCTGCTGCTGAGCATATTTTTTTAAGTATTTATTGGTGGAGTAGCTAACCATCTAATGTGAATATTTTTAAGTTTTGATTAATGTGTTCTTCACCTAGATATAGCAAAGTGTTAAAATTTCAAATTTTTTTGAATCATTTTATATATGTTTTGTCAAGTGTGGCAATCAGTAGGGGACTGTAGAAGGCTAAACACACTAGTTAGAAGTTTATCAGAGTCCAAAATCTACAATTTTTGTTGAAAATATGTTGAAAATATTAGTGGTATCTGTAGAAGATTGAAATGGTTCGGAATGTTGGAGGGTAGTGAAAGTTTCCCTTGTGATATACATTTCAAATTCAAGTGCTATATTTTGTGCAGTATTATTAGTTAGTTATTTTGCAATTTCTTTTTATTTTTTGTTTTCCTTTTATTGTGATTTTTTTTTTTTTTTTTTTTTTTTTTGTAATTGTATACTATTTTTGTGCGAAACAAATTATTCAAGCTACTGTGTTAGTTTTTTTTTTTTGTTTTGTTTTGTTTTGTGTTGTAAATCAACATTTTGATTTACAGTTTTGAGTTAGGCGGGTTACTGAGGGTGTTTAAATTCAAGTTTACTGTTAAATTTATAAAAAGAAATTAAAATATGTTACACATTTTTTTTTGTGTGAGAGGGAGGTATTTGTTATGATATCAATTTGAAGTAAAGTTAAATTAATTGTATTTGTTATGATATCAATTTGAAGTAAAGTTAAATTAATTATATTTGTTATGATTTCAAATTAAAGTAAGGTTAAATTAATTAATAGCCCACTTAATTAAAAATCCTAACCTTAATTAGTGAATTTTAAGTCAAGTAAAATTAAAATTACTAAACATTTTGTTTATTAAGTTGGTTTTGTTTTATCTTATATACCAGTATTCATAAAGGAAGTAAAATAGTAATGAAGTGTTTAAAATTTATTAAAGTGTGTGCTTCAATAACTTCTAATGACTCATGGCTGACTCACCTTTTTTTTATTTATTTATTTACTTGTATTATATTACCGTTTTGGCGCCAAACGCAACGATCGTTAATGCTAGCGATCGTGTTGCCATCATAGTAGAATGTAATGGTATATATGTGTTCAAGTAATTAAAATAATTTGTACAACAAATTTTCTTTTAAATTTTAAATACATGAAAGCACGTTTTGTGAGAGCTGGCATTATTTCTGAGGGCTGGAAATTATATTTTAGAGATGACGTTAATTTTTCATAAAAATGTTATTTGGGAATTTTACTTAGAAAAATATAAGTTTTTTGTAATTACAGTTAAGTTTTTTTTTCTTCCTTCACTATAATTATCTTTTTTGGAATTCTTTAACATTCTTTTAATTTTTAATAACATCAATAATTACGAACATCGATACTAATACATCGATTTATTATATCGAAGAAGAAAACAACAACGGCGCAAGAATACAGAGATGTGCCCCACGCTATTTCAAATTTAAATCGAATTTCTACAATACTTACAGCAACAAGAACAACTTTCACCCTTTTTATCATCGTCAAAATTAGTTTCTTGTTCACCAATAATAAATCTTCAAGTTTTCAACAATAATAAATTTCTATTACGACCGAACTACTTAACGAGCGGAGGGTGCCAGACCAACACCCCCTGCTACTGTAGCAGGGGGCAGTGGCGGATTTAGGTCTTGAGAGGCCCGAGGCGCAACTCAATTTTGAGGCCCCCTCCTCAAAAAACAAAAAAACTTTCACTAACCCTACACCTTTACATTACGCGTTTAGTGCACCCTTTTTTACGTTAATTAATGTTTTACTTAATCACTTTGATTAATCAATATTAAATAACAACTGCCTGGTGGCTGTATTTAAAATATTGCAAATGTTCCGATTGAAGTAAAAGTATTAGAACTATCTGAGAATTCTTGGTTAGAAAAAAATTAATTTCATTCTAAAGATTCGAGTTTAGTTCTTGGAATTTTTCGGAATGGACTAATTGATAAAGCTCAAACAAGGAAAAAGAAATCTGATTTTTTGATTCTGTATTCTCTAATTGTAAATTATGTCTAAAATATAAACGTTAATTTATGTTTTAAATAAAATTATTTTAAAATGTTCTCATCCGTTTTATATCTAATGTATGTCTACAAACAAGTATTAAAAAATATATTTTTATGTTTATAAATAGTACATTAAAAAAATCTTTTAGCTCATGAAACTTAATAATTTTTTGTACTACATTTCACTTTGGACTTTTGAGGGTCAAAACAGGGGAAACTTGTTCAGAAACATGACTTTGACATCACAAAGTTTAGAAGAATTTTTTACTTGGATAAAATGAAGAACCAAAAATTTAACGTTCCTGCAAAAACATATTTATAAATATTTAAATATGTTAATAAGTTTCCCTCTTGAAACTGCAAAACTGTAAGCAGTTTAATAGTGAAAGTAAGCGTTGCTGTTTATCTAGTTATTTTTGTGTTTATTCAAAAACTAGCAATAAGTTTAGGACTATTTGTAATGAGTAATTAGGCATGAATTAAAAAATATATAAAAATACATATCAGTCTATATATTTTAAATATAATGAAAAAAACTAGAAAAGAATAAGAAAAAAATCATTTTTTTAGTTAAAATGCAAAAAATATTACTGAGTTAAAAATATTCAATCGGAATCACTTTATATTGAAAATGTATATACTCTAAGCTTCTGCCTACGTTTTATACTAATGTTTAGAATTAATAGTTATCCATATATATTTAGGTAAAAAAATTAATTTAGTTATCATTTACATTTTTTTTTCATTCTATTTAAATTATTGAATGATATGCTTTTATAATTAACTGTGTCTATCATTCCATACCAACTCAAAATTTGTTGAATTTTAACCCAATTCCTATCATCCGATCAAACTGAAAATTTGTACGCATATCTAATTCCGGAGACATAGAGTAATGCTCTTTTTAATTTTTCAATACTTTTTTTAAACTATCAAATATTTTTCCACTAAAAATTGTCTTATCTCACACATATCAGATCTTATCTGCTTAATTATTGTCATCAATTCTTTATCATTACATCCTCGGAAAGTTCTTTTGATTCTAAAAAAAGATAAAATTGGCTATCTCTAGCTCAATTTTTTAATTTTTAGTGATTTTTCGCAAGAGGATAAACTATTCCTTTAAATTTCTTTACATCTGACATCCAAAAAAAAAAAAAAAAAAACTATACATTCAAGGTATATTTGAAACTTTCACTGAATACAGTGTCCTTTCCTAAATCATTTACATGAAGAATGGTTGAAAAATATAAAATATATTTAATTCTTGACAAATATTTTAATCAGAAGCAGTGGAATCAAGCAGTTCAGGATTCTCCCTTTTAAAATAGGAGAAATATTCTTATCAACCTTTGGTTGTAAAGGGGGAAAGTTTACAAAGCAGCTGTATTTGAATATCCTGTTGCAATACCAGCGACTGCGCCAGAATCTGATTCATTCCGAGTAGAAAATAGGCATAGGAACTCTCTGCGCTTGCATTTTTTGAGGCGAAATATAGGGAACAATTTAAAACAACACTGTAAAAAATATGGTAACTTTCCTTGGAAATAATGGATAGTGCCCTAAAATTCCAAGGAACGTTACATGAAAGTACCAGGAACTTTACTGATACTGAATAACTCAGGTAGACTCCACTGAATTGTATATTGTTCAGTAAAGTTCTTGGTACTTTCATGAAACTTTCCTTGGAATTTAGGACGCCTCAGCTGCCTATTATTTTCAAGGAACATTCCTGGACTTTTATACAGTTCTGGTCATTTTAAAGTGAAATGCGTGCTTTTTAAGCGAATCGTGAGAGCAATATTCTGTTAAGGGACGGGTTAAAGGGAAAATGTAAATTTTTCAGGTGGGAAATGTTTACTTTCTGTATGGTATTTGTGAGCCTTTTTCCCATTATTCCCAAGGATCCTTTATGGATTTTTTACAATGAAATAAGGAATTAAAGTACTAATTACTTATAACCTGAAAGTATTAGTTATTAAAATATTATATTGTATTGTGTGTAGTAAGGCAAATCTGTCTAGGATGGGGGTGTCTTGGTCGGAGGACTTTCTAGGGAGTTCCAACGCGTATTCCTGTTACATCTGGGGAAAACCGACCAAAACTCCAGACCGTTAGATCGACAGATGCGCGACGTGGCCCAAACCCGGGACCTTCACACTTTGGCCATCTACTATTCTGAGTGCCTTATCCACTCGGCCATGGTGGGGCTACTAAAGTATTATTTTAGATTATGATCCAATAGTGAAGAGGTAAAGAGACAAAAGGGCACCAAAAAAAAAAAAAAAAAAAAAAAAAATATTGTTAAAGAGCGCTTTCTGCACTAGTAGCAATCCTGGAACTATGAACAAAGTTCCTGTCATTTGAACAAAAATTTATATATATTATATTTTCTTTTTGAGAACCGAATTTTGAGGCCCGATGCGCACGCCTCACATAAGCGTAAAGTTTTCAAAATATTATTGGGGGGGGGCGGGCCCCACAACTACATATATTCACGTAAGTGGCGTAGCCAAGGGGGGGGGGGTGTTTAGGGGGTCATAACCCCTATGTGGAATTTTTTGCCATACAAAATGTATATTCTTCACTCTCTTATCATACACCCATATACATATATGTGAGTCGCAAAGTCGTAACCCCCCCCCCCCCCAATGAAAAATTTCTGGCTACGCCACGGATTCACGTACACCCTCAAAAAAAAGTATTAGAGCAAGAGAGAAATTTCCAACGTTGGTTTCGTATATTAAAAATTATTTATCATAGAATATGAATTAGACTATGTATAAATAAGACTTTCCATATTTCTAACAAGTTGTGCGTTTTTCAAAAACTCAATTATTATTCGCAAATCTAAAATAGGAAATTTCTCTCTTGCTCGATTACTTTTTTTGGAGGTTTTCATATAACTTACTCATAGCTGCCAACTACTACGGAATATAATTAACCACTTTTTCTACACGATTTTTCGGCTTAAAATATAGCAAAATGTTTGTGCTGCGCGCGCGAGCTGGTTAATATTTTGAAAAAATAATAATAATTAAAAAATATACTGTTTACAAAAAGTGGTCAATTATATTCCGTAGTAGTTGGCAGCTATGACTTAAGTATAAATTATTGGAGGCGCTCGAGCTCTATGGGTCCATAGAATTCCACACCTATGTAAGGTAAGTATCCATGTTAGTATCTTCCTACCATGTTATAAGTTAAAAAAAGAAGGAAAGTAAAAAATCCAAAAGAGGGAAGAAAACATTTTTGACAGAGATGAATATCCAGAAGCTACATAAGTAGTTTTAGCCAAAGACGGGGCCCCTCTCTACAACTATCATGATAAGTTTTTCTTTTACTCTCTTTTCTTTTCTTTTAATTTTTTTTTTTTTTTTTTTTTTTTTTTTGAGTTCAAAGAATTTAGGTAAATTTTAATAGATGTGAGCTCGTCGTAAGGGATAAATGAGATAATGGAGTATTATAAAGTTTATTGTATTTTCAAGAATTCACATAATTTGTTTAGTAACAGTTTTCTAATGTAAAGATCTAAAAGCTTTAATAAATGTGAGTTTGTGTTTGTAAAAATGGCTCCTCTTATTTTTTTCACACTTCGTGTAAATTTCCTGTCTTAGCAGTTTATTTTCAGGATTTACTTTTCAGGTTCTTTTTCAGGAAATATTGCACGTATATTCCGTGTGACCTGGGATATTGCGGAATACTATAAATGATGTTTTATTTTTCTAGGAAAGAAAATTTTTGAAACAATTTAGTTTATAATTGTTATGTTAGGAAATTTATTTTTATTAGTTAGCGAGTAAAAGTAATTGGTTGGCACAACAATTTCATGTTGTTAAATACACACCAATCTGTCAAGAATTAAAATTCATTTCACTCAAGAGTATTTAACTTGAAATAATTATGGAAAGTTATTATTTCAAATTAAATGCATCTTATGCGGCTCATCTTTTTTATGAAGATCAATACTAATACAGTAAACTTCTTAAATTTGGAATTCCAAACTCTGGAATTTCTATAATCCAGACAAAATATCGCCTTAAAATAATTCAGTTATAATTCTAAAAATAGATTTAACGGACTGTATTAAGTATGTTTAAAAGAAAACAATATCTTTCTGTTGTGTATAATTTCACATTAATTAATTAAACTTTTTATTAATATCTTTTATTTTATTAAAACAAGTTTAAGTCCAATTTCTTGAATATTTTCCCCGATTACCCTTACCGATATTAAAAATTTACATTAAAGGGTTTCTCAATCTAGAATCAGTCAAGTTCAAGTGATTCCAGATTTGAGAAATTTTACTGCAAATTTGCTCCAACTTTGAATGACAGCATGAACTAAAATGCAATACTGGCATAGAAATTAAGGATATAAAACATATAAAAACTTATTTTGTATACTAAAAAGTAAAAAAAAAAGGGTGATAATGGTTCTCTCCATCCCCTCAACACAACTCTGTGTGTATGTAAAAAAAATATATTTTTAATTCTCCTTTTACATAAAAACACAATTTTTTTTTTCTCAGGGAGCTCTTTTACAGAAAGGTTGCCAACATATAAATTTTCTAAAGGATGGATGCTGACATGCTTATTTAAGCTGAGTATTCAAAAAGAATGCTTTCTTACATATTACACACACAAAAAGCTTTTCAGAACTTAGGTATTACCTTGTTGACCATGCCACATTATCCTATATTTAGAGGTACAGAATTTTTGTTTTTTTCTATATAGATGCAAATTTAGGCAAAATTTTCCTGCAATTGCAAATAAATGTGAAATATAAGCAATGGGTGAATAGAAGCAAATTTATACGAAAATTTCTTATTTTTGTGAATAGGTGCAAAATATAGCTTTTTTTTTTTTTTTTCAGAAGACAAAATTACGAAAAAGAATAATTCAAATAAGAAAGAATTGAAATTGTTTAACAAATTAGAAGATTCAAGTTATCCATAGATGGGTACACCCACTTTCATCGCTTACTGTTACAATCAATACACAGTAAAGAAGATAAAGTAAATAAAAAACTTTGTAAAAAACACACATAAGATATTATAGGTAAGAAGATATGCACGTTTCGACCAAAAATTGTTTTGGCCTTCATCAGTCCAAGCCCTTCGTCACAAGGAACACAGGGAACTCGGAACACAGATAACATAAGGACATAGATTGAGTTAATAAATACTCTTTTTGAACCTTTGATGAAGCTGCTTTACAGAGCACTTCTAGTCTAACTAATAGCGTGGATGCAGATTGCTTCTTTACAAACTATAATGTCGTCATTATGGACAGAAGAAAGAATCTAAGACAGTCAAATGCTGAAATTACACAAATGTATCCTTTAACTAACAGTAAATATAAATTTTAAGTATATAAAAATGTTTTATAAGTAGTTTATGGAAATTTTAACAAAATTTCAATCTTTTTTCTGTGAAATTTTGGTTTTGTATTTGTGAAAATTCTGCACCTCTACCTATATTATTTTTGAGGCCAAAACTAAATAAATGGAGAAGTTGAAAAAGGAATCCTGTTCACAAAAAGTCAGACACTGTCTAATATGAAGAACTAGCATTAGCAATTTCTTCGATTTAGACAATCACACACAAGACCAGAGGCTTAGGGCCAGATTTTGAAGTTTTCAGTTAGCGAAAATTGGAAAACTGGCATTATGTAAAAGTTTTGCATTAGATGATGAGGTTGTAAAATTTTGGGAAATCAAGTAATTGGCAAAAATGGTCAAAAGAATAATATATAAGTACTGGTTTTCCTTTGTGCTTAAAGATGTTTAATGAAGGTTCCTTTCATTAGAGAATTTTCTGACATTATGTTGCACATATAACATTTCTTCTGAGAAATGGATACAAAGTTTGAATATTAAAGTTCCTCTACTAGGTAAAATGCTTTCTAACATTGCTTTATCTCTTACAAGAACACAACAATACATAAACAACTCTGATGAAAATGTATTTTTAACAACTGCTGCAAGCATGTCGTTTTTTCTAGTATAATCTAGTACTAGTCACACACATCTCATATTCATTTAAGATGACTATTTCTATTGAATGCTTTCTCACATATATCAGGCATATGAGGTTCTTCTCTTGTGTGCACATGAGGATGTGCATGCAAGGTTCCTTTCGTGAAGAATGCTTACTCACAAGATTCATTCATGAGGTTTTTCTGGTGCATCGATAGAAAGATGTCTATTTAAATTATCTCTTATCGAGAATCCTTTCTGGCACGTGTCAACTCACATAGGGTTCCTCTTCTGCATGGACAGGAAGATGTCTATTCAATTTTGGGTACTTACGTATTATCCCGGCTGTCATTCCCACCAAACTGTTTTTTCATCAAATGAGTTGCCAATCGTATTCAAAACCATTAATAATTTCATGTGCCCGGCATTTATCTCGGCAAAAAATCACTCGTCTTGGCGGACCGCCGGGATAATACGTAAGTACCCAATTTTGCTTTCACAGAGAATCCCTTCTGACATATGTCACACACATATGGCTTCTCTTCTGTGTGTGTATGAAAATGCCCATTTAAGGTTGCTTTCTGAGAGAACCCTTTTTTGCATATGCCTCACACATAGGGTTTCTCTCCTCTGTGGGTAAGAAGATGTGTTTGCAAGTTTACTTTCTTGGAGTATCCCTTCTGACATATGTCACACACATCTGGTTTTTCTCCTGTGTGAGAAAGAAAATGTCTATTCAAATTTCCTTTCTTATAGAATGCCTTGCTACATATGCCACACACATGAGGTTTCTCTCCTGTGTGGGTAAGAATATGTGTATCCAAATTCACTTTCATGGAGAATGCTTTTCTACATACATCACACACATGAGGTTTCTCCCCAGTGTGGATACGAAGATGTGCATTCAAGTACCCTTTTGTGGAGAATGCTTTCTGACATATGTCACACACCTGAGGTTTCTCTCCTATATGGGTAAGAAGATGTGTATCTAAGTTCACTTTCTCGGAGTATCCCTTCTGACATATATCCCACACATAGGGTTTTTCTCCTGTGTGGGAAAGAAAATGTCTATTCAAATTTCCTTTCTTATAGAATGCTTTACTACATATGTCACACACCTGAGGTTTCTCCCCAGTGTGGATACGAAGATGTGTATTCAAGCACCCTTTCGTGGAGAATGCTTTCTGACATACGTCACACACATGAGGTTTCTCTCCTATGTGGGTAAGAAGATGTGTATTCAAGTACCCTTTCTCGGAGAATGCTTTCTGGCATATGTCACACACATGAGGTTTCTCCCCAGTGTGGATACGAAGATGTGTATTCAAGCACCCTTTCGTGGAGAATGCTTTCTGACATACGTCACACACATGAGGTTTCTTGTCTGTGCTTGTACACAAGTGTCTCTTGAATCTGAGGGGCGTAGAAAAAAAAAGTCTGACATACATTGTAGTGAAAAGTACTCTCTTCAGGATGAGTGGACGAAGCATCTTTTGAGACAAGCTGAGCGAATGTTTTTTTGGTTGGGCAATTTTTCACATCCATGACTTGGATGATAGTTTACTAAATTAAATGAGAAATGTGTTCCATAATCTGCAGTTTGCCCATTGATCTAGATATAGAGAAATGGCTCGGCAGTTTTTCTATGCAAAGGGCATTTTCTATGTGAGTCCATTTATGCTGTTATCTGTACAATGTTAAATGAGTCAAAGACTAGGACTATCTCCAATGCATGTTGAAGCAGCTACTTTGGGTTAGATAGAACAATAAATCTTGATGATAGAAATTTTGCTTTTCGAAGATAAGATAAGAGAGGGAATCTCCCTTCTGAAATAAGAACAGTAACTGTGGTGTTTCAAATGTGAGCCATCATGTGGTAATTGTGAAACCATCTTGCTCATAATCTACTTAAATCTGGTATGACATTGCAGAGTCTAATCTTTCTTGCAGTAAACTGGGAACCTATAAAAAATATACTTTCAGTCAGGAAAAATGGTAAAGCCACATAAAAATATTTAAAATCTTAGCAAAATAAATAAATAAACAATTGGATGATCATATATTAGCCCGTTGATAATTTTTAGAAAAAAAGAAAAATCCCTAAAACTGTCTGATTGTGTATGTAAAAAAATATAAACATTTTAAAAACGATTTTATTTCTCGACGAGCTCTTTTTTTTTTACAACTGTTGCAAACACAGGATGGATGCTGACATGCTGAATTAAGTTTAACATTTAAAAATAATGCTTTCTTACATATGCCACAAGACATTTTTCAGTACTTAGATATTACCTTGTTGACCAGACCAAATTATCCTCAATTATTTTTGAGACCAAAACTAAATAGATGGAGATGTTGAAAAAAAAGGAACTCTATTTATAAAAAGTCAGAGACTGTCTAATATGAAGAAATAGCATTATGCAATTTCTTCAATTTAGACAATCACACACAAGACCAGAGGCTTCTGCCAGATTTAGCCTTTTTCAGTTAGCCAAAATTGGAAAATTGTCTTTATGTAAAAGTTTTCCATTAGACGATGAGGTTGTAAAATTTTGGGAAACCAAATAATTGTCAAAAATGGTCAACAGCATAATATATAAGTACTGGTTTTCCTTTGTGCTTACAAAGATGTTTAATGGAGGTTCCTTTCATTGGAGAATTTTCTAACATTATGTTGCACATATAACATTTCTTCTGAAAAATGGATACAAAATTTGAATATTAAAGTTTCTCTACTAGTAAAAATGCTTTCTAATATTGCTTTATCTCTTACAAGAATACAAAAATACATAAACAACCCTGATTTAAAATTTTTTTAACAACTGCTGCAAGCATGTCGTTTTTTCTAGTATAATCTAGTACTAGTCCCACACATCTCATATTCATTTAAGATGACTATTTCTATTGAATGCTTTCTCACATATATCGGGCATAAGAGGTTCTTCTCTTGTGTGCACACGAGAATGTGCATGCAAGGTTCCTTTCGTGGAGAATGCTTACTCACAAGATTCACTCATGAGGTTTTTCTGGTACATCCATAGAAAGATGTCTATTTAAATTATCTCTTATCGAGAATCCTTTCTGGTACGTGTAAACTCACATAGGGTTCCTCTTCTGCATGGACAGGAAGATGTCTATTCAATTTTGCTTTCACACAGAATCCCTTCTGACATATGTCACACACATATGGCTTCTCTTCTTGTGTGTACGAAAATGCCCATTTAAGGTTGCTTTCCAAGAGAACCCTTTTTTGCATATGCCTCACACACAGGGTTTCTCTCCTGTGTGGGTAAGAAGATGTGTTTGCAAGTTTACTTTCTTGGAGTATCCCTTCTGACATATGTCACACACATAGGGTTTTTCTCCTGTGTGGGAAAGAAAATGTCTATTCAAATTTGATTTCTTATAGAATGCCTTGCTACATTTGCCACACACATGAGGTTTCTCTCCTGTGTGGGCAAGAATATGTCTATTCAAGGTCACTTTCATGGAGAATGTTTTTTTACATACATCACAGACATGAGGTTTCCCCCCAGTGTGGATACGAAGATGTGTATTCAAGTACCCTTTTGTGGAGAATGCTTTCTGACATACATCACACACATAGGGTTTTTCTCCTGTGTGGGAAAGAAGATGTGTATTCAAATTTACTTTCTCGGAGAATCCCTTCTGACATATGTCACACACATAGGGCTTTTCTCCTGTGTGGGAAAGGAAATGTCTATTCAAATTTGATTTCTTATAGAATGCTTTGCTACATATGCCACACACATAGGGTTTCTCACCCGTGTGGGTAAGAATATGTCTATCCAAATTCTTTTTCATGGAGAATGCTTTTTTACATAGGTCACACACATGAGGTTTCTCCCCAGTGTGCGTACGAAGATGTGTATTCAAGTACCCTTTTGTGGTGAATGCTTTCTGACATACATCACACACATGGGGTTTCTCTCCTGTGTGTGTAAGAATATGTGTATCCAAGTTCACTTTCTTGGAGAATCCTTTGTTACATACGTCACACACATGAGGTGTTTCTCCTGTATGGATTCGAAGATGTGCAAACAAGTTTTGCCTCTGGAAGAATCTCTTCTGACATATGTCACACATATGAGGTTTCTCCCCATTGTGGATACGAAGATGTGTATCCAAGTTTACTTTCTTGGAGTATCCCTTCTGACATATATTGCACACATAGGGTTTTTCTCCTGTGTGGAAAAGAAAATGTCTATTCAAATTTGATTTCTTATAGAATGCCTTGCTACATACGTCACACACATGAGGTTTCTCCCCAGTGTGGATACGAAGATGTATATTCAAGCATCCTTTCGTGGAGAATGCTTTTTTACAAATGTCACACACATGAGGTTTCTCTCCTGTGTGGGTAAGAATATGTGTATTCAAGTACACTTTCTTGGAGAATGCTTTCTGACATACGTCACACACATGAGGTTTTTCTCCTGTATGGATTCGAAGATGTGCGTTCAAGTTTTGCCTCTGGAAGAATCTCTTCTGACATATGTCACACATATGAGGTTTCTCCCCAGTGTGAATATGAAGATGTGTATCCAAGTTTACTTTCTTGGAGTATCCCTTCTGACATATATTGCACACATAGGGTTTTTCTCCTGTGTGGGAAAGAAAATGTCTATTCAAATGTGATTTCCTATAGAATGCCTTGCTACATATGTCACACACATGAGGTTTCTCCCCAGTGTGGATACGAAGATGTGCATTCAAGTTTACTGTCACGGAGAATGCTTTCTGACATATGTCACAAACATAGGGTTTCTGTCCTGTGTGGGAAAGAAGATGTCTATTCAAATCACCTTTCTTGGAGAATCCCTTTTGACATATGTCGCAAACATGGGGTTTTTCTCCTGTGTGGGAAAGAAGATGTCCACTCAAATCTCCTTTCTTAGAGAATGCTTTGCTGCATATATCACACACATGAGGTTTCTCCCCAGTGTGGATACGAAGATGTGTATTCAAGCACCCTTTCGTGGAGAATGCTTTCTGACATACGTCACACACATGAGGTTTCTTGTCTGTGCTTGTACACAAGTGTCTCTTGAATCTGAGGGGCGTAGAAAAAAAAGTCTGACATACATTGCAGTGAAAAGTACTCTCTTCAGGATGAGTGGATGAAGCATCTTTTGAGACAAGCTGAGCGAATGTTTTTTCGATTGGGCAATTTTTCACATCCATGACTTGGATGATAGTTTACTAAATTAAATGAGAAATGTCTTCCTTAATCTGCAGTTCACCCATTGATTTAGATATAGAGAAATGGCTTAGCAGTTTTTCTATGCAAAGTGCATTTTCTATGTGAGTCCATTTATGCTGATATCGGTAGAATGTTAAATGACTCAAAGACTAGGACTATCTCCAATGCATGTTGAAGCAGCTACTTTGAGTTAGATAGAACAATAAATCTTGATGATAGAAATTTTGCTTTTCCAAGATAAGATAAGAGAGGGAATCTGCCTTCTGAAATAAGAACAGTAACTGTGGTGTTTCAAATGTGAGCCATCATGTGGTAATTGTGAAACCATCTTGCTCATAATCTATTTAAATCCGGTATGACATTGCAGAATCTAATCTTTCTTGCAGTAATCTGGGAACCTATAAAAAATATACTTTCAGTCAGGAAAAATGGTAAAGGCACATCAAAATATTTAAAATCTTCTCATTAAATCTGGTTTTCTCCAGATATAATGAGAAGAAGTGTTAGAACATCTTAAAAAGGGGAATAATACCGTAAGAAGGTGCTGATGGCCAAGTTTGAAGTTTTATAAACAGGAAGGTTAGCATATCGATAGTTTTAGAAATCTGTAGGAACCTGTTGGAGGAGTTGAGGTGTTGGTTGATGCTGTGTTGAAAAGAAATTGTGATTGGTTGTTTCATTTAATCGTAACCTATTTTATTCCAAGGAATTATATGTGACTGGTTGAAAGAATTTAGCTGTCAGAGGAAACTAAAAATCAACTTGCGTGCATGCTAAACATGCTTGTTTACTGTGATTCTTTGCTGAAGATAGAAGTGTACAGTTATTTAAGAGTGGTGCTTAAGAAGTGAAATTTTAGGGTTTTTTTAATATTAAATGTGGATAAGATTTCTAAACCTGTATGAATTTGCTTTATGTTAAGATGTATTGCGTATGAATTGTGGTGAAAATTTGAAAATGTTTATTGAGCAGAATATTTAACATATCCGAGGTAGGCTTAGATTCTGCTTATTAGTGTGCTTTTTGATGCATCAAGGCCATTAAATAAGGAATTAAATAGAAGATTTGAGGTATGTGCTTTTGTTTATTTAAATATTTATTGAATGATTTACTGTATTGGTTTACAGATGAGATTTAATGTTATTGTTTTCTATTGTATCGTCTTTATATAAAGGTTATCGTATGTTGTGTTATTTTAATTTTATGTGAATTGCTGAATAATGATTTGTGATGAAACATGGAGATTTTTAGTGTTTAAAGAAAGATGGATAATTAATTTGATATATGGATGTACTTAGACGGATTTGCAGAAATCAAGTACAATACTTATCAAGTACCTTGTATATTGATATGAATCTATATACAAGGATTTTTGGGTTCTTTGTGGTGTGTTTTGATTTTATTCTGTTTTTAGTAGTGTAAATTTTGTGTGTTTTGAAGATATTAAAACGGAATGAATCTCGGGAGGAGGGGGAGGGGGAAGGTAGTCGGTTTATTTGAGTGTTTTTCTATTAATTTTAAACTGTGATTTTAACATTTTAAGGGAAATTTTGCTGTATGTTTTCTTGTAGAAACATATTTTAGTATTTTGCATCTTTTGAAGATTTTATTTTATTAATTTTTTAAAGTACCATAGCACAGAGCTAGTGCTTTTTTTATGTTCATTTTCTTTGTAATTGCTTTTGAAATATGTCTAGAAATGTTTTAATAAGGTGTTTAGATAAGTGTATTGCAATGTTGTGTTTATTTTTTCTTATATAACTACGTATGTTTATGTTATGTTATGTTTGGCGACCACAAAAAAAAAAAGAGTCGCCAACTAAACCGGCACCAACTTACGATATTATTCCCTTAAAAAGCATGCTGCCCAAGGCACCGATCCTCCTAGGCAGATACCCTTCACATAGGTTAGCCTTAGTCGCAATACACACACTCAAGTCAAACACTGTCTCTTTTCTTAATATAACCTATATATAATTTTTACAGAATTTCACTACTTAACAGTAGCGGATCTAGGGGTCTTCAGCCCCTCCCAAAAGAGATTGCTAAAGGGTAACATTCTGCTTTATTATACACTTTAAATAGATAAAATGATCATATTTTATTACTTAGCCCCTCCCAAAAGCACACATAATGGTTTAGACTAAAATTTTGATTTATAGTACATTTTAATTGGGTAAAATATTAGCTTTTCTAAAAATTTAGCCTTTGCCCAAAAAAATTTTTGGATCTGCCACTGCTACTTAAGTTGTGTAATCTAAATAAATTTCAAAGCATGTCCAACAAAATATTGGAAAAGATTAAACAATACATAGCTAAAATTCATATGAAATAAACTATTATAACTAAACATAGATATAATGTTTGAAATGATGTTTGATAGATATAATGTTTGAATTGAAGTAATGTCTAAATTTTACAATAAAAATTACATTTACTAATCTCATACAGTTTTAAAATTTCTATCATTTTTTTTTTTTTTTTTGAGTAGAATAATAAGAATAACATAATGAACACTGAAAATTGAAAAAATTATCATTTCAGAATAAACTCTAAAAAAAACTGAGCACACATTTTTCACAAAATGCAGCTGATTAAAACCATCCTTTACATGAAAATACAGTCAAATAAAACAACCCTTCACTATCATTTTATTCTTTGTTTTAATTGGTTTCATAAATTATTATAACAAAAGAAGAGACTTTTACGAGAATTGGTATGAAAATTCGAAAAAATAGATATTGAAATTCCACCAAAAAAACTGACCCTGGAAAAAAGTTCTGGACTGACCTCTGAAGAGGGTCACCCCAGAATCATAGTGCTGCAAGGGCAAAGAAGTTTTCTTATGCTCTATAGGGAAGGCCTGTTGCTTTTCTCACAGAGAATCGCACATGCACACTGTGAACCCACAGCATACTAGAATCGTTCACTCCAAACAGGAGGTAGGCCCTAGTGATTCAACGGATATGAGTTTGGCCGAATAAAGAATGTCTAGCAAAACTTTCAACCAGACAAACGGCAGCAGTATGTTTTTTCTTTTTCTGTTTTATATTTTCACTAGTTTTCTTAGATCATTCTTTAAATTTTCTCATTAGTTCCAAATCATTTGATTTAAAAATCAGAAATCTTTTTAGGATTGTTTCCACTAAATGAGAACAAGTTTTACTGCAATTAACCCTTTAACGCGCAGTGTTCCCGCTCTGGGAACACCCAACTCTGACGTTTTGACTGTTGCCAGTCACGAAGAATAGATTGGATTTCTATAAAAATAGTTGCGGGTGATATAGCTTCATGAGAATCCTTTACTTTTTAGCACATCATTTCCTGTAAAAAAATGGTCACGATTCTTTTTAACAGCACCGACATCTGCTGAAAAATGGAAGAATGCGAGAACAGCTGGATAGATTGCCCAATGCTGAAAAAAGGGAAGCCGTTGTCATCATTCGACTTAACTACCAGCAAGATGGCGGACGATCAAAATGTTCATCGCGTGCCACAGATGTAGAGACCCTTTTTTGACGACAGCTGGCTGTGCCGGCACAGGCAATCGTCCGCACTCTTGCTGGTCGTTCAGTCGAGCGATGGCAACGGCTGCCCTTTTTTCAGCATTGGGAAAGGGTTGTGCCTCAAAGGGTTAAAGCAGATGTACATGCTGTGGCATACCCCCCCCCCCCCTTATTTATGAGCTCGTGTTCCAAAGCTAAGTGAGTGACCCTTTTCCAACAATGCATGAAGCGAAATGTCGCTCCTCCAGTTTTAGCACCTGCTTCCAGTTTTAGCACCTGCGTAGGGGAGGCAGTATGACGAAAAGAAGAGCCCGCTATGAAGTTGGACAGACAGCTACTTAGAACGGAGAGAGAAGTTCATTAGATTTGAGCACATCTTTTCGGTGAAAGCTCGAGGTTTGGATGCTAGCAGAGTGAATTCTGCCTCGTATCTTTTTGAAATGAACAACAAACTGTGTATATTTTGTATTATATGTATAGTAAATACAGGGTTTCTACAAATTTCACAGCTTTTGCTTCCCTGACATCTATCATGCTCTTCCCTGACTTTTTATCTAGCATGCTTTCCTGAATTTTTCATTTCTATTTTTAATATTACATCCTTTAATTAATAACGTTTTATATATTTTGTCCCCTTTTTATAAATAATAATAATAAAATCAATATACACAAAAATATTATTTGACATCACTGGATTCTAACAAAAACCGTGTTTGATAATAATTTAGGATAAAATTAAGAATATTTCAACTGAACAAGATGTGTTAATAAATGACACATTTTAAAATTATTTATAAGGTTAAATAAGAAAATGAAAATAAAACAATTTCTACAATTAGATTAAAACAGGAAGTATTTTGTTGATACCCGCAAAATTCAAATATTCTTGCATTTCGCTGACCTTTCTTCAAATTTCCCTGACTTTTTTCCCAAATCCCTGACCAAAACTCATTTCCCTGACTTTCCAGGTCTGTAGAAACCCTGAAATAGTATTTGAGAAATTGTTTGTAACCCAGATGATATTAATTAAATTTGAATGTATATTACGCATGAATGAATGTTATTTAACTCCTGTTCAGAACTGCTACGTCACAATGCTAAAGCTGAATACATACATAAAGCTGAAATGTCAGTGATGTTCTCCTTCAGGGGTTAGATAAATATCTTACAAAATCAGTTCTTGAAAGAAAGAACTGATTTCTCTTCTTTTTCAACTGTTGGAAAATCAATTAAACAAATTGTCTTACTTTATTAAAATTGAAATTGGGGGTGGGGGGATTTTCTCACCAGCCACCAGTACTACAGCGAGCAAGTATATTATTCTCATAAGCAGGGTCAATTTATATGGAGGGGGTGGAGGGCGGGAAGTAACCGAATTCTTACGAAGATTGAAAAACAGTGGTTTTGCACAATAATTAACCTAAAAATAAAGATGGAGGTACTTAATTCTACCCCCCCCCCCTATTTTCTATAAATGATAAAAATTCATTCTAAAAAGTATTGAAAACAAAATATTTTCACAAAACTCTGTTTTTTCTCATTTTTTACTATCGCAGCTTTTAGAATTTATTCATTTATTATGCTTATTAATGTTATTTCTCAGTATATAATTTTAGGGTGGATATACTGGCAGATACTTGTAATATCTGGCTACTGCCAATTATCTGGCATATTGGACGGATGCAGTCTGTTTGCCGGATATCCCTTGCATCCCTAGGCCCTACCATGGCTAAGTGGATAAGTCACTGAACAGAGTAGATGGCTGAAGTGTCTGGCAATCTAACAGTGTGGAGTTTGGGCTGGTTTTCTCCAGATGTAATGTGAATACATGTTATCGTGAATCCCAACTAAAGCACCCCATTTAGGTAGATGTTCCTCATGCAAGTTTAATCATTTTATTTTATTGTATTCTAAAATATTTATTTAGGAAATTCATTATTAAAAATTTTTAGGAGCACTTTTTTTTACTGGGGCATGGGGCAATAATTCTTATTTATTTATATTCCATTAATACAGGATAATTTTAAACCTAAAGGAAGTTTGTACTAACTATGTACAGAAGGTGTTTACACATTTTTAGAATGATTTCGGGGCTGTTTAATTAATGTTTAAAATGTAAAGACTATTTTTTTAAATGTTCGATCTGATAGCGTTTTTCTGGACTATAAGTCTGCATCCTGATTTCCATGATAGAAGAGCTTTTCGTAAAATTTCCATTCCTCTTCCACTACTTTCCAGAGTCCATATATCGTGGTGGGTTTGCGTTTAGAAAGAGCTCTTTTTAACAGACCAAAGGCACAATAGTCCATAGGTGAAATGTCAGGGGACTTCGCAGGAATATGTTAAAAAGGTATACAGTAGGGGACCCAAAATCCGGAATGCTCAGGACAGGACCCATTCCGGATTTCGGAATTTTCCAGATTTTGGAATACCGGCTGCGAATTTTACTGATTTCTGGAAGTCTTCTTAGGTAAGCTGTAGCATAGGCCCTTCTGCATTTTAGCATCTATTATGACATTAATAGAGAGCCGGCCCGAGGGGGCCCCAGGCAAAGCGCAAGAGCGGGGCCTCTTCTCTATCATGTCTTATGAGATAGCAAAAAAATGCCTATAGAGGCCCCAGGAGCGGGCCTCTATAAGCGCGGGCCTTAGGCAATCGCTTACATTCGCACCCTCCTTGGGCCGGCCCTGGTTAATATACTAACTGAAACTCTATTTAATAAAAACTTTTAAAATATGCACACGATTATATATCTCTGATTAAAAAAAAAAAAAAGAATGAATGAATAATACAGTATGTTAAAGATGAAGTAAAATCCATTAAAAAATTCGAAAGCCATGTTATCGAGCCGAGCAAGGATTATTTCAGACGGATGACGATTGCTGCAACTAAATTGGCTGAAAATATGCAACTTATATAATCTTAAAATTTTACTTAACGTTTTTTCATTCATAGTTTTCGATTGAAATAACGCATCCTACACTGCAATTCAGCGGGCTACGGAAGGACGAATATAGCAGTTGCGCAATTTTCAGATCAACTGCCGCCTTTCCTCAGCCCGTTGATTTGCCTAGCAATTTATTATGCAACCCGCAACCCAAACTTTCTTCACACATCCGCAGTTCTTTGAGAAGGGGGGGAGAGGGGAACAGTCATTAACTAGACCAAATCCCGTTCATCTTTGTTTACCTTAACAGACTAGATGAATCATCAATACTTGAAGCTGCACGCCTGTGTGTGTGTGTGCGTGCGTGCGTAAAGGACATATATTTTTCTCCCCATTAAAGCAAGTCATTCTATGATAGCAAAGAAATTACTGCACAAGATCTAACAGCAACTCGGTGATCACAAAGCGAAGAAAGGCGCGAGTAGATGTGATCGATCATCCTGGTACGCGCCCGCGCCCTCCTTTCCCTGCGCTTCGCGGCCATCGACGAAATTCTTCCCAATTTAACAGGTTTCCTTATTTTTACGTATATTCAATTGAAAACGGTGTTTCAAAGAAGAAAATGAGGAATAAAAAGGAAAATAATATCCGTTTATTTATGCATATAGGGTGGAAAAAAAAAAAAACGCGAAGGGGGAAAAAAATGCAGAAAAAAAAAGTTCCGGATTTCGGGTCCCCTACTGTATATGCAATACCTGTATCAGTCTTCATTTTTTCAAGGAATGCAGTAGTAGTTTTCAAAGTATGACTTGTGTTGAGCCCCATGTCTCGGCAAAAGCTGGTGAACATTATGTTTTTTAGCTTTTTTAAGTTGTAAATCTTTGTTTATTATTTTATTTATTGTTGCTACAGATGTATCTAAAGACTGCAATTGATCTCTGTGTCGGCGGATTTTCTCTTGTTACCAGCAATTTCACTTTAGAAACATTTGAAACAGTACGTACCTTTTTCAGATATTCGTTTGGCGTCTTCTTTCCATGTAGAAATAATGATTGACGGTTTTTACCTTGCCGATTAATAATGTTGCTTATTTTGCACTTAGAAATTTTAATGCCATGCATTTCACAACGTTTTTGAATTATGGAATAAGAATATTTCTCTTCGGAAAGCGCTAAAACATATCCTTCAACCCACAGCTTGTTTCCATACGACATTTTGAAAGAAGAATAAATTTAAAAGTAGCATACGATATTTCTCATTTTAAATAATAAGCTGTTGCCAAAGATTTTTATTCTGAAACATTTACCTTTTTTTAATTCTTTATTGAAATCGTTCTAAAAATGTGTAAACACCCTCTGTATTTCTAACTTTAGTTTTATATGTAAGATTCAGAAAGCCAGAATACGTCTTACATATTGTCATTTGGAAGTTTTCCCCAGTACATTTACAACATTTTCGCGGTGGGACGGGAAAAACAAGTTTTGGATGGGAAAAAGCCAACCCTGCACATACGCTTGCCACAACACAAAGCACACACAAATGTAGGTGTAAGATGAAACTACTGTAATATTAGAAAGTGCAAAATTATAATAAATAAAAATACAAAGTCTACCTACAAAGGGCATTCCATAAAAACTGAGTTATTTTTTTACGTAGTGGCAATGCTGCAAAACTAAAAAATTGAAGTGCAGGCAATTTTTTCAAACTGTTAATTGTACGTTTATACGAAATTCTAAATGAAGCAAACGATTTTATTTTCCTAGTTCCGTGCTTGTTTAAGGAACTGTTTTATTTGCCCTACAGAAATGGAGATGAATTAGTAGGGTATTGGACATTACATCACGATAATGCTCACCCGCATGTCGCTACTTCTGCTCAGCAATATCTTACTAAATGCAACATTAAAATCATGCCACATCCCCCTTACTGTCCAGATCTCGCACCATGCAATTTCTGGCTGTGTCCAACGTTAAAGGAGAAGCTCCGTGGCAGAAAATTGAACACAGATTCTGAAGTTATTTCAGCAGTGGAGGGTTCTTTGAAGCAGCTTCCAGAAAAGGGCTTGTCTACTTGTTTTGAAAAGTGGGTTGAACGATAGGACCGTTGCATATCATCTGACGGAAGGTATTTTGAAAAAGAATGATGTATTTTTTGCTGTAAATATATTTCTTGATTTTTTATGATTTTACTCTCAGTTTTTATGAAATGCCCTTTGTACAAAGCAATATTTTGTAATATGTCTTGGCCCTAAATACCAAATGGCACCCACTAATCACTAATAGAGGGGATAGCTTTTCGTTTGCAGTGGAATTTTGTATAAATGCTTTACTTGTTTTTAATATTTTCCAACAAGGTAATTGATCTTTTTTCTAATCTAAAAATCAGAGATCTAAAATTCAAATCTTTTTTATCAAGTCCAGACTGACCTCTGTTAACATTCACATCCAATTGTATCCACTCGTCCGGGCCACTCTTATTTACCCCATCCTGTAGTTCATAATTACGTCTTGGTACCTTTCCGTTATAAGCACTCAACTTCGTAGAATTTTACTTTCCGAACATGTACCATATAAGGAAAGTATTGTCATCATGAAAAAATTCAACTTCGAGATTTGGGTGTGTTGACATGTTTTGAGGTCCTCTGAATTCATTTATGCTATTTTTACAAGATGTGTGTATGTGTGTGTGTATGAGTGAACACAATAGCTCCTAAACGGGCATTCGATGGAGCTCGAATTGGGTATAGATGTTATAAAACACCGTCGCAAGACCAGTATTGATTTTGGTGTGTGTATAGGGCTTATAGTTTTTCTGCAAGACTACGACCAAGATTTCTTTTACATTATGGCCTATGGGAGGAAATTCTTGAAAGTGCGCTAGCATTTAAACAGCACATTCGATTGAGCTTCAATTTGGTATATATGTTTGAATGATTCATCGATTAAAATTTATTTAAATGCTTGGTCATGATATTAATCGTAAGTGTTCAGAAAGTCGAGTGGAGTCACTCCAGATTTTTTTATCTTGGAGATGCACAGATATATAACACATCCCACTGACGAAAGAAATTTGTAGCACAACAGAGCTAGTTGAAGTTCATTTTATGATTCTTTACATCCTTGCTCTTGAAATAATGCTACAGCTGCCTACTCACCTTTAGGAAAGTTCTACACTTTACAATCCACTGCCATAGGGTTTCTGATTGACAGACAGATTCTAAATCTATAATAATAAAAATGAACTAGTTGCCAAGGCGGCGAGTTCTCCTCCCCATACCTTACTGTTCTTTATACTCAGTGCAGTGTTGACTCTCTGGACCCCTTTTAATGAAAATCGTGTTTCTTTGTCTTAAGTTATCTGTTATCACATGGGAATACGGGGTAATAGCCCGGGGCCCCAGAAAAATAAGCACCCCCAAATCTCTCAACTGAATTTCCTTTGTAATATCTGTAGCATAATTTTTAACAATAGATGGACTTAAGAGATTTATTTTCTCTTCTTCTAATTCAAGGGTCTTTAAGACTCATGGATGAGTAAACAAGAAGTTAGGAGTTTTTGAAAATGTATGGTATGGCCTTATATATGCTTATCACAGAATATCCATTACTTAACATATTTTATTTCATGATGAAGGAAAGGAAATTTCGAACTTTTGGGTGTATCAAGAAAATTTTTTGGAGTGAGAAACTTGGCTCCCATGCCTCGTCATGGCCATTCCTTGAATTAGTGCGCCCATGTGCTAATAATCAAACCGATAAAAAAAATATTAAAATCACTTAAATACAGAGTCTTGTTCTAAATAAGTACAAATAAATAGGTAATTTTTAATTCAATTTTAGTATTTTAAAAAAAATGTTTTATTTTTATGTCGGGAAAATGCAACAGCAAACAAAAATAAGTTAAAATGCTTGTGATAGCAGGGGCCCCAAAATAACCTCTTGCCCCGAGGCCTGGATCACCTATGATCAGGCTCTGTTAACAGTATTTGCCATTCAATTTATTTAGATTCAGGTTGCTATACACATTTTGGGTGTCGTCATAAAAGCCGATGTTGAGACAGCAAATGGTGCTAAAATGCGCTTTAGCCCAATGCGTGGTGACATTTTTCAGAGGGTCGATGAATGCACCCAGTAGATGTCCATTCGATAGTTGAAGCTCAACCCTTTCCCAATGCTGAAAAAAGGGCAGCCGTTGCTATCGCTCGACTTAACTACCAGCAAGAGGGCAGCCGATCGAAACATTCATCGCGTGCCACAGATCTAGAGACCCTTTTTTGACAGCCAGCTGTCGTCTGCGGTCTCCAGATCTGTGGCACGCGTTGAACGTTTCGATTGTCCACCCTCCTGCTGGTAGTTAAGTCGAGCAATGGCAACGGCTGCCCTTTTTTCAGCATTGGGCAATCTATCCAGCTATTCTCACATTCTTCCATTTTTCAGCAGATGTCAGTGCTGTTAAAGATAATCGTGACAGTTTTTTTTACGGGAAATGACGTTCTAAAAAGGAAAGGATTCTCGTGGAGCTCTGTCACCCGCAACTATTTTTATAGAAATCAAATCTATTCTTCGTGATTGGCAACAGTCCAAACATCAGAGTTTGGTGTTCCCAGAGCGCGAACACTGCACGTTAAAGGGTTAAAGCTGTGGAAAAGTTCTAAAGATCTTGCATTTTTGTGTATCCATGATTGTTATTCCGTAATCTAGCGACTGCGTAACATAGGCTTGCTCCATTGGACATCGTTGAACTGTTCATTTGGATTTTTGCACATACGTTATTGTTACAGCACTCGTGTTTACATGTAGCTATTGCTGTTCGCAGCGTGGAAATAGCGTCAATTTTGGTAGCACATATATTAGTGTATTACATAAGTAGATGTTTGTAAATCTGTATGCATGCAATCACCAGACAAATCTCCAGGACGCAGAGCTCGAAATTCAAACATATAAGCCCATGAGTTCGATAAAGTGAACCTGAGAATCAGAATTTTAATTATTAATTAAAAACCATTTATGCTTTTGAAATAAAGAAGAAATACTATTACTTTAATGAAGAATTGAGTGCATGCGAAAAACATGAAGTGGCATAGAAATTACGTCCATTTATGACAAATTAAAAAGTGTAAAAAAGAATTATGCCCAAATGTTTCTTACAGTTTATTAATTTTAAATATTACTAATATTTTAAGTATCAATGTTTGGATATTTGTAATAAAATCACTCAAAAACAGCTGGAAGTATTTGGATAAAATTTAAAATTAATTTTTAAATATTTCATAAACAAAGTATTTAAAAAACAGATTACAATACACGTATATACACTGCGCGACATTGAAAATGCAACACCGAGAAGAAGTGGTCAGAAAATTATGCAAATTTCAGGGTAAACGCACCTTGCCGAGTTATGCAAATGATGTAAAATTGGCAGCTCGCCAGTGCACGTGGAAAAAGATATACAGGAAGGAACCGTTAGAACGGACAATTTTTGTGAAAGTATTGCTACTAGAGTAATTGTTGCAGAAATTTTACTCTTCTCTCAGAGGACACATGTAACCAGAGAATGCCAGGCCGCCATGACAGAGGCAGTTCCAGCAGACTGACGATTTTACAAGGGACATGGCTATCGGACTGAGAAGGGCAGATTGGTCCATTCAGTATATCTTGGCAGACACAAATGCATGTGTCCACTGTACACTGGCTGTGGCGAAGATGGTTGGAACAAGGAAATGAGGCATGTTTCAGGGGTACCGGTACCAGGGTTTGAGCTGAGTTCAAAAGTTCTTTAGCATAAAAGCTAAAATCAGAAAAAAAGCTTTAGTCAAATGCTAAAATACCTGTAAATACAAGTTCACATAGCCTTTTCGATGCCTTAATAGTGTTTCATTTACATTTGTATATTAAATATTAAATGTAGGTGTGACACCTTTAAAGAATTAAGATATCATGCCGACATTTTCATGCTAAAATACTAATAGGTCTGTAAATACAAGTTCACGTAACATTTTCGATGCCTTAATAGTGTTTCATTTACATTTGTATATTAAATATTAAATGTAGGCATGACACCTTTAAAGAATTCAGATATCATGCCGACATTTTCATGCTAAAATACCAATAGGTCTGTCAATACAAGTTCACATAGCATTTCCGATGCCTTAATAGTGTTTCATTTACATTTGTATATTAAATATTAAATGTAGGCATGACACCTTTAAAGAATTCAGATATCATGCCGACATTTTCATGCTAAAATACCAATAGGTCTGTCAATACAAGTTCACATAGCATTTCCGATGCCTTAATAGTGTTTCATTTACATTTGTATATTAAATATTAAATGTAGGCATGACACCTTTAAAGAATTCAGATATCATGCCGACATTTTCATGCTAAAATACCAATAGGTCTGTCAATACAAGTTCACATAGCATTTCCGATGACTTAATAGTGTTTCATTTACATTTGTATATTAAATATTAAATGTAGGCATGACACCTTTAAAGAATTCAGATATCATGCCGACATTTTCATGCTAAAATACCAATAGGTCTGTCAATACAAGTTCACATAGCATTTCCGATGACTTAATAGTGTTTCATTTACATTTGTAAATTAAATAACAAAATGTAGGAATGATATCTTTAAAGAAGTAATACACAGCAGTAAAAAAAACATTTTTTAAAAACTGAAATGAAAATTAATAATTGCACTTATCATTCAGAGAAAACAAGTTTAATTTTAAGACAGTACAAGCCCAACATAACACATACTGAATGAATATTGAATATTGTTGAAAATTATAGTCAATTAAATGTCTTAGTTGTGATTTATATTCTTTTACAAGAAATATTATTTACTATATAAAACTGCATTAAATATCAAGCTTAAACCATACTTTATCGGTTTTCCTATAGAAAAATTTCAAGAATAAAGAAAATAACAAATAAAATATGTTTTTATTATTATTCAAAACAAAGGCTTTAGCAAAATAGCGAAAATATCTTGTTGCATTTTTGTATAGTCTTTTCGCATTTTGCTAAAAATATGACCATAGCGATGAAACCATGAAACCCTGGCCGGTGCAGACAGAGTGACGCCAGCGCACGTGGATTGACACATCCACCGACAAGCGGTGGCGCCCCCGCAAGCTACTTCAACCTCCATTCTGCGACATGTTCAAGACACCACTTCCATATCGACCAGGAACCATTTGCCGTCGATTAGTTGCTAGTGGACTGCACTCATGGCGTCCGTTAAGAAGACTGCCATTGGCTCCACAACATAGATGCCAATGACTGCAATGGTGCCAGGCTAGAGCAACGTGGGCGACAGAATGGCACAGGGTCGTGTTCTCAGATGAGTCACGCTTCTGTTTCTCCAGTGATAGTCGCCACGTACTAGTGTGGCATCGACGTGGAAACAGGTCCAATCCGGCAGCCATTGAGAACGCCCCACCGTGCGACAGCTTGGCATCATGGTTTGGGGAGCAATTGCGTATGACTCCAGGTCGCCTCTAGTTTGTATTCGGGGGCACTATGATGGCTCAACGAAATGTGGATGATGTGCTGCGACCGGTGACACTCCCCTACCTTCACACAGTTCCCAACGCCCTGTATCAGCAGGATAACGCTTGACTGCACACTGCTTGCATCAGCCTACGTGTTCTGCAAGGTGTACAGATGCTTCCCAGGCTATCGTACTCTCCTGATCTGTCGCCGATCGAACACATTTGGGATGTAGTAACTAAAAAACTTTGTAAGAAACACACATAAGATGTTATAGGTAAGAAGACCTCTTACCTATAAGAGGTCTATGCTATTAATTTTCACAACAAATTAATTATAGTACCTTTCTTTTCACCTTTATGCTACAAAATTTCTAAACTTCTCAAAAATTTCGGTTTCAAAGTCATTTTTAAACTTGTTAATAAACTTAAATTTTCTTCCCTTAAAGATCCTATTCCTACTGAGAACCGTTGGGGTGTTTATTATATTCCTTGTGGATCTTGTGATTTGGGCTATATTGGTCAGACCAGAAGAGCTCTCAAATTTAGGCTCAAAGAGCATGAGAGATATCTTTCTAAGCACGAGCTTTCCAAATCTTCTATGGCCTCCCATTGTTGGCATTCCAATCATCGTTTTCAGTTTTCTAAGGCTAAGATATTGTGCACTCCTCAGTCTTTGTCCCATCTTGATTTTTTGGAAGGTTTTTCCATTACCCAGCACTTACAACGTCTTGTGAACGATGGTTCTTCCATGCATTCTGCTTGGAAGCTGCTGTTGTAAGGTTCTATTCACTTTCTTCCTCTACTGCCCCTTCCCCTTTTTTCTTTTTGTTTCGTTCCCTTTCCCCCCCATTCTTTTATTTCATTTGCCCCCCTTTTTTTTTAAGCGTGTGTACGTGTGTTCCTGTCCTTCCTTTACGTTAAAAAAAAAAAAAAATTAAAAAAAAATTTGTGTTTTCATGTTATATTTGTTTTTTGTTTGTTCTGTTTTCTATTATTTCTCTTTTTTGTGTGTGTGTGTTTGTATTCATGTTTTTTTTTTAATTTATTAATTTTTTTATTTTTATTCTTATTTATTTTTGTGCTTCTTTCCTTTCTTTTTATCTCTTCCCTTCCCTTTTTTCTCCTCTCCGTGGTTTTGTTCGGCTTTTCTTTGTCCCTTGTGGCAACATGCTTGCTTGTTTATCTCTTTTCAGTTCCCTGTGCTCCTTGTGACGAAGGGCTTTGACTGACGAAGACCAAAAAAATTTTTGGTCGAAACATATGTATCTTCTTACCTTTAACATCTTATGTGTGTTTTTTACAAAGTTTTTTACTTACTTTATTGTTTAACACCAGTATTTTGAGTGTTTTTTCTGTTACATTTGGGATGTGATTGGATGCCATTTACAGACCCTGCCACTAGCCTGTTCAGAAGACGAACTGTGGCAAATGGTTGACAGGAAATGTAGAAACATTCCTATTGATGCCATTTGTGCTCTCATTGACTCAGTACCTAGACGTGTTGCTTCGTGTATTGCCGTTCACGGTAGTCCGACAACCTACTAAGACGACGCTGCTCTCCCTATGTATTGTGCATATCATTTTGAAATAAAGATCACTTATTGTTCACTGCTGTTTCTTTCTGCTTGTCGAGTTTCAACACTTCTGGGCCACTCCTTATGGGTGTTGCATTTTCAACAGTGGTGGCTCATGACCTGTTTCAGTGGTGGGCCCGAAAAAGAAATTGTGGCAATTAAAATCGGGAAGATACATATACATATAGAACAACCTACTCCCCGCGTGTACACAGTGTAAGCATTCAAAATTTCTCAAATGACAAATGATTATCAAACTTACTATACAACTTTTTTTTTTTTTAACCTAATTATGTTAAATTGAACTGAAAAATAAGCCAAATTTAATTATTTAATAGCTGCTTGTTCATAATAATATAAAAAAGCATTTATTCGCATTTTGCAAATCAAGAAAACAAAAAAGAAAAATATCTGACTGCACTGCAAAATTACAAGAACACAAACAAAAAATGATTTCTGCCTAAGCGGAAATTTTTGTTAATACCTACTGATTGGCAAAATTTCCCCATACAGTCATGTAGATCACCATGCGAGGGCCCAAAGATCTGGACCCCGAAGACGATTTTTGAAAATGCACAAAATTGGTGACAAAAAGATTGCAGCATTTATAACAGAAAAGTGCCCAAATCTTTTATAATTCTTTTACTCTAATAAGAAAGAGTCTTTTCCCTAAGGAATTATTAATAGAAGTTCTAAAAAACACAGTTAGAAGTCATAATTTTGAAAGCCATGTTACTTTACTTATGAAAATATGGGTACTTACATATTATCCCGGCGTTCCGCCAAGACAAGCAATTTTTTGCTATGATAAATGCCGGACATATGAAATTATTGATGGTTCGAGATACAATTGGCAACAGTTTGCCAGCACATTTGACGAAAAAATAGTTTGGCGGGAATGACCGCCAGGATAATACGCAAGTACTGGAAAAGGTACATAAATAGTGCCAAAAATTTCATTTGTATTTTAAAATCAACATCTGTTAGTTTTTTTTTTTTTTTCTTTAACCAGCAAACTACTGTCTAAAAATGAGGGTAAATGTCTTTTTTTCAGGAAAAAAGTAAATGGTCACAGCCATGGGCGCCCATAGGAATTTTTCTAGGGGGGGGGGGCAAACTCAAAAAAAAATTTCTAGAGGGGGCAAATTTAGTTCTAGTTTTGCCATTTGTATACATCATGAGACATTAACCTAAATAGGGGGGGAGGGGGGCCCTTATGGACGCCCATGGTCACAGCTATAATCCACAAGCTCCAAAACTTACAGAAGAGTTTTCATTTTCGTTTAACTGGGTCTATCGCGGAACACAATACAGCCGCCTACTCCCGCGATTTTCTTTTATATTTCTGCCATGTTCATCGATTAAAACCATAACTCATTGACGTAATTAAAACTAATATTATTATTACTTTATTAAGCATGTATTATTTTAAAAAGTTATTTTTATTATTACTGAAAATGCGAAATTGTAGTTTGCGTGATTAACCATCTTGACACTTAATCGATTTTACTCTAGGCGGCGATACCGTGTTCTGCGATAAAGGGCACTGAGATCCAACAGAAAAGGTTCAATTACCTAAGTTCATGCAATAAAACCTACAATCATCAGACTGCGTTAAAATTTTCATTAAAACTACAACAGTTATTTACAAGAATGGTGAACGTCAAAGTGATGGATCTGATTCATTCAACAATTCCTTTCAAAAAAATAAGAAGAATTCAAGATATCTGGCAACAGTTTATGAGTTCTCATTGGTCGAGTTCGTAAACGCCCGACGGTTTAAACCGTTTACACTAACGGCACTCCAAGCATAGATATAGGAATAGGCATATTCACAATACCCACATAGTGTTTTTGGAGGCGAGTCTTCTGATTGGTGGAAAGTCCAAAGTTGGACAAGATCTCGGCAACCCTTGGCGCACAAACGATTTGGCGTTGGCGTTGTGTTTGTGTGGTTATTTGCCATTTGCTTTGAGTCGTCGTACGTGTTTGCCATTTGCTTCTAGTTGAGACATTATATTGTATTGTTTTTTTTCGCAATGGATGAAATAACTGCCCTAAAATTACCAAACGGGTATACGTATAAAGTAATTAATAGGGATGTCAATCAGTCCGGTATACTTCAGACTGATCTACGTATTTCTGAAGTTAGGGATGAAAAGACGGCTATGGTTTGTATACACTTTACTTTTACATCTTTTATTTCGATGTTTCTGCTTTATGCGTTTTATCTTTCCATAGAATCGCGAAGTTTATTTTTTTATGCGTGTATTGTTTAGTGTAAACCACGCGGTTTCCTACTTTTTCATTTTTTGGACCGTTAAGTGTAAACCACGTGGTTTCCTACTTTTTATACACCACTGTCATTTCACTATAATCAAATTGATACAATATTTACGCACATTTTAATAAGTTTTCTTTATCTATATTACAGGAGTGGATCGATGCTTTTATAAGCTCCAGCAAAACTGTTTGGAGAGTGGCCAGAACTCACAAATGTGCTGGGAAACGTTTAATCTATAGAAAAGATTTCGGGTGTCAGCACAACACCGATGCACGCTATCGTGGGAAATGTTTACGACAGGTCAAGAACACGGATTGTCCTGCAAAGCTAAAACTTGTAGTGCAACAGTATGTAAATATATTTATATTTTCTTAATACAAACAACGTTGAACTAAAAGCAACACTAAGTTCAAATTTTTGCAAAAGCTTAGCATAACAGCTTTCCAGATTACCTACATATAAATTTGTTATTTATTACTTAATCCAAAGTATGTAAATTGATTGCTATGGTTTAAATTGACTAAGTTAAGAATAGCATCAATACTTGCTAAAACAATGTGCAGACATGCTATCTCAGGGTTTGATCCAGGAATTTTTTCTAGTGTCCCATTTTTGTGAAAACTTATTTTGTAAGTTTAAACACTTATTTTTGTGAGTTTTCATACCAGTTTTTAATAAGACACTTCTGCTAAAATATCTGAAAAAAAACAGATTAAAAAGTAAGGTAAAATGCCAATGAAGGGCTGCTTTAATTGACTGCATTTTTGTAAAGGGGCTGCTTTAATTGATTTTATTTTTGTAAAGAGGTGGTTTTAATTGAATGCTGTATCTTTCATTCATTATTATTCATGAAAAAATATGTATTTGTTTACCGATTGGTAAATACTTAAATTTGTTTACTATTCGGTTGCCGAATATTTAAGTATTCGGCCGAACCGAATACTCTGTTTTTCTACTAGACGTTGGAAACACATAGGGGTCAGTTGATCATCCAATACGAAGCCGCGCAGCACCGCAGAGGGAATGATGTCAATCCTTCCAGGTCTCCAAGCGGCGTACCAGATTTGGCGAAATTGTCTTTGCTAGTTTGGCCATGCATTTTCGCCAGCACAAATAGCTGATCTTAGTAGTTAGTTTGTAAAAATGCTAATCTTTTGTACAAATACAAATGTATACAGATTAAAGAAGAAATTTGCTTTTGAAGGATTATGTGCTCGGTGACTTTATGGATATCTAATTCGAGTTACGGGTATTTGTTTTCGTTAGAGTTGGGATGCTTATGCTACTGTTTCGTTGTAAGTACGTTTAAAGTTTCGTTATCTTACGTCTTTATGTATTATTGATCATACTCTACTTTTGTAATACATTAACTCATATCTTTCTATTACTTCTGATTAATACAGGTTACACAGTATTTTTTTTATTCATACGATTTCTTTGTTTTTAATTTAGATTCTTTACGTTTACTATATTAGTACTTCAAATATACTATTATAAGTTGTCGTATCTAATTAGTACATGTTAAAATGCCCAATGTTCATCAGTTTACAGTGTTTATTTTCTGTGTACATCTTAATGTTAACTATGTTTTAAGTTATGCATGCTTTACAAAATGTGCTACATGTACTAAAGATTTTAAAATATTATAATTTGCCTTGTTTATAATTAACATAGTGCACAAAACCACCTGGGTGTTTATTTCTGTCTATATAGTAATACTCAAATACTTGGATGATACCATAGAATCTCTTTTAAAGGCATGGGTTAATTTCTTGTATCTATATGAGCTTTTACTAGCTGAATAGCAGGCATGTGGGGCAGATATAAATGTAATTCTGCTTCACACTTGCTATTTTGCTGGAAATATAAGCTACCGTTCTTTTTAAAAATAAAAAATGAATGATGATGCTCTTGCTGTGAAGTCACATCGTAAAGAAGACTGCTTTATCCAACCAACTGATTCTAGGTGCAGCATTTACCTATTGGGAATACAGAATTCTTTTCTAGATCTGCCACTGATTGTAAAGTATCTTATTTTCTTATGTATTAATCTTGATCGTGAATTGGTACTGCAATGAATTTTGTTGAAAATAAAAAAATTTCATGGTTTGTAAATGAAATAACCTATTAGTGATACGCCTGTGAAAGTTAAGGTAAGTGCTTTTGTTTAATTAAATGGTTTTATTTTGTGTATAGACTGATTGAAGATTTTTGAGTAGCTATGCCACAAATATCCATTGCAGTTACTTTAGGTTAAAAATGGGCCACTGATTGTCAATCATTTTAATTGCTGTATAGTAAGTTCTGGAATTTACAGAAATGTTTTTAGATTTATATTAAATTACTGTTTAAGGATTTTTCTTTCTTTTTTTGAGTTGCTTTGTAGTAAGTTTAGTTCTTTTTGTTTTTACTAGTAAAATTTAGGAATGCAATGTTCTCAGGCAAACATACTGCATTCAGCTAATGTGCCAGATATTACAAATATCCAGCAATATATCTGTCCTCAAATTTCATACTGCGATATTACATATACATAATAAATTCTAAAACTACAAATGCAATTTTTAAATCAAAATATTTCACTTTTAATGATTTTCCAAATTGCAATTTTATCACGCAAAGAAAACAGAAAACACCTGTTCACTTTGTTAAGACTTTTTTTTTGAGGTGGTAAATTCTGATGCAGAGGAATATTTTTGTAACTGAAGAAGGGTGAATCTTTTGTACCACCTGAAACAATCATCTTGATGCGTAGCAATTTTTACGTGTGCTATTTTACAATGCTTTTAATTATTTTAAATTTCAACATCAGTCTTTTGCTGAGTGTTCTTGTTAAAGATAATAACTGTTCTTCATTCTTTGGTAAATTTTTATTTTTTTTATTTTTTTTTTTTTCCTCCAAGAATTAACAGTGTTTCTGAGAATACAGCCTCTCGTATATACTGTTGTCTGGTGAGAAAAGTTTTCTTTTTTTAAAAATTATTTTGAAAGTAAGGAAATTTATCCATGTACAATGAATATCAAAGTTACATTGATTTTCAAGCAGTGTTGTCTGCATCAACTTTAATTGGAGTAAAACAGGCATAATTTCATAAAAACAATCCCCAAAAGATTTCTGATTTTTTATTAAATGATCTAAAACTGGTGAAAAATTTTTTTAAACAATAACGATGAATATTTTTAGAAAACTTGTAACAATACAACTGAATAAGAAACATACTGCTGCCAGATATCCAGGTGAAATTTTGTCTGGATATTTAGTATCTAGCCAAATTGACATCCATTTTGACATTAGTAACCTTTATATGCATTTTAAATTTCTTGAAATTTCACGAATCTCATTAGTGGCATAACTGTCATATTGTCAATATTGAGGCACCAGGTTGCATTGCAGCTGAGGGCCTTCCACGAGCAAACAAATATTGCCAAGTAGGCTTACCCCCACTTATCAGGTATTTCTCCTGTTTAGTGGCAGCTCGTAACTTGAATCACTATTGGTGCTGCTTAAAAAATTATTAAGCTGCTTCCTACTACATGCTCTCCCAGCAATGCTGAAAATTATGGAGCCTTGCCAGGAAAGTACATATCATAAAACTTAAGAGGTTCACTCTTTCCAATGCATAACAATTTTTTTTTTTTTTTTCCTGAGGTGGGAGATATCAAAATTTCTTGTTAAAATGAGCAACCATCCAATGAGATTTAAGACACAAAATGATTACTGTGACATTATCACTTTATAATTGCAAGAATCGCCTTTCACATTGTGACTTGATAGCAACATCATTAGATGACTGGTCACAAATGAAGCCCCGCTGTACATAATCACAGATCATTTATTTACCATTAACAGTGTGTGCTTTTAGGGTATTTATATTTTTATTTTATAAAGACAACAACATTACACAAGCCAATTTGTTTGTAGTATTTCTCTAAGAGACTTTAATAAATAAAAACTTATTGAAACTGTTTCATCTTTTTATTTATGCAATACAATATATTTATAAATTTGATTTCATGGATCATCATACTCACACACAGGGATTATACTTCTCATCTTTCTTCGGCACTTTCTTATATGAACTGATTTCTTTTTTCTCTTGCAGCTTGTACAAATGGGCAGATGACTCTTGATCCTATTTTACAAGCCGAAAAAGTACAAGTACAATGTTGCTCTTTCAAATGTACAGCAAAATTGTACAAGCACTCATTAGGCATAAAAAACAAACTGTGTTGATCACATTCTAGGGAAAAAAAAATTGGTATGATGCTAAAGAAGAAAAATAAAAGCAATGTGCAGCATGCAAAACTCAAACTTGTCTTCAGCAATCAAGAAGCCACACATTTCACACTGTCACATACAACGTTAGGTCTCCTAAGCTGACACAAAAATAGCTTATTGCTTACACTAGCAATTGATTCATAAAGTAAATGAAAACTTAGTATAAAAATACACATATATAAAACAATACCAATTCACAGGTATGATTGTTTAGACAGAAATTTTTTTGTCTCCATCAGCCTTTACACTGTGTCTTACCAAACAGTGGGATCTGAAAAATAAACAAAAGCATGTTGCCACATGTAAAAAAAGAAAAAGGCGAGAAACCGTAGAGATTAAAGAAAGGGAAAGAAAAAAAAAGTGGTGAAGGTGGGGGATAAAGAAAAAGACAAACAAAAATAAATAAATAAGCAAAAAAAGAACACAGACCATCAAACCAAAGAACAAAAACAAAGGTAACATTAATCTCTAGTTTCTCGCCTTTTTCTTTTCTTCCATGCGGCAACATGCTTCGTTTGTTTATTTTCCAGTTCCCACTGTTTGGTGAAATGTAGTGTAAAGACTGATGAAGACTGAAAAAATTTTTGATTGAAACGATCGTACCTGTGAATTGGTATCGTTATATGTGTGTTTTTTACACAAAGTTTTATTTACTTTATCTTTTAACACCAGTATTTTGAGTGTTTTTACTGAACTGATTCATGCTTGGCAAATTGTCCCTCTTGCCGAATAATTATCAAGTAGTAAATGACTTCATATGATACTGTATAAATACACAAGAAAAGTAATTTTATATAACACATAAATAACCTGTTAACTATATAACAGGAAAGATGTTTGTGTGATTATAACAACGCTACGCTCGGGCGATCTGCTAAGGATGGGGGATGCCTTGATAGGAAGGCTTTCTAAGGGGTTCTAATGTGTATTCACGTTACATCTGGAGAAAAATCTACCAAATCTCCAGACCGTTAGATCGACAGCCGTGCGCTGGGACCCGAACATAGGACTTTCATAATTCGTCTGTCTACCATTTTTAGTGACATAACCACTGTGCCAATAATGGGAAAGAAATTTTATTGTAAATTGTTATTAAATACTACTCCAATAGAAACAAAAAAAAAAGCATGAAGGAAAATGTGACACTTTGGACATGCATTTACACTTTATTGAAATTGTTTGTGTGATTATGGTAACACTACGCTAGGGTGATCTGCCAAGGATGGGGGGTGCCTTGGTAGGAGGACTTTTTAAGGGGTTTTAATGCATATTCACGTTACATCTGGAGAAAACCTACCAAAACTCCAGGCAGTTAGATCGACAGCCACGCGATGAGACCCAAACACAGGACCTTAATACTTTGGCCATCTACCATTTTCAGTGACATAATAATCCCTGTGTCATGGAGAGGCAAATAATACTCGAAAGAATTATACAGTTTTTAAAATAATAGACAGTTTTACAAAGATAAAAACTTCAAAGTCTTAAAAAAGAACATAGAATTTTAATTTTCTGCTCATTAAACAAAATCAATTACATTAAGTGATAACTGAACATGTAAATTAACGTTTAAAATAATGTAAACAAAACAATGAAAACAATTGTTATAAAACAGCAATATGTGGATAAATTTAAGTAAGTAAAAATTGATTCCTTTGGCTGTGCTAATTCATAAAACCTATGACAAACATATTTAATTTGAACATTTATAATTCCATTACTCAGTAAATAATTAACATAGTTAACACTTTCATAACTATATAAATTAATTATATTCTATAAAAATTTTATTAGAGTTAAATTCATTTTATTTCGCCTCTATTTCAAAAGAAAAAAAATCAACATGCATCTTTCTTCAAACTTCAATCAAAAGTAAATTTTAAAAATCTTGAACTTAAAACAGTGGTTTTTAAATGAAAATGGAATACAATCTTATCTAATAATATTTGCCTCAAGCTTGAATCAGAGCATAAAACTGGACTCATAAATAAGGACAATAATCAAATGCAAAAATTGTCCCGCAGTGGTCTGGGCGCTAAACTCTGTTCCCATAAGAACACGGCAAGTGAAGCAGCATCCGGTTTGGCCAATGCTTAGGAGGGTCATCTCCCTCTCGGCTTGTCTGATGTGGGTCTGTGTACGCTAATGGGAGCTGGTGCACGTAAAATCCGTCGTGGCTCCAATGTCCTCCAAGTTGTTAAAGGATACCTCTGGGGGTGCTGATTTCAGGTGGGGGTTGGTCCCTCATCTGGAATCGGTTCAAAATTAGGGACCAACAACTAGAAGTCCAACCCCCTTGGGGGCACTGGAACCCCTCTTTCCATGGATAGCGTCGTCTATCATGGACACGACAACAACAACAAAAGCAAAAATTAAAAATGATGCAAATATACTGACCTGGACATTTTTTGTGAATTACGATCGAACTTTGTTTAACAGAGCTGAATTAACCACTGAGTTAAATTTTACTAAACACACCAAGAAAATAAATAAATATCATTTTACGGCATTTATTCCATGCTTGCTTACATTCTAAGCCTGGCGGCAATTAAACCTCACAAAAAGCTATATCAATATTTTATCGAAAAACTGTACTAGAAATCATCCGATTTGGACTTAAAGATTTTACAGTACTACGATTTAGTGCTTAGTGTATGATGTATAAAATTTGTTTTTAACAATACAGAATGCTCCAAGATGCATGAGGAGTTTTATTATTTACAAAATTCTGTAATTAAAAAAAAATGTTTTTCAACAAGTAATTTAAATTTGTTATATTAGAAAACTTATGAAAAGTTCTATTTTTTAATGATTTATTCTTTATTTTCACTTGTACATTTTCATTTTGTGTATTTTGTAAGTTAATATTGCATATCTTTAAAAAAATCATGTATCTGCATGTCGTATATTTACATTCTACTATTTATGACAATTTGCATTAAATTTAAAAAGTTATCTGGTTAAATAATTATCAGCTTTGTTGATGATTTTTAATCTGCAGTTTTGGGTACTTACATATTATCGCAGTAGTCCGCCGAGACGAGCGATTTTTTGCAAGATACATGCCAGACAAATTAAATTATTGATGGTTCCGAATACAAATGGCAACTGTTTGCCGGCACATTTCATGAAAAAATAATTTGGTGGGAATGACTGCTGGGATAATATGCAAGTACCCAGTTTTCTGCAGATATGCAAAATTCCAAAATAATTTTTCCAAAATATCTACTTTTTAGACAAACAAACAAACAAAAAAAAAAAACAGTGAGGGTTTGAACTGACAAATGTTACAATTAAAGGATTTCTCATCTAATCTTGAAGTCAAGTGCGGCTCCGGTGAGGGCAGGGTGCGAACTGAACATTTTCTCCAAGGGGGGACATTTGAAAGAAAACATTCTCCAGGGGGGGGGGACACTTGAAAAGGAAAAGGAGAGAAGATGCAAATGCTCCTTTCACATGATATTTCTTGACAAATGCAGTCGCCGGCACGTGTGGAACTGACTTATATTCAAACAAAAGTCATCGATTGTCTGTTCTATGGAATCACAGATACACAAGCTACATACAATGTACCTGTATTGGATGCCACCTTTGAGGGTTTTTAGCTTAGAAAAGAGACGAAATTTTAAGGCAGTCGCCTTAGAGTATAGTAACAAACGATAACATACAACCTTCATTTTGACTTCTTGACTTCAATCCCAAATCTTCACTCACTAGTTTAACATTTCTTCAGCAGGGGATAAATAGTATCCCTGGCAGGGATCCATTAATATTTCTCTAGCCAGGGATATTACATTCTTCAGCCGGGGACAATCCTCGGCATTCCCCCCATCAATTCGCACCCTGGGTGAGGGGGTTATGAGGCCATGGCACCCTCCGAAAATATTTTTACAACTTTAAATTCTCATACTTCATGATTTCCCTCGTTCAATACGTATTTTGAACAATTTATAGACCTATGTAAAAAGTTCAATGACCCCTCCGAGAATTCAGTCTGGAGCCACCTTTGCTTGAAGTTTCCAAATAAGGATTAAACATAAGCACAAATCTCTTTATTATTTTACCAAAATACCATAGTACGTTGAGCCATATTAAATGAATAGCTAAGCCTCAATATACATCCTACATTTTTTTTTGGGGGGGGGGACCAAAATTGGCGATAAATGTAATATGGCCTTGAATTCTGTTATACATTCTGTTTTTAATATTTTCCATAATGTTTTAATAACATTTTTTTTGTTGTTGTTAAAATGAAACGAGGGGTTGAGGGTTTTGGAGCCCCCCTTCCCCCAAGACAGAAAAAACAATTATTAGTTAATATTTTTTAAATCTATATTGTTTAGATTCTTAACCCTAAATTTTTTTAACAAATATTCAAATTTTACTAGTGTCTCCAGTTTGAAAACATGTTTGGAAAAGCAATTTCGCAGCTACTCTCTTTCTTTGGCACCGTCAAAAACGGCATTATATGCACGAAAAATCAAGGTTAGATGTATATTGAAGCTGCGCCAAATAAATATATCCTGATAGCGACAATCTTTCAGAACTGTTGGGGAAATAAATATGCCGATTATTAATACTTCAAAATGTAAAACAAAATTTTAATGTAAAATCCAGTATAAATCTTCAAAATCCAGTTGAGTTGGCAGTTATGGACAAAGCTTAGTGAGTAGTTGTCGTTAAAAAACTTACTCAAAAGTCCAAATCATTTGCAGTGCAATCACTCAGTGACTTAGGTGAACGCACTTGTAATTTAATTATTCTGTATTAGCTATGTTTTAATTAAATATCACAGTTTCTATTGTTTTAAACACAAGCAATAGTAAAATTTGCACATTTAAATTAAAAATAGGTTTAAAAAATCATAAGGTGAGAAAACAATTTCCATATTTTGAAATACACAAAAAATTAACAAACTACAGGTAAACTTGCAATGATAATAAGAAATTTATAGTTGTATTCAATATAAATTACATATTCAGAAGTTTCTAATGTGGCTAATTCTATGTCAAATAACACCGTGACAAAGAGTTTACATTAGCTATAAATTTAATTAGCCTAGCAAGGATAAAAAAAAATTAAATATCATTATTATAAGGAACAGACATTAGAAAAGTTTTTTTTTTTCTTCAATAGAAATCGCTCCAGCGTATAAATATTATCTTTGTTGATAAGATTACTGTTAATAATGATAACTTAGAGCATATGAAAAAAAGAAAAAATATATACTAAACTGACTAATATTTGACTGACTATCATGCAAAATTATACTGCATCATAAAACCTTTTTAAAAATTACACTATAAATTAATAATTAACAATTTATAAAACAAAAGTAAAGCACATTTAATAATTTTTGTTTAAGTACTCATTATCACGTTAAAAAATATTGAAAAAAACCCACTAGTACACGGCTAAAAAATGCTAACATTACGGACGAACGATGTTTATTTACATATACGTACATACTCAGACAGCACCCGCTTAAAACCTGCCCTGCCCTGCAGGATACATATTGGCGATAAACTGCTAATACCTACAGGGTCCGTACTGGCGATAAGCTGCCAAAGCTAGTCATACCACTTGCGATTTGTTTAACCAATCAGGAGCATTCATTTAAAACACTATGTGGGTATTGTGAATATGCTAGGAATAGTGAACTAGATTGCGCACAAGGGGAGGAAACTTGTTGCCAGTGCACTTCCGGAGCAGACGACACGATAGTGGCAGAAAGACGAAAACGTCGCTGCTTACGACTGCTATGCAACAGCATTAATTTACATTTAAATACAGAATTGATGATTCGTTCAGAACCAAATTCAAAGAAAGAACATTTTGTTATGATATTTTGCTAGCTATTTTTAGTTTATTTTTGCTGTTAGATGGTCTAAAAATGTAACACATTAAAATAATCGATTAAATGTTTATTTTTGCACACAAGGAAAACAAAAACTTTTTCTGAACAAAGATGGGAACTGAAATTAAGTATCAATTGTGTATTGGAAGTACTAGGGTAAAAGACCGAGGTGTCATAGATCTCGTAAGAGAAAACTACGTTCATATCAAGGGGGGGGGGGATTGTGCTTCTTGTTACATTTTAAGAAAATCATAATATTGTGGCATAGTTTGGTGATTGAGTTTGGATCTTTCTTTACCTCGTAAATGTATTTCTAACGTTCTTGAGATTCAAATACGCCTTCTTCTACTTTTTTTTTTTTTTTTTTTAAGGAAAAAGGCTATACTTAGGAAATTTTATCCCTTTTGAAGTGGTAGTCCAAAACGTGTTTTGTACACGTCCTTTATATCTTAAAAAGAAACCGATTTCCAAAAAGTTATAATGTTACATTCTAAAAATATTACAATGTAATAAACTTGGAACCCTAAATGTAAACATCAGTTTTCTAAAAATTGCCTCTCTTGAACAGTGCATTTTCGCTTATGTACATCCACAACTTTGTACAGGTAAAAACATGTTTAGCTAATATTAATATTTAGGATATTTTAAATACCCCCCCCCCCATTTTTTTTTCTGGGGTGCATGTTTTTCACACATTTCTCATAACTAACATAGTAAATATAGATTATTTTAATACAGTTAATATATTTTCAATAGATTATTATTCTTTGTTTAAAATATACCAAGGCTCATTGTTTTGAATAAAAACATTCTCCATTCTTTAATTTTACCATACTTTCGGCTAAATTTGAAGAAATATTTTTTCAAAAAGCTTGATGGGAGAAGGTATGTGGAAATGCATGCATTTAATACGTATTTATTTCATGCGTCTCCCTGTTTCCTACAGAGAAATACACACGTTTATTTCTCAGAATCCCAAATACACAAAAGTTCATTATTTTTACATCCTTTTCTGACAAACATAGCTTAAAATTGTAATAGTAGGTAAATGATGATCGCATACCAAATTTTTGTTTACCTGAAATATTTGTAAAGTTCATTGGAACAATATTTTATTGTAATTTCAATATCAAATTTGCAGTATCTAAGAAATAAAGCAGGGATAAATATCAGGAATAAAGCATTATTTTATGCTGGAATTCAAGCGAGATAATTCTCCACCAAGTTGAAGCCGCACTAAAATATTTCTAAAAATCTTGTTAACTCTCAATTTAATAACAGTACATGTTCGAAGAAGGCTTACTATGTATAGCATATTTTTAGGTATTCTTCCTGATACTTTAAAAAAAAATCAAAGCTAAAAACTAAAATAGGAAAGCAACATTAACAAATTCCAATGTCAAAACTCTGAATGAAAGAATGAGAGGGATGGCACAGCAGAAATCCATTTATTTGTCAATTCTTTATTAGATAGTGGAAACCTAAACAATCAGAAAGTTATTAAAATCAGAAAGTCATCTAGAAAAATTAAGTAAAATGACAGTTTGCAGCATCGAAGCATTGCACAAAGCATGTGCACTTTTTGTGCACAACATTGCACAAAAATCATCAGAAATAATCCTCCCATGATAACTTTGCTTGGCATAACTTAACTGTTTTATGGCTTTTTAAAAATACATTTTATAGTGTACGATTGTTTGTAGGGATGTGTAAACTTAAACGTACATTCAGTTAAAGCACTGATTTAATAGAATTTCAGTTAATATTAAAAATTGCGTCACCAGCCAGGTTTTTTTTTTTTTTTTTTTTTTTTTTTTAATTAAACTGTGGATTTGATACAACACTACAGAGCTGATATGCTTATTTTTAAAAAAAAAGTTAAAATACTTACCATAAAACACTAACTTAATAAAGCTTACTTAAACAAAAGTATAAAGAAACATAAATAAAGACTTAAACAATCACGTTGAACTAAAAAAATGAATTTAATATTAAAACTAGTAATTTTGAAAGTCGTTAAAAAATGCTCAAATGTGGAAAATCTAGTTAGAATAAATAAGATAAATTCAATATCCCCACTTCAAGAGTTATTTTTGAAAAATGATAAAAAAATTAATCATTTCCTGTAAAATATGATTAATAATTATTCGTAAAAAGTAAATTACGATGCTTTATTTATCTCATTTTTTATAGTTTAAGTGCCAAGTATACAATTTAAAAATAATATATAGTATATATATATATATATATATATATATATATATATATATATCGTACGGGCAAATGTTTTAGGATTATATTTATATAGAAACATAAATTAAGCAATGTCTACTTTAATTCAAGAAGGATGTGCAATATCTCCTTCAATTACTTTACAAAGTGAACGAAAAGCATAGGTAAATAGGAAATTTAAAAATACTACTGTTATTGAACATCAATTGGTATTTGATTTTCAATACCACCAATTTTAAGCATTTGTTACCTGTGAAAAGATATTCCAGATCCTTTCCTAAACCTGTTAGTGTAATTATACGCACAGCACGACTTGGGCATGATAATGCTTAAAGTTAATTAAAAATAAATAAATAAGATGCTGGACTAGTGGCGAAAATAACCATAAACCATGATCAAGACACTGCTTTCTGCCACTATCATGGGCGATGCCACCGAAGATATTTGGCAACAAGAAAAACCTCTTACTAGTATACGGATGCGTGATCTAGTTATTCCTATATCTATGACTCCAAGCCGTTCGGATAGTCCGATTCGGTGTAAACCGTTTACACTTTAGCGTTCGGAAAGGCAAACGAAGTGCACTCAGTTTCTAAACTAAACCGACCGTCAGGAGAGCTGGTTTACTTCGTTTGACTTGTAAATTAAAGATGGCGGCGCTTGACTACAACGTGTTTATGTGTGGAAACTGAAAATCTTTTTTCTCTTCCTAAGATGATATTAGTGCTTAGTGGACATTTTCAAAGTTGTAATAAAACTGTGGAGTTATCCAGAAAAACTATTGAAGGTATTTTCTTTTCTTCTAGCCTGATAAATTTATGAGATGCTATTAAAATTAAAGCTTTATCTACCCAAAATCAGCGACATTAAATTAATTTTGGTAAAATGATTCAATCGTTTTTATTTAAAACTGATATATGATTAATTTCATGATAATTGTTGTTTTTTACCAAAGAATTTTTCTGAGAGAGATCTTTAAATGATTTCTTGTTTACGTTTTCTTGTGGCCAAATTGACGTGATTAAGGTCTATAAATGATGCTATTAATTTATGAATCTAATTGAACTCGAACGTTATAGCTTAAAAATAACTCAGAAGTATATTTTATTCCTTTAAGTTATTAGTTCTCTAATTAAATGTTAGTATTATTCGATTATAGGAAATGAATGCAACAGTTTTTTTTTATAGTTGTAATTTTTCCACCCTAGAACCACTATTTTATAAACACTAGAATTAAATTTAGTTTCATGCATAGAAGTTGTACAAGATTGTATCAAAATAACACTAAAGCATGATTTATTGAATTTGTTATATGTACAGTTATTTGTCATGCATGAATACACATGCAAAAAAGCTTCATAGCATTTGGTACAGAGAACATTTTTAAAGTATAAACTTTTTCTTTTAAGTATGTAACTGTTTCTTGTAAAAGCGTAAGATCACTTCCTACCTCAAAAGTACTCATATGAGTACCCACAGGGTTCATACACCTTCATGGAAATTCTCATGGGAAAATGGAATTTTCCTTTAAAAACCTGGAAAATTAAGCTTCAACCCTGGAATGTTAAGAAAATTTACCCCCCTCCCTCTCTTTATTTTTATGGCCTTCACCCTATTCAATGGCCAACTACTTCCCTAATGATGCACACATGCAATCAGAAATAGATGCATACAAGATGAATTATGTATCACTTATGACTGCCCATTTCATATTTCATCGTAAATATTTCATTGCTCATGCAAGCATGGGATGATGTGTTTTACTTATTGACGTGAGTCTAAATATGGAAATTTTTACCAATAGCCTTGTGTACTGACAATAGTATTAAAAAAACTTATCTTGGAACTGTCAAACAGTGAAGTGGTCCCGAAAATTCTTTTTTTACTCTTTTAAAGCTCATACATATTTCCTGATTTTTTATAGGTCAAATTGATTAAGAAACCATGTTTGATATAAATAATGTAATCCATTGTTTATGCTATAATTTAGAAGGAGCATAATTTTGGTTACCATATGATTTCATAATTTCATTACTGTTGCGAAAGCGACATTTCCACCTTTCTGCAAGGCTGTGACTAGATAAATGAAACGCGATTAGAAACTTGTGATTCATTGCTTCGTTGTTTTTGGCAACACAGAAAGGAAAAAAAAAAGGTGTTGTTCTTTTTTTTTTTGTATGTGAGATGGGATGTGCTTCTGTATTTTTGACTGTGAAATATATGTTTAAAAACCAGCTTGACTGTTTGTGATTTATTGCACAGATGAGTTTTTTATTTATCATTGTGGTGAATATGTAGTTATATATTTTGTGTAATGTATTTTAACTAGATCTTTTGTTTATGGAGATTGAATCTAAGGGAGGGTCGAGAGTGCTTCATCCAACTCTCCCCTCAAAGAATTTGCATACAGGTAACATTTTGCATTATTGTACAAATGATATGAACATTTTTTTATGGACCCTAGCAAAAAAATTTGTGTTACTAATCAAATTATTTCTTAAATTCTAGGAGTGGGTGAGTTCATACATAATTTCATCGATTAACTTGGACAAGAATGAGGCAGCTGAGGTGTATGTCAAATCCCCTGTAAACAGGGAGTACTGCAATATTTTACATGAAAAGTTAAATCTGTCTTCAGCATGGGAAATATGTATAGCAATTCCAGTTGACTTGTTGAGAAAGGCAGTAGTTTTGGTACTTCTGTCTTCTCGATAGGTTTGCTAGATGCTATTCCTGTAATCTTCAAAAATGTAAGTTTTCAGGTTCAAAATATTTAATAAATATGATGTTTATTTAATTATACTTGATTTTACCTGCTTATGTTAAATTGCAGTCAAAAATGCAGGATATATTTACTAGTACATTCTTTACATATTTCATTAATGTGACATGGATTTTGAAACTTGTTTAATCAATTGAGTAGCATTGTTTATTTAAATTTGTGTTATCTAATAGATGCAATGTGCAGGTAATATTTTTTTCTCACATTGCATTTAATTTTTAAAAAAAGGACTACTTTACTTCTTATAATAGTTTTTTATGCAGTAACATGCTAAAGTTGTGTTTTACCTTTCAAAAACCTTATCTCAAAGACTCTATGTTGTACTGTTTTTACAGTGTATACTTTTTAAACCGATTAAATAGTCTTAAATTTTACACTAATTAGAAATGTTGGACAAATGACCACCAAAATGGTTCTTAATTTTAAAAATGTCAGACAAATAGTTTATAACTTTCTTATATGGAGGCCATTTTTTTAGAGGCCACTTTATCATACATAAAACTTGTGAATTCGAGTAAGGAAAAAGTATTAATTTATGTATGTTCACAAATACATAGTATCTAACATGATTTATATTTGACTAACATTCAGTTTCTCGTCTCAGACACTCTTTTGCATCTCTTAACTACATAGTCATAATCAAAATTCTTCCATTTTTTAAAACTATAGAAATTCGGTGCATACAGTGTTTGAGTTGGCGGCTGGTCACATTAGCACGCAGATTTTGTTTTTCAGAAATATTGATCCTTTAGTGCTTTATAGTTAGAGTGATTAACTTAATTTTAATACTGTATTGATCTTCACATCCCTAGTAGCAATGACCGCTTGTTCTCTGCTCGGTCGTTCATCGACTCATCGTTAACTCATCGACTCGTCGAATTCAGTCATCGGCAAGTGCACTTTTGTTTATCTGCAATAGATGAATTTTTATTCATGGATAGAAGTGATCTAGACGAGCAGTTTTGCCGATGGGAAACCGAAAAACAATATCTTATCCGAAACTGCAGCTCTATAGCCATCGGGCCTTGCAATTGTCCCCAGTGGTTTACACTTTACCCAAATTCCTATAAATATTTGATAATTTAGATGTGCCTTTGCATAATTAAGGGAAATTTTGAACAATTCTTGAATTAATCGCATAATTTACTTCAGATTTCTTGTATTGGGGTTGGGACAAAATTTAAATTTGAAAAGAAATATTTACAAAAAAAAATGTTAGTGTTTATTATATAAAAATCGTTTGTAATATTTAAATAATTAAAAAAAAATGTGTTTAAAAGAAGAAAAGAAAATCTATTTGAGCATCAGCTGCATTATAAGAAAAACGGAAACTTCATTCCAATGAGCAACTCTTTTGATACCTCTATAATGTAAACAGCAAGAAGAGAAATCAGTTAATTTTTAAAAGTTATCCAAGAAATATGAAAGTTAAAATCACACTAAAATTCCTATACAATTGGCAATATTGTTTTTTAATTATTAATTATGAATGTTGTTGCTACTTACGTACATTGGTAAAAAGTGAAATTAATTTCTTACCAATCCAATAATTTGACTATTATTAATAATAGCTGAACAACACTTTGTCAAAATTTCCCAATCTGAGACTAAAATAACCGGTACTTCACACTTTGCCTTTCATGTGCCAAGATACGATGGTCTAGGGGTAACGCGCTTATCTCGGAATCAGTACGCTCAGGGTTCGGGCCCGGGGGAGGGAGGATATTTTTTTCTTTTTTCAGAAAAACGGAAATTTAACATACAAAAAACGAAAATATAATAAACAGAACGGACATTTTTTGAAAATTTTGCTGCCAGTCATTTATTTTTTATTAACAAATATATTTTACACAGTTTATCGGTTTCTTTTCGTTATTTCATCGGAGTCATCGGGAAACGAGGATCGGCTTTATGGACCCCCGAGCGGACATTTTGTACCAGTTGCCGATGTAATTTCCCCTTTTTTGGATGAAAAGCCATGATCGGCCATTGTTCGTTCTCCTCGGATTTAACTCACCCGCCTCTCATCGACCGATGGGTTATTGCTACTAGGGTATATGCCTCTCTTCTTCAAAAAATTATTTGTAGATTTTTAAATGAAATTTTTCGCTCTTCCACATCAATAAATTTTTCTATCATTTCAAAAATTCATTCAATTTTAATCAAAAATTGCAGGATTCTATTTCATTTTAACTGATGCAGTTTTCTGGAAGGGTAATTGTTCGTGAGTCTGGTATAGAATGTTAAACTTACACACAAGTGGTTTTTATTAAGGATGCAGAATCAAATAGATGTTGTTTAAAAATGAAAAGTTTTGGTACTTACGTAATATCCCAACGGTCATTCTCGCCAAACTATTTTTTCGTCAAATGTACTGGCAAACTATTGCTAATCATATTCCGAACCATCAATAATTTCATGTGTCTGGCATTTACAGGGGCATAGCCAAGGGGGGGGGGATAGGGGCGTCATAACCCCCCATGAGAAATTTTTTGCCATACAAAATGTATATTCTTCACTCCTTTATCACATGCATATATGTGAGTTGCAGTAGTTGAACCCCCCCCCCCCCCCAATGAAAAATTTCTGGCTATGCCCCTGGGCATTTATCTTGGCATAAAATTGCTTGCCAATTTTTTTTAACCCAAAAAATGTTTTATACTTTTAAAAGTTAAATAGTTACGCTTGGTGATAATTAGTGTGCACTGATAAGAGAATAATACCAGTATGTGTTCAAATTGATGACTGAATAGTATGAAATAACAATTTAATCATTAAAATGCCTAGTATATTGCGAATAAGAAAGGAAATTCAATGTGAATGAAATAGTTCCATATGTAGCACTGCTTTAACGCAGCACCCATTCCAATAATATACAAAATAATGCAGCTTTTGAAAATGATTTCATACATTTTTCATTCCTGCTACTAAAATTTGAGTTCCGGTGTATAAAGTTAACACTTATTTGATTATCAGTTCTACCTATTCTTATTTAACAATAAATGAAATTGATTTGCCATGACAGTATAGCATAAAAACTTTGAGGAGTATGAACATGAGTCGAATGCTTTTCAGAAGTCTTCTATAAATGTATTTCTCACCTAGACCTACATTCCTCAAAACCAATATTAATTTCGTAAAAAAATAATTCTTGAAATTTATTCATATTTATCTCTCCAAGGAACAATTTAATGAATTTTAGAATGAATGTTTGTTGATACAATAACCATGAAAGCATAAGCGTAACTTACTAATGCCAAGGAAGGGGGGGGAATTGGCACCCCTAAAATTCAAGAAAATAAAGATATTGCCTATTTGAAAATGTTCCCCCAATGCTACATGCCAATTTACGTCAATGCACAAAAGTTTTTTATTTATTAAATGTTCAGGTAAGTTAATTTTGTTGAACTTTTTATTTCCATTTAGCTTGAATACTGTTTTATTCTCGACAATTAATCAATGTAAATATATAGGTTTTATGAATAAAAATTCAGCTAGGATTTCCTATTAAAAATGTTTTTTGTGTATTTATGTTTTTAATGTATATTTAAAAATTGGGAAGTTTTACTTCTTATATGAATGTGGTATATTCCAATTTATTTTGTAATCATAAATTCATTTTTGCTGGCTGTTTTCAAACTACAACTAAATAATTATTTTAAAACTCTGATTTATTGCCGAAGATTGACAGATTAGCTGTACTGAACCCTTTAAAAATGTGGTGTAACGGCTAATTATCTCTTCGAGGAATCTAGCCCGAGGGAGGATTGCTCTTTTTAAGGGATCCTAACTTGTATTTATGCAAAGTTTTGGAGAGAACCACGGAAAACTCCAAACAGTTAGGTCGGCAGATGCGACCTGCTTTTGAACCGGACTGAACTCTTTAAACCTATAAACATAAACATCAGCCTCCAAGATCACCCAATGACAGATTAATGCAATTTTGTAAGGGAGTGGGGCAGTTAGTTTGAAGATTGACATATACATCCATTTTATAGAAGTAAAATAGAATATTTTAAAGTAATTTCTTTACTCTCGGGGAGAGGGGGGGGGGGTTCGACCCTTTTGCCTGCCTTTAATCCCGCCCTTGGGATCTCCTGAGCATGGATGTTGACTGTTCCCCAAAATTTAGATCATCAGATCCAGGGGCCATTCCCGGATTAGCACGTTTCTCCTATCTATCCAGCGGTAGGACATCTGGCCCCACTGATTCAACGTGCACATTCATCCACTGCATGAAGAAGGTGGTTTTTGAAATAAATAAAAACTTTGTGAAAAACAGGCATAAAATGTTACTTATAAGAAGATACAATCGTTTCGACTGAAATTTTTTTCAGTTATCCTCAGTCAAAGCCCTTCATCTCACAAAACAGTGCAACATGCTTGTTTGCTTATCATTTTCAGTTCCCTCTGTTTTGTGAGACGAAGGGCTTTGGCTGAGGAAGACTGAAAAATTTTTCAGTTGGAAAGATCGTATCTTCTTTTAAGTAACATTTTATGTGTGTTTTTTCACAAAGTTTTTATTTATTTTAACATTTAACACCAGCATTTTGAGTGTTTTTTCCGAAGGTGGTTTTGGTTATCCATGATTCGAATTCGGGGAATAATTCCGTAAGCAGGGGCAGGTCGCCAAATCTTTTTCACGTTGCTGAGTACGCCAATCTGCAAGGATTGTGCTTAGAATATACATGGAGAACTTTTTTTAACGGCAACCTTAATGGGTTAGACGTTGGCACACAAAAAATGTGGCCAACTAAACCTGCCCCCGCTTACGGAATTATTCCCCGAATTCGAACCTGAATCCGTTAACCGAGAGTTCTACACTTTCTATCGCGCTACCACGGATATGAATATTTTATTAAAATTATATTCAACTTAATTTTATTCACAGTAAGTTTTTCTGAAATATAATACATAAAATAAAATAATCGTAATTACATATCAAAATAAGCATTTTAAGGTCCTTATCGTCTATATAAATAATTACATAAAATACAGAATAAATTACTTCTAATTTACTAAAATAATCCATTTAATTGTAACTCCTTGGTTGTAAATATGTGTATAACGAAAGAATGAAATAATAAATAGCACTAACATTTAGAAATATTCATTCAGTTTTTATTAAAACATCCATTTATGGCGTAGTTTACATTTTTTATAAAACACAGCCACAAGCGTCTTGTTTGTTTACATCACCCAGGCAACCAAACTAAATAAACCGAAGCCGTTCGGAAACGCCAACTGCAACCAACTGCACTAAACAGGTTTGTTGACGTTTCCGAGGGTTTACTTAGTGCAAACGGTCGGACGTTTACGAACTCGACCATTAAAACAAAATTTAAAATGAATAAACATATATTATTAACGCCATTTCTATCGATTCTGTTTTTTAAATTAAAATACAAGATGAAAGAAACCTCTGAAAACATGCGTGGAGCCTGATGAGAGCAGTGGTTCCAGTTTCACTTGAGTTTATAAACGATTACAGTTATTTTTAAAAATTAAATTTCGTTGTCTGCATTTGTTTTTTAGAGTGTCCTCGGAGAAACTGCAGACAAAATATCAAAAACTAAATCAATTGACCCATGTCTCCTTTGGTTGAGATATTCACTTAAGGGTTCACGTGCACTCACTTGACTTTAGAAGAACGACCATGAATGGCCAGGTTTAGATTACGAGTTTAAGAACGCTTAAATCAAAACTAGTTTTTGATCAAGGATCATTACATGAAAAGCAAAATAAGAAACAATAAGTATATATCGAGTGAAGCAAATTAATTTTCTTTTGCAGTCTTAATGATATAGTCTGTGATATGAAATAAAGAAATTATAGAACAATTTCATTTTCGTTGTGCGTTTCGAAGTGCGTCGAACGCAATTACGGGTACGTTCAGACTGCCACTTTCGGGTAAAACATGAACTGCTCGAGTTTTACTCGGGGAGATTCACATCGTGGTGAACGGTTTTGAATATTTAATAGGAAAAAAGGGGGCGGCACGCATTTACTAACCAGTGGAGCCAATGGGAGCGAACAATAACTTATAAACAAAGGTCACGTGATCTATCTCCCGAACTTCCCCAGGAAAATCCTTGGAGAGTTGGGAAAAACTCGAGCTACTCAACTTGGTAGCCTGAACACTTTGTTTATCTCTCCGAAAAGCTCAAAACGGGCATCCTGAACGGCTTGGGTTTTTCCCGAGTAACTCGAGTTACTCAAAAGTGGCAGACTGAACGCGCCCGTGGGTAATTCCGTATCTATTCGACAAACGAAACGTCCGTGCGGATGCGGACCCATTTTTGATATTCATAAAATTTGGTAGGTGGTTTTTAGTTAAATTACCATTTAAGAACTTAAAAGTCCATTTTTCGATTTTATGTATGCCTGCATAAATAATGGAAAGAGGAGCACAGTGGGATAATAGATATTTTTCTGGGATTCAAAAGCTCAAAAATTAGGAAAAAAAATTCCATACTTTAGTTAACCATAATTGCAGCACCGTAGAAACTAGTCACTTTCGCAACTCATCCTGTAGGAAAGTTGCAGTCATTTTTGTTTATACGTCAATTATCACCCAATAATCAGTATCTTTCTTTTAATCTAAAGCTTAAAATTTCTTAATTGCATGCATGTAATGACCTTCATTTTATTGATGAATATTGTACAACTTATGAGTTTGGATTTAAAAAGACGTCTTGGGGGTAACGTGGGACATCTTGATTGGGGCACAATGGACCAGTGCTCCACTATGCGTAAACCTATGGCTTGTGCAATTGCAGAACGAGCAAGGACACAATTATCATTTCCAGTAGACTTTGGATTTTATTCTATGATAAAATAAACTTTTAAGAACATTTTGTTATTGTTTACTGCTTAGTTGGATGTTACCTTATTATTAGAACTCGGGTGCTATTTCTTTCAAGCACGAGATTTTTGTCTACGCAGCGCGCCGTGGTCACTTTTCCGTTTGATCCATCTTTTCTGCAGAGTGATTTGATACTGCTAACGGAAACATGGACTATCCCTTCAGATGATTTTCTAATACCAGGATTCACTTGAGTCGAACGGACAGACAGTGGTTTCCAAAACAGAAAGCCATCTGGAGTTGTGAATTTTATAAAGGAAAACTTAATGAAACGTTTTACCCGTGCGTACACGAGCCATATCAATGGTGTTCAAAGGGTCATTGCGCATATTCAAGATAAAGTGAGATTTGCAGTTCCATACGCTAGTCCTTGAATTTCTTATGAAGATAAATTAGACACTATATTCGATACATTGCTGAAGGAAGATGATTAGAAAACTGTTTTAGTAAGAGATTTTAACATAGAATTGAATTCCGATCCAGGATCCGATTTCATAACTGAAATGGATCCTTTAGATTTTCCAATACGCACTCATCCAAAACATTTCACATTAGGGGCCAAACAACAATGAATGCCATTTTCAGCAACAAAATGATGCAAATGGGAGTCTATATGAGCACTTACAGTTATCATTTTCCTCTATAGGGCAGAATGGATTGAATAGATCTTTAAAAAATCTGAAATTCTTCCAGCCGAGTGCGTCAGTAAAATCTGGAAGAATTTTAGATTTTTTTCTTCTTTTTTTAATTCATCAAATAGTATTATGCAGCAAAGAATTTTGCAACTCTTGAATGAATTTCATTATTATAGCTCTTTTAAGTCTTGTCATTTGAAAACTGCTGTTATACATTCTGTGTTGAATACCTTAACCTGAATTTAACTATAATAATAATAATGTATTGTCATAATATAGCTGATTTTTTATGTTGCTTACCCATTGTCCCACACTGAGACAGAGTATTTTTTGTAAATTATTTCTTTTTTCACAGTATAAAATTACGATAAATTCTGAAAAAAATTGCAACAAAATCTAAAAGTTGTCAAAATATTGTTCTGCATTAAAGTTTTATTTTTAATTAAAAGGAAAAAAATTATGGTGCTTACTTATTGTCCTTGCAGTCTGCCAAGACGAGCAATTTTTCACCAATATAAATGTCGGATGCATGAAATTATTGATGGTTCCGAATACGATTGGTAACAGTTTTCCAGCACATTTTATGAAGAAATAATTTGATAGGAATGACTGCGAGGATATATTGCATAAGTACCAAAATTATTAGAAAACAGGTGAAATTTTTCCCACTGTGCCCGTCGCTCCCCAAACCTGCAAGATGACTGGCAGTGACATAATTGACACTGAATTGCAGTTACAATATACAGACTGACATAGTAACAATTCTGAAAATGATCAAAAGTTTGGTAAAATAAACCAAGGCTTAATGAAACCTTGGCAAAAAATATCCCAGATTAGTAGAGTAGCAAAGTTGTGTTACAGAACAGGAAATAACGACAGTATATGCATAAATATTAAAATAAAATAAAAATGGTAAAATTGATCACGATAGTGTGTGCCCTAGGTGATAGCCGTTGGAGCTTGGCGACAGTGACTATCGCCGGCCATTTTGCACGATCAACAAAGCAAAGCAGGGTTCGCAGTTACTCAGATGTTTGAGTAATTTACCCAAATTTTGTTGACTATGATGCAAAAAAATACACACATTTTGGGTTTTGTTAATGCAAAAACCCATATTTAGAAGATAATGCTAATGCAGTGTATATTATTTCAGTGAATATGTGAGAGAGCAAAAAATATAAAAGGATAATCAGTTTGATTAATTTATCGTGCGCTTTTTTCAGGGTGGCGACTTGGGCCACTAATTTAAAAATAAGGCGACTTGAGCGACTATTTTGAATAAAAAGCATTATTTTTCATACTTTTTGTCCACTGCCTTTTCTTTTCTCAGTTGCAATGTCTCATTCACCAAACATTCTAATCTGTTTTTTTAATCTTATTATGAAAATAAATTTACCTCTGTTTTATAACGCATGAAGCTTTTAAATTTATCGTTTTATTAATTCCTTCTTATATGATAAAAGACGTATATACTAAAGACGTATATGTTATTTCTCAACTACAAAATCATGCAAAAATGCGACTATTTCGGCAACTAAAATTAAAAAATGGCTACTAAACTGGCAACTTTTTTATGTTGGTGAGGCTGCTTATGCCTATTATTTTTGCCTCCTGACGTGGGTGGAAACCCTGTTTTTTTTTAATTCAACAGTCAGTAATACAATTTTGGATTTAATTTTTTAAAAATTAAGCATGCTATTTTGGGTACTTTTTTCCAAGGGTTTCTACAGACCTGGAAAGTCAGGGAAATGATTTTTGTCAGGGATTTGGGAAAAAAGCCAGGGAAATCGAAGACAGGTCAGGGAAACGCAAGAAAAATTGAATTTTGTGGCAAAATCAAGAAAATATTTGCTGATTGTGAGCCTAAGTATAGAAATTGTTTTATTTTCATTTTCTCATTTAACCTTATAAATAATTTTAAAATGTTATCTTAATGAGCCTATCTTGTGCAGTTGAAATAGGCTCAATTTTATCCTAAATTATTATCAAGCAGGGTTTTTGTTAGAATCCAGTGATGTCAAATAAGATTCTTGTACATTGTATTTTATTATTATTATTATTATTATTTGTAATATAAAGGGCAAAATATATAAAAAGTTATTAATTAAAGGATGTAGTGTTAAAGATAGAAACTCAAAATTCGGGAAAGCACACGAGATAAAGTCAGGAAACAGCGTGATAGATGTCAAGGAAAAGTCAGGGAAGCAAAAGCTGTGAAATCTGTAGAAACCCTGTTTTTATGTCCTCGAGGCTTCTAATGCTACTATTTTTGCCTTCTGACAGTGGTGGACACCCTGAGAAGGCAGCTTAGACCCTTCTTGACCCACTGCCTTAAAGAATAATGGGTCAAGATATTGTTCGCACCTTCACTGTGGAGAGAGCAACAGGAAAAAGTGAAAGAATGCTTTCTTATTGAAAGGTAATTGGATTACCATCTCCATTAAAGTCATTTTTATTGTGCTCCTATTTATATTAAAACTAGCACAAGCATATTGTGCATGCAGACATTCAAAAGAATATCTTCTCATTAAACTTAAAAGGACTATTAAATCATTTTCATTGTGATCCTATGGATATAAATTCAAGCACTTTGTGCCTGCAAACTTCCAATCACGAAAACCCTTTTGTGTGTGATGTATGTAACAAAGCTTTCTCTGACAAAGGAAATTTGAATGCACATCTTAATACCCACACAGGGATGAAACATCATGTGTGTAATGTATGCCAAAAGGAGTTTTCCGATAAGTCACATTTCAACAGGCATGTTCGTATCCACACAGGGGTGAAACCTTATGTGTGTAACGTGTGCCGAAAGGAGTTCTCTGATAAGTCACATTTCAACAGGCATGTTTGTACCCACACGGGGGTGAAACCTCATGTGTGTAACGTATGCCAAAAGGAGTTCTCCGATAAGTCACACTTCAACAGGCACGTTCGTACCCACACAGGCGAGAAACCTTATGTGTGCGGTGTATGCAACAAAGCTTTTTCTGACAAGGGAAATTTGAATGTTCATCTCAGTAAACACACGGGGGCGAAACCTCATGTGTGTAACGTATGCCAGAAGGAGTTCTCCGATAAGTCGTACTTCAACAGGCACGTTCGTATCCACACGGGGGTGAAACCTCACGTGTGTAACGTGTGCCAGAAGGAGTTCTCCGATAAGTCACACTTCAACAGGCACGTTCGTACCCACACGGGAGAGAAACCTTACACGTGCGACATTTGCCAGAAGGGATTCTGTCACAAGCAAAACTTGCACTATCATCTTCGTACCCACACGGGAGAAAAACCCTATGTGTGCGACATTTGCCAGAGAGGGTTCGCTTACAGACAATATTTGGACAGGCACATTCGTACCCACACAGGAGAAAAACCTTACGTGTGTCACGTCTGTCAGAAGGGATTCCCCCATAAACAGAAATTGAACACGCATCTTCACATCCACACGGGCGAAAAACCTTATGCTTGTGACGCGTGTCACAAGAAGTTTTCTGATAAGGCAAACTTCAGTCGACATCTTCGTACCCACACGGGAGACAAACCTCATGTGTGTGATGTGTGCAAGAAAGCATTCTCGAAGAAGAGTAGCCTGAACGAGCATCTTCATTCGCACAGGGGAGATCAGCCTTATGTGTGTGACGTGTGCAAGAAAGGTTTCACTCAGATTGGAAACTTGAACAAGCATCTTCGCATCCACACGGGGGAAAAACCGTATGTGTGCGATATGTGCCGGAAAGGTTTCGCTCAGATTGGGAACCTCAACAGACATCTCCGTACCCACGTGGGGGAGAAACCTGATGTGGACGACAGAAGTACAAATGCATTCTCTGAAAAAGGAACTTTAACCCTTTGAGGCGCAACCCTTTCCCAATGCTGAAAAAAGGGCACACGTTGCAATTGCTGGATTTAACTACCAGCAAGAGGGCAGACGATCAAAACGTTCAACGACAGCTGGGTGTGTGGCACAGCCAGCTACATAAAAAAGTCTCTAGATCTGTGGCACGCGATGAACGTTTCGATCGTCTGCCATCGTGCTGGTTGTTAAGTCGAGCGATGGCAACAGCTGCCCTTTTTTTCAGCATGGGGCAATCTATCCAGCTGTTCTCGCATTCTTCCATTTTTCAGCAGATGTCAGTGCTGTTCAAAAGAATAGTGACCATTTTTTGACGGGAAATGATGGGCTAAAAAGTAAAGGATTCTCGTGGAGCTATGTACCCGCAACTGTTTTTATAGAAATCTAATCTATTCTTCGTAACTGGCAACAGTCAAAATGTCATAGTTGGCTGTTCCCAGAGCGGGATCACTGCACTTTAAAGGGTTAAATGAGCATCTACATTGTCAGTCAGGAGTTAAACCTGATGTAGGCGAGTGATGTAGAAAGTGTCTCCTAGAAATACAAATTTAATAATCGCTTTAGTGTCTTCTTTGAAAAAAGTGAGTAAAATGTACATAAAAACAATGTGTTCAATGTCTAACAATTTAAAAACAATATACTGTTGCATCACAAACAATTCTGTGCAAATATTATTATATTTTCTGGATTTTTGACATTTTTGGGAAATTTTTGAGATTGCTAGGTGGTGGCTACTGGCATTCTGTTGCGTATGTAAAAGATTTCTATTATGTAAGGAAGATGCTAAGAGATTCATTTGCCTTATGTTATAGAAATTTAATACAAGTGGACAGCTTGACATCCTTTCAGACTGAGAATGAAAGCAAATACTGTCTTGTAGCTTCAACAATGTGTCTACCATGCAGGGTTTAAGCTGGTTATGTTGTAGCAAGAGTGCTAAAATGTAGAAAAAACCGGTAGCAAAATGCTAAATAAATTAGCTGCTTATAAATTAATGTAATACCAATTAATATGTTAATTAAACTGCTTGTATTTACATGTCGCATGCAAATGAAAACTTATTATTTTAGAACTATTAACATCTTGAAAAACACTTTTTATGACACACAAAGTGATCACAAGCAAAACTGACAAAAAAGAAAAATGTTGATAACAATTTATTAAAAATTATTTCTTAGAATGGGGCACTTGTGCTTTGAGGTTCTACGGTATTTTTTAAGTTTTGGAAATTCTTCCTGATAGTAAATTTATCCATAACAGTAAAAAATTCAAAAATACTGTTATTGACATTACCAAGAGTAAGCAATCTACAAGTACCAATTCTTTTGAGCGTATTTTTAGCCCATGAGGGAAAGATGGGCAGGGGGGGAGGGTGCAACGATAGGTGCGGGTTGGATTCGCAGCATTTCTGTGGTTGAATTAGAAAGGGGTAACTCCACCTTCAAGGGGGATTGGCCGTTCTAACAGGTGCTATTGAGAATTTTGAGAAGGGGGGGGGGGAGAACGCTAAAGTGCGAAAACGGATATTTCAGGAATCGGGAAATTCTGTTTTCAGAGAAAACGGAAGTTAAAAATGGCTAAATGTCGCATTTTCACGTTGGGCAATACTTTTTTTTCTGCATTTTCGAGCAACTCGTCGCATTCTGCGAAAAATGCTACCACAGCTTGATCCCTGCTACCATGGTCGTAGAAGCTAGCAGTCAGCTGCCACATGTAGTAAATTAAATGTGTTTATGTTTATTATGCTACCACCTGTCAGCAGATTTCAGTACCATTTTTTATTTTTTAATTTATTTTTTTACTATTTCATAATTCTCAAGCACATCATTTGAATTATCTGTAGTTCAAAGTTTGTTTGATTTGGTCCAATAGAACACAATCTGGAGCCTTTTGTAGTGGGCTGTTTATTTCATACTAACTCTGTATTTGCCATTCCTTATAAAAATTTTGTATTTTTGGTAACTTTAAGTGACAAAAATTTATTTTCTGCATTATGATGGATGGTGAAACTTAACTCAGGATGGTTTGTCTGCTTCAAATTGCAATAACTATGCTAGTTATCATTGCCCAAAATTAAAAAAGTTGTATAGTGATGGCAAATACTAGGGATGCACCGAATACCATATTTTGCCGAATAACAAATGCCAAATATTATTTAAAATGTATTAAACCGCTATTAAACTTTGATTGCAATGATTAATTTAATTAGTTTGTTTTTAAACAATATTTAATATTTCATACGATGTTTAACTTCAAATTAAAATGCAGCAAAATCTAATATACAAGTTGTTATGCAAAGGCATAACACTTTTCAATCATGCTCTGGAAAAGGTGAAGTTTAATACCTCACAAATATATGCGAAGTTTTTAAGATTACTTCAAGTATAAAATACAATTTTTCCCCCCCAAGTTCCCAGAGTTCATTCACACGGGGACCGCACAGACATCGAATTTCCAGAGAAAGAATCTCAAGACCACACTGGGTGATATCATATTTCAGTAAACAGCAATGGTTTCGCAAGGATAATCTTTTCGCCACACTGGGCGATATCATATTTCAGTAAACAGCAACGGTTTCGCAAGGATAATCTTTTTGCTAGGCACAGTCAAAAAACTCATAAATTTTCAGGTTTACAAGGAAAAGGGAAGCCCCATGTGATTTTTATCTCCATTGGCTACAATTAAAAATATGCAGTGGATTCTGTGACATTGAGCCAAAAACATCAGAATTAGCCAAATTGGCGTAAGTCAAGCTACAGAAATTCAGTAGCGGTTTTGTCAGTTGGATTTAAAATTTCGAAAACACAAGTCAGGCCTCTCGGAAGATTGAAGGGTTTGAGACCCAGTCTCATTCTCCTGAAATCGACCGATGCCTTTGGCTGGATGTTTTTTTTTTTCGTCGCTGTTTGAAGAAAATGAAAATTTTATTATTAGAAAATTCCTAGAGATCGAATGATGCTCTGAACTCGGCATCACCGCTGATACGCCTCTTCCTGTGATTGGGAAATACTTACAAGATGTTCGTTAATTTTGAAAATCCTTTCGTTTGACGTACAAGAATTTAGTCATCATTTCGTCTGAGATCAACTGTTCCGCTGATATGTCTCTTCCCGCATTTGGGAAATATCGCCTATTCCTGCTGCTGAAGATTTTGAAAATTCTTTCGTCTAAGTTATAAGAATTTCTTTGATTCAAAAAAAAATCATTTCTTATAAGATCAAACTGTTCCAGCTGATGAAGAATTTTTTGTGGTGCACTAACTGTATACGAAAGCGAAATTAGAGAAGTGAACGATTAGAAGAACGCTAGACCATCGCAATATCGTGGAGTATGAACTATGAGAAGAACACTAGACTATCGCAACTTACTACATAAAATCTTACAGACTTTGTGAGACACCGTAATATTGTGGACTGAGTGACAATATATCGCGAAATTAGTGAAACTTTAGAATTATGAACTTCGAAAATTTGTAAAACTGATGCAGGAGAAATTGTGAACTCGAGAGGTATTACTACATCTGCCCCAACATGGTATGATAAATTTAATTTTACCATATTATGTATATAAAAAGTATTTTAGTGTTTTTGAAATAATATTTTAAGTGGATTATGTTGGTATAATTAATGTTTAAATGATTAGTACGAAAGGGATTTAATCATTTGAAGAATTTTCTAGATAAATATTTTCATAAGTAAAAATACTTTTTGAAATAAATTTGTTTATATTCAAAATTGAAGGGTACCCGATATTTTAGTATAATTCTCTGAAATAATTGATCGTAAAGTATTAATTATTATTGAATGACATATTTAGGATGTGTTGATTCTAACAGTGTGTGCAATGAATATAATATACAAATATAAATAAAGACATTTCTGGAAAAAATATAGTTATTATTTGAGTAAACTAAATTTCAGGATTTAGTGGTGTCCTTATGCGGATACATTTCAGGTAAGATTTTAATATTTCTCTCATATGCACAGCGCAAAATTTATACTAACCATTATAATGATCATTGGCTCCCCTTTTAAATAAAAACTTAACACAAATCCTCCCCCCATAAAATTTTAACACAAGTGTTTCCTTTATATATTATTAATAACTTTTTAAAATGTTAGTGAAATGCTGATATTTTTTAGCTGCATATTAAAAAAAAAAAAATAGCTGCTAATTGACATGACATATTTATGAACACTTTAATGTTATGAGGTTTTTTTTTCTCTTTCTCCTGGTTACTGCTTTAAATTTAAATGCGTTAGTAATAGTAAGGTTAATGTAATATGTGCTATAAGATTTAAGGAAAACTGAAAAGCAATGTTACAGTTAAAACCCGAATTTACTAGGCAAAACGCGTTCTGACTGACAGCGCTAGGCAAAACCCGAATTAACTAGGGAAAACCCATTTTATCCAAGTAGTGGTAGCACGTTTTCGAGGGGCTACTACTGCGGAGGCATATTTTCCAGGGGGCCCCCTAAAGCAATGGCCAGACCCACTGATTTTTTTTGGGTCTCGCAAAGAGCAGGCGTTAGCATATTTTCGAGGGGGGCCCACTTCAGTGGTGGCTGGACATCATGTTTTCGCTTGTGAGTTTCGGAATGTTAATGCTTTATCCACTAAAAATTGGATCTTGCTCCCCCTTCGAAAACATGCTACTGCTGGCCCTTTGCGAGACCCCAAAAAACATTACTGTGTCCAGCCATCGATGCAAGGGTGCCCCCCCCCCTCGAAAATATGCTAACGCTGGCCCTCTGCGAGACCCAAAAAATATTAGTGGGTCCGGCCATCACTTCAGGGGGCTCCCTTGAAAATATGCTAACGCTGGCCCTCTGCAAGAGCCAAAAAAACATCAGTGGGTCTGGCCACCGCTGTAGGGGGCCCCTTGGAAAATATGCTAACGCTGGCCCCTTGCGAGATCAAAAAAAAAATGGGTCTGGCCATCGCTTTAGGGGGGACCCCCTCGAAAATATGACTTATGACTTATGGAAAGGAGGCCCACAAGGGGCCAGGCACCGCGACCATGGGTCTATTGTACCAACCCCAAGTCCTGAAAAAAATGGAAAGTCCTGAAGGGCCCTATGAAAAGAGCCCAGTAGCAGATGCGAACATCAGCATAGACCTAACAGACATTTTGTGGAGCTCCCAGGGCTCAATGACATGGCGCCCAAGATGCTCAAACCTGTAAGCCGAAAAGTACTCACATTCACAGAGGATGTGCAATGCAGTTTCCTCTTTAAGAAGATCCCTGACAAGTGGGATCATCGACAATCTTCATTATATTTAGATGCCTTTTAAGGCAACAGTGCCCAGTTAACAGACCAATAGCCCTACGAAGACTGGACCTATTGAGACACAGAAGTTCCTTGCATCTGTCACCAGGGAAGCCAAGATTAATCTCTTTAGCCTGCCTCTGGCCATCACAATTAAGCCAGTTAGAATACTGAAGCCTCTGAAAGTGGTTAAGAACAGTATCCCTATAACTTTTGCCCGAGATGCCTAGAACCGGCTCAGGGCCAACAAAAGAGGAACTAGAGTCCGCCCTGGCAAGGAAATCAGCCATCTCATTGCCGGGAATGCCAGAATGGCCAGGAACCCAATACAGAGTAACCTTATTGAGACGAGAGAGCTTGCAAAGCTCCAAGTAACACTCCCAGACCAAGTAGGAGGAGATAGCAGTGCTTTGTTAGGCTAACAAAGCAGCCCTACTGTCAGAGCAAATGAAGATATGCTTCCTGGAGTAACCAGCCTTTAAACAGAAAACACTACACATAAGGATAGCATAAACCTCTGCCTGAAAGACAGAGGCATGAAGGCCCAGAGAATAAAAGAGCTTAATGCCATTGTCCAGACAGCAAACTCCAGCTCCAGTACGATTACCAAGCTTGGAGCCATCAGTGTACCAAACGCTACACCTGTTCTTACTATAAATAGGAGGCTTTCGCCAGTCATCTCTAGAGGGGAAACGAACGGAAAAAGATCCGTCAAAAACATGCCTGACAAGCATATTATCAGAAGGCATGCAACAGAGAGGATGCGTCAACATAGATGAATCAAGATCACCCCATGAAAGGTATTGCGAATAACCCTTCCAGTACCCCAGGTCCATAAGCCTCTTTCTGCAGACCAGGGCCTCAGCCTCAATAAAAGAATGCAGAGGCAAAAGGTTTAAAAGCAATTCAGTGATTGCAGGAGGAGTTGTACGAAGACAACCCGTGATAGCCAAACACGCCATCCTTTGAATACGGGTAAGATCCTTCCTAGATGAAACTAAGGAAGATCTAGAGCACCAAACAATGGACCCATACGCAATGATCAGGCGAACAATCATGGTGTAGATCCAATGAATAGACCGAGGACTCAGGCCCCAAGTCCTGCCAATAGCACTTCTACAAGCCCAAAAGACTCGTTTGGCCTTAGCAAGACAGTAATCAAGGTGATTCTTCCACCCCAAATGGGAGTCAAAGTAAACACCCAAAAACTTCACCGAAGAAGAATATGCAATGGGCTGTCCAAAAAACGAAAACTTAGAAGACTTGAAGTGCTTAGCACTAGGAAAAGCAACCAAACATGTCTTCAGGGGATTGACAGAAAGCCCAGTATCAGAACACCAGCTCTCCACCACTTTCAAGACCGAGTTAATGAAGCCAGTGACCACCGGGCAAAACTTGCCCCTGGCCACAATGGCAATATCATCAGCATAGCCAATACAGTGGACCCCAATGCTAGCCAACAAGGAGTCCACCACAATACACCATAATAAAGGTGAAAGAACCCCACCCTGGGGAGTACCAGCAGAAAGACGTGCCACCAAGGTATCCCCCAGAAGCGAAGCAGAGATAAGCCTGTACGAGAGTAGATTATCAATCCACTGACAGACAGTTTTATCAACACCCTTGGAGGCAAGGGCAGACAAAATCGTACCAGAGGGAACTCTGTCAAAGGCTCCCTCGATGTCAAGAAAAACAGCAAGTGCCACTTGATTACAGCAGACACTTTTCTCGACAGTAAAAGCAAGATCATAAAGAGCAGTAGTAGTAGATCTGCCAGGCTGATAGGCATGCTGATTTACAGGCAAAGGGGAACGACTAAGCAACGTATCCTTAATGTGCCTATCAATAAGCTTCTCAAGAGCCTTTAAGAGAAAAGAAGAGAGACTAATAGGTCTAAAAGACTTAGCCTCAAAATAGTTGTCTTTCCCGGGCTTAGGGATAAATACAACACGAGTGTGCCTCCACAAAGTGGGAACATACCTTAAAGCAATGCAAGCCCTGAAGATCTTGCATAAAGAAGGAGAAAGCAGTGCAATACCTTCCCTAAAAAGGATAGGAATAATACCATCCATACCCGGAGTTTTATAAGGTCCAAAAGACTTAATAGCCCAAACGACCCTATCATAGGTTACAATCTTGCGTGCAACATCCCAAGCCTCTTTATCACTGACAAAAGCAGGAGCAGGAGAGGGGATACACACATTGTCAAGAATGACACAGTTCGGGAAGTGAATCCTGAACATCTCAGACAAAGTCTCACTGCCCGACTCAGAGAAGTGACCATTATGCATCTTAACGCAGTTAAGGTTAGATGATTTGTTTTTAGCCAAAAGTTTAACCAATTTGGCAGAAGCAGACAAATCATTGATAATGCTGCAGTAGTCCTGCCAAGAAGATCTCTTGGCACACCTAATCGCTTTATTAAAGCTGGTGAGAGAAGCTTTATAAGCTTGCCAGTCACCCGTTTTCTTGGCTTTATTGAAAAGCCTCCTGCAATTTTTACGCAAGTGCGTGAGCTCAGTCGTCCACCAAGGGACACGCCTCCGGGCAACAACTGTGCTCACCAGACAAGACTCATTATAAGAAGAGCAGATAGCCCCAGTTAGGGAGGAAACGGTGTCATCAATATCACTAGGAGAAGATAACTTACCGCTGATATTCCTCAAAGTTTGAGCTTCTTTCTGTAGGAACCCCAGTCAGCTCTGCGCGGGTTCCTACCTTGACTCTTCACAGGGATGAGTCCTTTAATGGAAAAAAGAATTAGTTTATGATCAGATAAAGTAATATCATCCGACACATGCCAATTCTCAATAAGATCATAACAATGACCATTACAAAGTGAAATATCAAGAACTTCACTTCTATTACTGGTAACAAACGTAGGTCTGTTTCCCTTGTTAAGAATAAATAAATTATACAGCAAAATATATTCCAAAAGCTCATCACCCCGAGGATTGCAGTTAGTGCTCCCCCAGACAGTGTGGTGAGCATTAGCGTCACAACCAATGACAAGCTTTGTGTTCGCAGTACAGTACTCAATCAAAGATTTAGCACTGACCGCAAGAGGATCACTGCTATCAAATGGAAGATAAGCAGACAAGAGAACCACGCTGTCGTCGTTCAGACTAATCTTAACCGCAACATTATCTTCATCAAGTTAATTGGCTAAGACTAAGGCATGAAGCTTGGCATTAGCTACAATACAGGCTCTAGGCCTGACAGCAGTAATATCATACAATATATTAAAGCCTTTAACATTAAGACCAAGGATCTTCCCATTGAGAGTCCAAGGTTCCTGAACAAGAGCTATATCAACCAATCCATCAGCAAGCCGCTTGCACAGGAGTGCGGAAGCACTCTTACTGTGATGGAGGTTAATCTGAGCAACATTAATACAATCCATAGCACAAGCAGGAAGGAAGAAAAAGCACAAAGCTATAGTAATTTAGCTGGTAGGACTGGGGCAGTGCACAGACTCCTCCAAACCCTCGACAGCCAAAATCTTATCAGCCTCATCACCAGAGAGAGGCTGAAGAGTAGAATCGGAGTCTGAGTGAATACCTAACTCACCCAACCCAGAAAGACCAACACTACTCACCTTAGAGAAGGCGTGGCCCTCGTCGGATGACATAACCATGTCCTCAGTCTCCTCCACATCTGAAGCAGCTTCCGAAGCAGCCGCAGCCGACGCAGGCTTCTTATTAGGGTCCCGGAGTATCTTGAAGACACCCTGGTCCACCCCCGTATGAGCACTGAAGTCTGCCTTCCGAATCGCTTCAGCAGCCTCACAGTCAACCTCAAAGATCCATCTAGTCGAGTGGGGTTCCTCACTAAAGTGAAGAGCGCGCCACTCGGTCGATTTCAGCAATGGGTTAAACCGGTTCAGCCGCTTCAGAAAAGCTTCCAGCTCCTTCGTGACTCTATCTTTGGTCTTAAAAGCAACCTTAACGGGCTTGGGCAGTTCACTGGCCTTCAAGAACTTCAAGGCCTCACCATCCAGAACCCGAGAGTTGCCGTCAAAGGCAGATTTGACCCACTCAGAGGTGAATACATCGTTGCACTGAACAATCAGTGCTCCGTTCTGCAGTCCTGTACTAGAAATCCTCGGCAGCTGCCCGTCCAAAGGGATCGAGTCCACTAACCGAAGGATCTCAGCATTAATCTTCTCCTCGCACTCCTTGAACAATTTGCTCTTGGGGAAGGAGACCTTGACAACAGCCAACTTGACTCCGCTGAGGACCTGAGCGAAAGAGCCAGATTGGAGAGACCCCGCACCAGACTTCTTCCTCTTTGCCACAGCAGGAGATGGGGTGCCCGAGACAGGCCTCTGCCTCTTGCGACCCTCATCCTTCTTAGCAGCTTTGGACTGAGCCAACTGGTCAGACCGGGGCTTCTCAGCCTCAGTCATGGCCTTAGCCTTCTTCCTTAGCCGCCTCTTTTTGGATTTGGAAACAACACTCCGCCACTCTCCCACAGCCTCAGGAGGTTGCTCACTTTCGTGAGCAGCACTGCCTTCATCCTTGATGGGGCAGGGTTGTTTAGAAGAAGGGAGGGCAGTGGAAACCACCGCCGCAACCCTCGTTTGAGAGCCGAAGCCCTCCTTTGGAGACTGTAGAACATCTGACGAAGAGGACCCTCTACCTAAATCCTCAACGTCGGTAGACTGTAAAACATTTTTCGAAGGGGGCCCTCTGCCTAAACCCCCAACGCGCTCCTTTTTAGACTGCGCGACGAGCGATGCAGTATCATCAATGTTAATATCCACGTCCATATTAACAGGTAAGGCCACTTAGCCGTTGCCGTTGCCAGCAACATTACCAGGGTGCACCACGAGGAGGCGGGCCTTGTGCACCCCACCCTCGAAAATATGCTAACGCTGTCCCCTTGCGAGACCCAAAAAAACATCAGCGGGTCCGGCCAATGCTGTAGGGGACCACTGGAAAATATGTTTACGATGGCCCTCTGCGAGACCCAAAAAACATCAGTTTGTCCGGCCATCACTTCAAGTCCACCCCTCGAAAATATGCTAACGCTAGCCCTTTCAGAGACCCAAAAAAACATCACTGGGTCCGGCCATAGCTTTAGGGGGCCCCTCTCGAAAATATGCTAATGCTGGCCCTTTGCAAAACCCCAAAAAACATCAATGGGTCCGGCCATTGCTTTAGGGAGCCCCCTCAAAAATATGCTAATGCTGTCCCTTTGCGAGACCCAAAAAAACATTAGTGGTTCTGGTATCACTGTAGGGGGCTCCCTGGATAGTATGCCACCACTGTAGGGGCTCCCTGGAAAATATGCCTCCGTGGTAGTAGCCCCTTGAAAACGTGTTACCACTACTTGGATAAAACGGGTTTTCCCTAGTTAATTCGGGTTTTGCCTCGCACTGTCAGTCAGAACGCGTTTTGTCTAGTTAATTCGGGTTTTCACTGTAACAGCAACAAAATTTAAGTTTAACATCTCTCTCAGTGTTTTCTCTTACATTAAAACTAATTTGATTGTGATATTAGTAAGTAATAACTTGAGTTAATTTAGTACTATGGTACCAATTGGCGAATTTGTTTACTATTCGGTCGCCGAATATTAAAGCATTTGGTCGAACCGAATATTTGGCTTGTCTACCGAATAGGCAGTATACCAAATATTCGGTGCATCCCTAGCAAACACTAAATGACAAATCTGCATTTTGTATTTCACTACCCAAAAATTACCTGTTAAGGGTGTCTGAAAAGGAGACTTCCTTTTGCCACTAAATTAAGGATTAGGAATCTATTGGTTAAAAAATGCCTTCTTATTATTTTCAAACATTTGGCAACTTCTTTACAACTGTTGTTGTTATTCATCCCCTTGGTGTAGGAAAACTTACACCAAGTCCAACAGACCTCTGTCACATGAGAGCTTTAAAAATCTTCTCCTGCTCATCCAACAGCTGTGTCCAGGAGGTGTCTAAACAATCAAGAAGATGAGTAGGGATAGCAGGTAGGAAACAAGAGAAAGGGGAATAAATCTTTCCCCCCATTCTGAAATTTCATGCATTTTAAGGGAACGGCGGACATTATAAATTTTTTTTTTTTTTTTTTTTGACCAAAAATTATGAAATTTTGTATATATATGCTTTGAAGTATGAAAAAATTAAATACTTAGAAAAAAGCTCAAAAAATTACTTTTTAAAAATTTAAATTAAAAAAATTAATTTCTAAAAAATGCCTCTTGTGCACCAATTTTAATTTTTTTCTTCAAATTTACTTTATTATTCAAAAATATATTCCGAACAAATTTTCTTATTAATTTAGAGATTCATTAATAAGTAAAATTTTAGGAAGTATTTTTATACGTTAACACTGAATTTTCACAAAATTTTCATGTTTTTATAAACTTATATTGACTTTTTATAATCTTAATAACCACCAAAATTAAAACGGATAAGAAAATTTAGTTCTATGTATCTTGAGTCTCTGTAATGAATTTTATAAGAATTCTTCTACAATTGTGTCGCAAGGACATTTTAAAGACGCAGAACTACGAAAAATATTTATTTTGCACTAAAGACATTTTTTCAGACTTTTAAAGGGCCATTTATGTGATACTTACATTTTTTTAAACGCTTATTACTTTTTTACTAATTAACTTAGAGATATGGGATTTTTCGTCTCAGATACGGTAAAAATCATAGAATATTAATACATTAAAGAAAAAATCCGAATTTTTTGGTGGATTTTGGATAATGTCATAGCCTACCATCCCCTTAAATGACCACTTCTGAACCTCGCCAAAGTCCTTGCTGCTGCAAAACAGAGACAGGCCCAGGGCTCATAGCATCATACCAGTTATGAACTGGAGCATCTGACAACTAATTTGGTGATTGGTAAAAGACAGGTTTTGTCCTTTGGTATTTCTCTTTCTTTTCAGAGCTTTCTTTGCTATCAGAATGTTTCTTTGAGCCTCCCTAGGATTTTGAATGGGCAAGTCAGCTATTGTAGGAAATCAAACAGTAGTTTGGTCATCATGATACATTTTTGTGTTCATTAAAAGTACTCTGAGTGTATGGAAAAATTATAAATTGCAATATATTGAAGACAGACAGGCCAAGTCTCAAGATTTTGGCATGAGTCTCAGGCTTTTATGATCCTTTTTTTTGGGCTTCAGGATGCTTCCTAATTTTCTCAGGCTTTTTGACGAGTTTTTTCCGAAGTGATAACTACCCCAATTTTCTTTGTCAAGTTCTCAAGATCAGTTCTTGTTTCAAGTTTATGAGGCTCCTCAACATGAGAGATTGGAATTTAGAATAATGCATTTAAAATGGTTCTAAATAATAAAATTGCATAAATGAATTTTCATTATGTTGTGCTCATTATTGATTTAGAAATATGCTAGAAATTTTAAGCTGTATGATATTGATAAAAGTATTTTTTATAATAAATCACATATTTCATTTTCTAATGCTATATCTGTACATAGTTGTATAGGAATAGCTTATCGCATATGTATTTCAACCAATGTTTCTTTTTTCTTGTATATCTGTTCACAAATTTTTGAAGCTGAATTTATTTATATTATACTACAACTCAAGAGAGTTGTGAAATACTGCAGAGTTTATGAACATGCATGTCATTAAAGAGAAAAAACAAATTATGTCTGTATTGTGTGTTCATCAGGGGTGGCTCCAATGGGGGGTCCGGGGGGGCACGTGCCCCCCCGTCGGGGAACTTGTGACCCCCCATCGGGGCTATTTGATTAATTCGTCGGGGAATTTTCATAAGAAATCTATATTTTAGTTGAGTTTTAATTTTGATTTTGCGATTTAAAAAACTAATTTTGTACCTTTTAAATACACATGAAAGGCAAATGAGTATTGGAGATTGAAGCGGAAATGTTTACATTTCTGGGAGATAGCCTATTGGGGGAGTGGGAGGGGTATATTCCTCAGAACTTCTGAATAATGGCTAAAACTACTTCCCGTTTTCATTCATCTCTTATCTCTGCGATCCTTTTCATGTCGAGAAACAGCCACTTTCCGCATCTTCCAATACTGTGATGTGTTGACGAACGGCGGGGGAGACTTCGAATTCGAATAGTGTATACTTGAAATCTGTGATCCCACTCTCAGGAGGCATTTTACTGGATTTGCAGCAAGACATCAATCTTAAGGTAACAAAAGTGCCAGTCTATTCTTCAAACGACAAATTTATGAGACCACATGTGCGACCACTTTCTATTCGAGGCTCTTTTAATTGCTTAAAATTGCTTAAACGATTGTGCATTTTGTCGCCGACACCATAGAACAGTAGAATATGGGTGTGGGTAGTCGGGATGGGGGAGACAGTGACCGTTAATTAGACCAGTCGGGTAGATAAAAAAATTTCGAGGGAAGGGAAGTATGGCTTTGCTTACACAAGCAAATGGGGGATGTTCTTTTTTCCAGAAATACGGTGTTTGTATTTTTATTGGTCCTCAATGACAGAATGATGAGAAAGAAATGGTTCCTCTAAATATCCTGTGTATTTTTATTTTTTCTTCGCAAACCCATAGTACATCACTTTTCCAACACTTGTTATTGTGCACTGTGCCAGTGAGTTAGACAGAGTTTAGAATAATGAGCATTTTTTTTTCTTGTTACGGCAGCATAGCATATCAATGTGAAGTTTATAAAAGTTTAATTTCACTTTTGGCTTTATGTTTCCTAAAAAGAACGTCGGTGGTGCCAAAAGCACAAGATTAGGGATCGACCGATACCACATTTTCGCCGATGACCGATACCGATACTTTACCTATAAATTCATTTTCAGAAATAGCCGATACCGATACTTTTAAGTTATGGTATCGGCCGATACCGATACTTAACCGATACCGATACTTTACATAATTTAATGTCATTTAAACCTACATCTGTTGGGCAGTTTTTGTACGAGAGTGTAGTTCTCGTTAAAATGAATAACAGAATGATGAAATTTGATCCCAGTAGAAAGCATTAATAAAAAAGCAGTGGATACATTGAAATGTGAATTTATAGTAGTTCTAGTCTTTCTTTTCTATTCAATCATGCCGACGAATGGGCGAATTTATAAAAAGTTGAGCTCTGGGAAGCGTCTTAGTGTGCAGATTCGGAATTCTTTCTCATCGCGTGTCTGTCGATGTAGTGGTCTAGAGTTTTGGGCGATTTTCTCCAGATGTTACGTGAATATGCGTTAGAGTCCCTTAAAAAGTCCTCCGCCCAAGCCCCCCCCCTTATAGGTAGATGCCCCTCATTTAGGCTTGACAGAACACAAACACGGGGGGGGGTTAAAGGGTATATTAATAAGATAATCCATTTCATTTCCAGTGCCGACTGGTGCAAATATTTAAATCAGTTTTTCTCAGCCTCTATTTTGTCGCCTAATTGTTGCCATAAGCCAGATAAAAGGTTTCCATATTAGGCCCAAAACAGCTTCATGCTTGCTCTTACTATATGTGTCTTTGTTTATGGTTCGGCTCATGCCTCGATTTTGTGCTTACAAAATTAAACACATGAAATTTATTCAACTTCAAAGCTTGCAATTTTTATTTAGATTTTTAGCACATGAGATTTCTTTCAATCACTGGTTTTTTGTCTACGCGAGCGCGTCGAGTCACTTTTTTAGCACTTGAGAGTGCTATTTCTTTCAATCACGGGTTTTTTGTCTTTAATTATAATTCTTTCACAAATGAAAATATTTTTTAGATTACTTAAACTGCATTAAATTGTGATAATGTATAAACTGTACAGTATTATGTAAGTACATATGTATTTAGATATTGTTCATTAAATACGTATGTAAATTCTTCCCTTAAAATGCATAATAAGTTCACATTAATTGTTGGTTTTATTTATCTGCTCCAATTATTTAACAACTAAGTGAATTATTAAATGTTTTAGAAAGATTTCTGTTTAATATGAACTCATATGATAATTTTTAAGTTCTTTTTGAAACTCCGAATATTTTGATTCTCCGGACAGGGTTAAGTCATATTTAATCCGGATGATCCATGTATTTGATCTTTTCCGCACGAATAACAGGTACACACCGATTATTCCTGTGTTTTCCTTACATATAAACTAAATACTATTCACAAGAAATATGTTTTTTACCCCAAAATTTGAAATAAACTAAATAATAATTAGTATTACGTATTATACTAATATAGCTTTAACTTTTTAAATTAACAATACAAATAATTATTAGATGATATTGATAATTATTACACTTCTCAAAACAGAATGATACACAAATCCTGCGCTCTCTCGTTAATCTGATAGATAATAAAATCATTAAATGTTTGATAATTCGTACTTTTGATATTTTGTAATGTTTAAAAAATGAATCATTTAACTTCTGGACCAACATAATTAATGTTCACGTGTGTCGCCAGTTTTCAAGTCACTGCCAAAAAGTTAACTTCTTTGCGACACAAAAAAGGAATAAATTGTTTTTACATATAGGTTTCGTTTATAATTTTAGTATCATTAATTTTGTCATTGAAACAGCTACAATATGAAGAAAAATATTTTTGCTCGTTTTCAAGCTACGCCTTGGAGGGTCTAAATAAAAGATGCTTAAAAATGACGAGATTAAATGAAGGTTGAAGAAAAATCCAAAAATAATAAACTAAATTCAATTTTCAAGTCTTAAAAAAAAGTTGCTACTTAAAGTATCCATATTTAATGAAATTGATCTTCAGTGTTTTTGTTTTTATGATCATTGTTAACATGTTTTTCTGTGATTGATATGAACAAATTTTATCTGTTTTAATTCTAAGCTCTGAGCAGGGGCGGCGTGGCACGGTAAGCAAGGTCTGGGTGCCATCGTCGAAAGGGGGGCCATTTCGAACTAAAACTGAGAAAATATTGATCTAGAACAGTGGTTCCCAAACTTTTTTGTCCTTCTCTTCAAAAATCCTTCAATTAGTTTTTTTTTTTTTTTTTTTTTTGCGACCCACTACTACATAACGATAACCAATATGGGCTATATAAAATAATATAGTTTACTATATATATAAAATACTAAAATTTAATTTTTCCCACCCTTTTCGATCCACCGAAATTGATCCCGTGACCCAACAATGGGTCGCGGCCCATAGTTTGGGAACCACTGATCTAGAACACTGATCTAGAGCCTTTTTTTTACGTTTGCAGAGGGGCACCAGGGGGGGGGGGTATGTCCGACAAACGTCATTCGGTTCAAACCCTATCCCCGTTTGCATGCGCAGAAATACGATTCACTTCGGATAGCAGAATGCTAGTTTCGGTTTCAAATATTTTCGGCTGACTAATATTAAAATGCCTGTATCTGAAGTTCTATAAGCTAAATAGAAACAAATCCTCAAACGTATTTCGAAGGCTGAAATATTACACTTTAACACACATATGGGCAACCGCCGGCCCGTGGAACATTTGAAAACTCCGTATAAACGATTCAATATCTCATATAAATATCAATTATACGGCCCGCCACTTCACTAAAAACCGCAAGTTTGGCCCGCGACTTTTCTAATATCCTAAAGTTTGGCCCACAACTTTTCAAAAGTTGCCCATACCTGCTTTAACACTTTAAAGGGGGTCATCCCCTGAAATATTAAACGATGTCAGGACCGTCTACCCCATCATTTTGACCGTCTACCCATCAATTCTATATCATACCCAAGCCGAATCAGATGTCCTTGCACCAATTTCTTAAAATAAAAATTTAAAACACGTCTCTTAAGCGTGAAATCTGTATCAAGAGCTAGACATTCTCCAACAATATCAAAAGCCTATATATACAACAGAATCTCCCTATAACGAAATTTTTCATGGAAACGTAACTTTAAGGCTTAAATGACACTATAAACAATCTCCATATAACGAAGAGCTTATCTTCCCATAGTGAATATTTCAGATTTACCTTTGATTTTTTTTTTGTTAGTTTTGAAGAAAATTTAAATTTTTGAACAGACCACTTAGTGGAAGAGTAACAGATAGTAAAAATGGAGACCAGGAAAGTGAAACTGACTCCGATAATGAAGACACTTTACCAGTGCCCGGTTATGACCAACTGGGGCAGCGGGCATTGATAGATTTGGGGGCCCCAAACTATGAAATTTGTTATATTTTTCATAAAATTTTGATATAAAAAAGAATATTTCAGAAAAAAACATTTAAAATTGGGGCCCTTTCAAGTCGGGGGCCCTGGGCAAAGTCCCAATTTGCACATATAATAATAAGGCCCTCCGCTTCACGACCAATACCACATCAAACTTTAATGCTTCAACCTTTCAAAACCATTAAAAAGAGGTTTCCAAATGGAAGAAAATGTGCCTCACTCTATTTTCAGCGGACTTTTAAAATGTGAATATTTTTATGAAAATTTAAAATCACAGAATGCAAAACAATAAAAAATAACGGAATTTTGAAGTAAAATAAACGTAAGTGCATTACATATTTTATTCTCTAAATTCGTGGATTGAACATTTGATTCATACAATAAAAAGTAAGAAACCCCTAAGTTTAACAAATTTATAATAAATACCAATTTATTTTTAATTGAAAGTCATAATTTAATACTCGTAAACATCGAATTAACTAAAAAGTTTGTAATATTTGCTGAAATAACTGCAAAAATCTCTGTACAACAAAATTTTCTCTTTAGAGAATTTTTTAACTGGAACCGAGCGAGTTCGTTATAGAGGAGATTCAATTGTGTGCATAAATATATGAATGACTTTTTTTTCGAGTCAACACAGTGAGAAAATAAACTTTCATAAAACTGGAATAAAATTATAGCCTACCTCTCGACATTTGTTTTTTGCAATCCTTGCAGATAGCGTATTTAGTGTTGGGCACCAATTCAAAATGATTTAGAAGAATAGACGATTGTCCTGTTAAACTGTCATCTAACGATTCTTCGTCCATTATTTCGACCACACATGGTGATACGACATACATTTAGCGATGGTTAGAATAAAAAAAATAAAAAAAACACAGTTCGAAAACACTCGCACAAACAAATGTGCCAATGAAACGACGCCTCTCATCTCATTACCAAAATAAAGATTCTAGAATGGTGTTGCGCCTGCGTTGTTTCTTCTGAAAAGCGAAGTATCGGTTGAAAAGTATCGGTGAAAATGGATGAAAGCAACAGAAACCGATACTTTCCCGATACTTTTAGAATCGAAAGAACCGATACCGATACCTAAAAAAATTGGAGGTATCGGCGCCGATACTATCGGTTGCCGATACTATCGGTCGATCCCTACACAAGATATAAAGTACAGTGTGCTTTATGTCGTGATATTTTTTTATAATGATTATGTTAAAAAAAAAAAAAAAAACATAGGATAACTAAGCATTCAGATCTTCATAAACAAAATCGACTGGCGCCTGTTCAAGTAAGTTATATGTAAATTACATTCATATATATATTTTAAATGTGTTTAAAAGCTTTAATTAATATATGTTATTATTAAAAATATGGTCAGTTTATTTCTATAAAGCATTGAATTATATATTCTAGACACTTGCTTTTTGTTCCAGTTCTCGGATCCAGAAATATTTTTCAGGAAGCGTGCAAAGCTTGAATACAAATTTAGAATTGCATGAACATGCAATTTTATTTGAAGAGTATTTTTACTAGTAATAAAGCGTATTTTTACTAGTAAATATTTTCCTCTCGGGGAATTCGCTGCCCCTGTGCTCTCGCCCTAAACCACCCTTGCCCCTCATCCCCCCCCCCCTTATAAAAAAGAATTGAAACTTTTTTGAGCACAATTTTGAATGGA